>CM065736.1:13390368-13440368 GCA_033310375.1 Conus canariensis | reverse complement strand
TAAGCTGATTTGCAAATGTGCGATGTGTGCCTGTCAAGTGATAAGTCATCAGATATAATAAATCCTAGATAGCGTGCAAAAGGGGAGAGCGCAATATCAAAGTTTCCAATATGAATATTGGATGGTTTAGGACAGTGTAAGGATTTCTTCGAGTGAATGAGAAGTGCCTCAGTTTTATCATCATTTAACTTCAATTTATGTTCAGTCATCCAAGATTTTACCTGACTAATACAATTTTGCATATTCTGTGTATTTTTATCGATTGCCACTGGCTGACAAGAGGTGTAAAGTTGGGTGTCATCTGCATATGACAAGTTAGAGATGGACTGTCGTTCGGTAAGAGCATGGAGATGTTTTGTATACATAATGAATAGGACAGGACCCAGTACTGAGCCCTGGGGTACGCCAAAAGATAATGGTTCTGCCTTAGATAAGGAGTCATTTATGACGACAGACTGCGTGCGGTTTTTTAAGCAGCTCTGAAACCAAGACAAGGATGTTCCAGAAATGCCATAATGACAATGGAGTGTGTGAACAAGGAGAGAGTGATCAATAGTGTCAAAAGCTGCACTTAAGTCAAGCAAAGTCAACAAAGATACATCGCCACAATCCAGGGCAAACAGAATATCATTGGTGATCTTGATCAGTGCCGTCTCAGTACTGTGCGAGGGTCGGTAAGCAGATCGGTTAGGGCTGAGCAAAGAGAGGTGTTTAAATAGTCACAGAGCTGATCAAGAACAACTTTCTCAATAACTTTTGACAAGAATGACAGGTTTGCTGTATTTGCTGACTGGCATGCTGTATTTGCTGGCTGGCAAGCTGTATTTGCTGACTGGCATCCGGCATTTGCTGACTGGCATGCTGTATTTGCTGACTGGCATGCTGTATTTGCTGACTGGCATGCTGTATCTGCTGACTGGCATGCGGCATTTGCTGACTGGCATGCGGCATTTGCTGACTGGCATGCCGTATTTGCTGACTGGCATGCTGTATTCGCTGAATGTAATGCTGTATCTACTGACTGGCATGCTGTATGTCCTGACTGGCATGCTGTATCTGCTGAATGGCATGCTGTATGTCCTGAATGGCATGCTGTATCTGCTGAATGGCATGCTGTATGTCCTGAATGGCATGCTGTATGTCCTGAATGGCATGCTGTATGTCCTGAATGGCCTGTATCTGCTGAATGGCCTGCTGTATCTGCTGAATGGCCTGGTGTATCTGCTGAATGGCCTGCTGTATCTGCTGAATGGCCTGCTCTATCTGCTGAATGGCACGCTGTATCTACTGAATGGCATGCTCTATCTGCTGAATGGCACGCTGTATCTACTGAATGGCATGCTGTATCCGCTGAATGGCATGCTGTATCCGCTGAATGGCATGCTGTATCTGCTGAATGGCATGCTGTATCTGCTGAATGGCATGCTGTATTTGCTGAATGGTATGCTGTATCTTATGAATGGCATGTTGTATCCACTGAATGGCATGCTGTATCTCGTGAATGGCATGCTGTATCTGCTGAATGGCATCTGCTGTATATGATTCAGTCGGTTTTTCATAAATTTTCGATTCTGTTCCTGCCGCCCCACCCCTCCCCCGTAACTGCCCACCCCATCCCCGTCATCCCATCTTTTTGTTGCTTCAGTTGTTAATGGGATGGCAGCTTATGCCACGATAAATATTTGAGTGTTCTAGTCTTTAAGTACTTGAATCTTTGACTCTCTCTCTCCCTCCCTCCTCTCTCTCTCTCTGTCCCTCGGGCGCGCGCGCGCCAGCGCGTGTGCGTGTGTGTGTGTGTGTGTGGAGAGAGAGAGAGAGAGAGAGAGAGAGAGAGGGGGGGGGGGAATGGTAACCATGTATGCAAGTGTGTGTGCGTGTGTGTGTGTCTATGCATTGCCGGGCATGTTTTCGTTGTATGTATCAATTGCCGGGCATGTTTGAAGTGTGTCTGCTGGGTGAACTGTGAGTTTGCTGATAGTCATTCTGTGAATTTGGCTGGAAAAATGTGAAAAAAAGAAACAACAAACAAACCCCAAATTAAACAAAGACACCAAAGAGTCACGTTGATAACAAACATCACGTGGCATGTAACATGAAGAGGGGAATTTGAAGCGTATCTGTTACGTTATTTCGTTGCCAGTTCTCTCTAGGATGCCAACGGTGAACACATTTCTAACAGGAGAGAGAAAAAGATAACACTCGAATGTGCAGGTGGGACCCAAAGAATAACTTTTTTTTTGTTTTTTGTTGTTCCGTTCTTATTTTTTCCACATTACTGCAAAGAACAAAAACACATCAACCCTAAGCTCATATTGGTCCATCTAGTCTCCCATGTTTTTCACTTCACATTTACCAACAAAAAAACACTTCTGGCGTGATGGTGAAATACGCATCACCGTGACAGACCAAGGCGCACTGTCTGGCCCAAAGTACGCCGTCAGGCCCTGACAGCATCCATCCCCAACAGACAAGCAGTGTATGTACGTCACCAAATCGTCAACCGATCCCCCGGACCAGATGTACCAGTTTCACTTTCAGAGGAGGAAAAATCAACAGTGTGCTAGGTTCACGAATCCCTTAATGATCCTGATCGACGCCAAATGTTATGACAAGCCAAACCCCGCCAAAGCTGCACACGTCGAGATGATAGTGTGACTCACACCGGGGTCAGCGCGACCGGGTTCACGGTGACCTGCAAGAGATCCATGTCAAATACAAACGGTGCGAAGGCGACATCTACGGTCATGACTGTTTGGATCATGGCACAGGCTCCCTATTGCCACTATGGTCTGCTGGGCCACAAACAATGCGACCCGACTTGAGTCATGGCGAAAAGTGGTCTGTGACTGGGTTCCACTGGCCATGGGATCAACCAAGCGTGCCATTGACGATAGTGGGATGTGACGTGGCCTGTCAGCATCTGGACTTACCCAAATGTCCGCCCATCAAATGCCTGGTTTCAGCCATTACAATAGTGAACGACGGACAAATGGCAGCGTGCCAGCAACCTGTCGCAGCAGAATAACAATTTTTTTTTTGCTGTCCTAACCTCTGCGCCACCTCAGAGGCAGTGCACCCACGCCGCCCATTCCGACACCCCGTCCACAGCCACAGCCTGGTCGGCCCCGCCGCAGTCCCGGCGCCGGCAATCCACAGGGAGCAGTCGGTCTCAAGTCGTCAAGAGGCAACCCACCAGAGGAGACACTGCACTGCTGCCGAGTCACTTCGGTGGTGTTCAGTGGCGCCTGTTGTGATCTAACATACGCAATAATTGCTTAGTCGCGGAGCCGGCGTGAGTGAGGTCTCCCTCCGGAGGGCGCCACCATGTCCGTCCAACGACAGCCCCCATGGACTCGCCGATATTGATGACCCCGACGGAACCAAACCAAGACCACAGACGTGGAGAGGACATCGAAATTGAGGTCATCATGAGAGCAGGGCATGAAGGGCCACAGAATTTGAGACAATTTTTGTATGCTGATCGATGAGAATGAGGATGATTAAGATGATGCTACGGATTTCCATTTCGGTCTGAGACTACATGACAGGGCTGTACTCTACGCTTCCTTTCATAATATATCCCGGCGTCAACCAGGCCCGAGAGATACAGGCACCTGCAGTGTTGGTCAGGAAATTGAGCAACGCTCTCAGAAACGCATCCATTAAGTGGATGAAACTCGACTGTGTGGTCCCAGTCTTCCCAACTGAGTCTGCAGCAAACTCAACTCTGGGTAGGAGCTGGTCGGGGCAGAAAAACCCACATGACTCTGATGGGATTCGAACCCACGACCTCCCAGCCGGGAGTCCGCGACGCTAACCACTTCGCCACGGCGGCTGGTAAAAATAAAAGAATTTTTTTATACAAACATTCGTATCAGATTGTGTACAAATACATAAGTTTTGGACACCTATCCGCAGAAAGCAAACAAACCAACCAAAATCACACGGAATCTTCACTGGTTTCAGACTGGCCTGCATCCTTTCCTCTTCTGCACTTCACATTGATTCACACGGGTAAGTTAGTTTTATAACAGTGCTCAAATAATTCGGAACAGCGATAAATCAGCACTTCCTGTTTGACACACGCAGATCTACAGGCGTTACTACGTCTTCAATCACACCACTTCCTGTTTGACACACGCAGATCTACAGGCGTTACTCATGACTTCAATCACCACTTCCTGTTTGACACACGCAGATCTACAGGCGTTACAAACTGTCTTCAATCACCACTTCCTGTTTGACACACGCAGATCTACAGGCGTTACTAATGACTTCAATCACCACTTCCTGTTTGACACACGCAGATCTACAGGCGTTACTAATGACTTCAATCACCACTTCCTGTTTGACACACGCAGATCTACAGGCGTACTAATGACTTCAATCACAAGCAGAATAAAAGGTTCTACAGCCAACTGCACCACCGCTGGTTTTACGCAACTGAAGTAAACAAAACAGTGGAGCATCGTGACGCTGATGAAAATATTCACTGTCTCGCTAAGTAATGATAAAGAAAGAAAGGCATTCATCACAGCTGATAATGACTTGGATAACGTTCTCGCTTTTCCTTTGCCATGATGGTATTAGGAAAATTCTAGCGTACGGTCTGAGAGAGTCAAACAATGAGAATGCCACGTGATCAAGCCTTAACCGCTTAAGAAACTATCAATCGCCATGTCACCATGTGCAGGTCAAGAAAACTACTCACCGACGTCATCCGCAACAGAGGGAAAACAGAAATGTTTGGCTCCTACACGAAACACCCATCCGGTAAAAAGATACATTCGCAGAAGAGTATTCCATCAAACGGTAAATAACCAAAATCTGCCTCCGGATACTGGTATTTGGCTACGGATAATGCTTATACATCACTCGAGCTGAAACAGAATGTACAATTTCATTGTGATGGTCTCAAAACCTGTATGACACTGTGGCTAAGTTACAAGTGAAGAGTTGCAAGCGTGATGTGGACAGATGAATGATCGGCGGGTCAGGTGATGGACATCAGATGAATTCTCTAGTTCCCGTGACTATGTGATGCATGCACTGATCCTCCAAAAAGCCATTAACCTTCAACTGGAGACAACTGACGATCTCATGAAAACGATCTTTGAATGTAGGCAACGGAAGACGTGGAATTAGTCATCAGATATATGGTTAGGGTCTTCAAAATCAGGCAGCAGTGGCGCTAATTACACCACTTTTCAATCAGACAGCGAGCGACATTAGCTAGTCAAGAGATTACAATAGGCCCTAAGCAAAAGTAACCAGTCCATATAAAGACTTATAGTGAGGACAGCCAAAAACAGAACTGTAGTGAGGACAGCAAAAACAGAACTATAGCGAGGACAGCAAAAACGGAACTACTGCGCCCAGAGAATATCTATCTTCAACTGTCGAACCAACCAGCTGGGAGCAATCCTGCACCACTCTTGGGAGCTAGCACTGTGTTCACACAGGATGATCGTGGGAAAATGAACATTTTTAGTCATAAACAAAATGCCACAGTCGTGTATACACATTTTCTTTGTTTCGCAGGGAGTATGTAAGCTATTTTTCTGACCAAGAAGCACACCACCTGAAAGTCTCTGTCCTTCGTTTTCTGTCCCGGAGCAGGAAAAAAGTGCAACCTGCACTGCCTTCTATGAAGGAGTCTGCAAATCACACGCTTATCTGAGGCACGCAATGTCGGTACCCGGAGAGGCCAGTCATTTTCCTACGAGGCTGAGCAGCGTCAGGAAGATCGACTGTCGTCTGGCTGCTACATGGTTCATGTATTTCAGCTCTCTGCAGGTTTGAAGTGGAGAGACTCTTTAAAGACCCACAAGTACTCCGCAACGGCTGTAGCAGCCACAAGGCTGTAGGTGTAATATCAGTGTGTGTGTGTGTGTGTGTGTGTGTGTGTGTGTGTGTGTGTGTGTGTCCTCATAACACTTGGTTCTTTCTCAGAGCTCAAGCGCGGTGTCCCCTGGCTGGAGGACAGTTACTGAACACTTCAGACACGACAACGGATCCAGGATTTTTCTCTTTTTTCTTCTTTTTTTCTCCATCTTTTGTGCCACCTCAGTGACAGAGACCCACGCCGCTCACTCCGACCCCCTGTCGCTGCAGCTGCAGCCCGGCCCGTTCCGTCGCAGCCCCGGCACCGGCAATCCACAGGGAGCAGTCAGTGTCAAGTCGTCAAGAGGCAACCCACCGGAGGAGACACTGCGCTGCTGCCGAGTCACTTCGGTGGTGTTCAGTGGCGCCTGTTCTGTGGATTCACTTCTTTACCATTTCCAGTCTGTCACTTTTGGCGCAAAGTTTGAAATCGGTTTTTTTATCATTGACAAATTAGCAGACGGGGACATACAAGCGACCTCTCTGTGCACTTGGAATACGAGCTGTTCTGGGCCAGCTGCTGATCAGGGCTTTGAGCCCAATCTGTCCGCCAAGTCCTGCTGTGTTAATGTCTCCCTCCACGTTGTTAAGCTCGCCAAGTGGTCAACGTCGCGGACTCCCTGCTGGGAGGTCGTGGGTTCGATTCCCATCTGTGCCTTTTATTCATGGGATTATTTTCTGTCCCCACTGGCACCTACCCAGAGTTGAGTTTGCTACGGGCTCATCTGGGAAGACTGGGACCACACAGTCAAGTTTCAGGCACATAATGGATGCGTCTCCTAGATGTTGCTCAATTTTCCTGACAGACTCTGCAGGTGTCTGTATCTCTCGGGCCTGGTTAAGCGTAGAGTACAGCCCTGTCATGCAGTGTCAGACCGGAATGGAAATCCGTAATACCATCTTGATCGTCCTTATCCTCATCAATCGGCATTACAAAAAAAACAAACAAAACAAAAAAAAAAGAACCTCAACTCCTGTGGCCCTTCCTGCCCTTCTCTCATGCTTACCTGTTTCCATGCTTCTTAACCTCGATGGCCTTGTCTTGATTCTGTCGGGGAACTGGTACCAGCAAATTCATGGGGAGTGTCTTTGGACGGACGCGGTGGTGCCCTCCGGAGGAACAGCTCGTTCACGCCGACTCTGCAATCTAAGTAGTTATTGTTGTCCTTAGGGAGGGTACCAGGTGGTGTCCTGCGTACGTTGGATCAGAACAGGCAGCACTGATCACCACCGAAGTGACTCGGCAGCAGTGCAGTGTCTTCTGTGGTGGGCCGCCTCATATCGACATTCCCATTGACTGCTCCCTGTGGAATGCCGGTGCCGGAGATGTGGAGGGTCGGGCCGGGCTGGGCTGATGCTGTGAACGAGGAGTCGGAATTAGCAGTGTGGATGCAATACCACTGAGAAAAAAAAAAAAAAGGAAGTCTGCCAGCTGATAAGATTTACCAGTGAACGGCGGTGGGAATGGGACAGAAAAAGAAAAAAAAAGATAAAGAAAAAATAAAGTCCGCCAGCTGATATTACCAGTGAACGGCGGTGGGAACCAGCACGTGTCAGAGTTAAGAGAGGAATTATTATTATTGTCATTATTATGAATACTTGTATAACACCTATTCTCGGCTAGAGACCAAGCTCTAAGCGCTTTACAATCCACACTTTTTTACACAACGGGCTGCCTACCTGGGTAGCGCCGACTGAAGAGCTGCCAGCTAGCGCTTCACTCAGTCGTTTCCCGTGTCATCCAATCACTCCCGTTCAATATCGTCCACTCACTTTGCTTACTTCCTTCATTCTTTCCATTTTTCACGCAGGGTGCATGCTATGTGTAACGTGTCATCCATACCAACGGCCAAATTGGCCTTCTCTTCCGAAAGTTGGTGATGGGATTTTACGCGTGTGCACGATGTTACGCGTGCGTTCACACACGGAGCCTCGGTTTATAGTCTCATTCGAAGGACTGTACGGGAAATGGAGTCAGAACCAATGTCAACTCTGAGGGAAAAAATCACCCTGTCCCGAGACGGCCTGGCGGAGATTCGAAGCCGCAACCCCAGGATCACCAAGATTACGAGTCCGTCGCTCTACCAGCGAGCTATTCAGGCCCCCAGTGGAATGAGGACCAGTGGTGCCCATCCACCCTCTGACAGGGTGCAGCGGGCCGGACATCAAAGTGCTGCCAGTCTCCAAAGCTCCCCAGACCCTTGACATCGCTGTAGTCTGCAGAAAATTTCAAGTGCTCAAGGCGACACTCTTCAGTTCCAAAATGCCATACATGGTTTCAAGACCGGCTGCTTTCAAGAAATACTTGTACTTCGTCGTGCTTCCTTAGCAACCGTTTCGTGCAATCGACAGCTCGTGAAGCCATGAAACAAATCCGTTGCTGCGTTTTGGATTCATCCTGATGATAATTCATAGTTCAGCTGAAGTTTGGTATCAAAGAAAATCGAGTACGTACTTGGGTGACCGAGAAGTTTGCAGTCACATAGTTTAGTTGTGAAAAGTAATTCTGAAGGAAGCAATGTTTATCGTTCCTTCCCTCTTTTCGCTCTTTCCAATTATTTCGTCACAAATTCTGAACATGGGTTCGAAACTTAATTTCATGAAAGTCAGTCGGAGAGTTTTAAGAGAAGGGACTGATTGAAAACTGCCCTTTGATTTCAGAACGTGGTGAAATTGGAGGCAAAACTTTGTAGGGTAGGCACTTATAAGAACATGCGGATGGCCATGTGGTAATTATACACCACACCCAAAAGTTCATACGTCTTAGCAGGGACTGGAACTGGTTAGGCTGCATCTGCAAATCTATTTTAGGGCGACACAGTATTGATGGCTCTAAAAAAAAAGTAATAACCTTGTTAATTTCCACAGTCCCGGCCCAGAGTGAAAAAAACAGCTCCTATGTTAATAGGTGCCCAACCAATTTTTGCAACTGACTTCGGTTTAACTCTTTCTGTTTTAAGATCTGCGGTATTGTGTTAAAGCTACTACTAGATCTAACAGGTTTATTTATTTATTTGCTTCCCATACATGTACTTGCTCCACGCTGAATTTGTTTTACATTGCTTTTGATTTTTCTCTGATTTCGAGGGTGATTAGTTTTGTTCTTTTTTATAATTTCTTTCATTCTGTTCATGATACAAAAGACTTTTGCAAAGTGTTTCTCTTGGTGTGCCAACAATGACATCTTATTTATGAGATTCATATAATTGTCCAATGATTGCGTTTCTTCTTTTTTGTATGCAGAACTAGATGAAGCGGAAGCAGAGTGAGTCAGGTGATCAGCGACAGCACCCTACCCAGCACAAAGCTGCCATCACCAGAAATGGAAGCCCCACGTAAACAAATACTCCCCTATGTAGTCTGGAAGGTTGTAATGAAGTACCTGCGGTTTGGGGATTTGTGTGCGTTGTTCAAGACAGGACTCGAGGACGTTGTGGAGGCATGCAAGGGATTTTTATGCTGTAATCCGACAGTACTCAGTCTAAGGTACGACACGTCGCCAGATGGGCAACGTGATTGGTTGGACCTTTGTGGTTTGGATTATTTGAAAACATTGGGACAACATTTTGGGAATGTCTATTTTCAGGCTTTTAGTTTTTATATTAAACAAGAGACTTTTGACCACATGATGGAACAGCTTGCCACCTCAGAGAGTGCATTGCGACTGCTGTCAATACAAACATCCAGACCTACTTTTTTCCATTCTGGAACTGGAAAAAACTGGCCGGAGTTTCTACAACGGTGCGACACCACCAAAGGCGATACCAGAATCACACTGCACGCCAAAATACCTGCCATTTCAATCCCTGGCTGTGTGGAGGCATTGTCCGCCTCTGATCCTCGATACCGGTTTCTGACAATCTTAGATATTTTTAGAGGATCTCCGACAGAACTAGATAGCGGTTTGCTCTCTGGGCCTGACTCGGCTTCATCTCCAGTGATTGTTTTTCTGTCCAAGTTGTCCAACCTAAGGACACTGAGTCTGTGTGTGAGCTATGTGAACGACGTGTTTCTGAACCTGCTTGCTCAACGAAACACGGCCTTAAGTGAACTAGCGCTCTGGTACCGCACAAATTTTGAAACACACGACGTGTCACATGCAGCGTGGAATAATGTAACCATAGCGCTTCCTCTGTTGAGAGTGACGTTTTACATACGTACATACTTCTTTGATGAGGACAGTCTTGATGGTTTATTTCGCGTCGTCAAAGCAGGTGCACCCGTGATCAAAATAAACGCGACAAGTTTGAATCAAACACAATACGCTCAGTTTCTATGCTGGTGTTCTGACTTCGCAAACACGCTCCAAGATCTGTTCGTCAGAGTAGGGTTGGACAGAGATGAGAGCAGTTCAGACTGGTGGTCTGACGCATTGAAGAGCTTGTGCCAAGCTGTCAAACATTTGAGATGTATACATCACGAGGAACGAGTGCCAACCAAAAATGCTGCTCACTGCTTTCATGACTATGTGTGCCATAGGAGTTAAGCTGCATCAAGATCAGGTGTAGTGGTATCAGTCAGAGCCGGTAACTTTTTGTTAACAAAACGGGATGAAGAGACCATCGGCAAAGTCGTCATCACAAGACAACAACAAACTTTTCGTGTGCAAAGGCAACTGTTTTTTTTTTCCTGAGCTCATCGCTCTCCAATCCGTGAGGTCAAATCGAATGTGTAAAGAATTGTATATCAGATCCTGCACACCAGCTGACCATGTACATAGTTCAGTATAGATTTACTGGGCTGGTTGACAAATGCGGTATTCATCAGCATATTACTGAGTGACAATGCGATATTTCACATGGTTGCCGGCTGTGCATGTGATACATCAGCATTTTGCTGGGTGACATGAGATATTACAACATCTTTGCTGGCTAAATTGAAATGATATTATAAGCTCTGTTGTGATGCAACGATTTCAGCTTCTTTGATGGCGTTGACAATGAGATTTCGCATTCTTTGCTTGTGATTGACAAGAATTTCAGCATTCTTTGCTTGGCTGATTGACAAATGAGTTATCAGATTTTTTACAATTAACATTCTTTGCTTGGCTAATTGACAAATGTTTATATTTTGGTATATTATACAGCATTTTTCTGTTGACAAAGTTTAAGTTGATTGACAAATAGATATTTATCAATCTTGTTGCTGATGACAACGAGATATTTATCAGCATTCTTTGCTTGGCTGATTGACAAATGAGATATTTATCAGCATTTTTCTGAGATATTTTCAGCATTCTTTGCTTTGTTGACATGTATTTTGATTGTCTGAAAATGAGATATTTATCATTCTGACATTCTTTTTGTCTTTTGGCTGATTGACATGTAAAGACTTTAGATATTTATCAGCATTTGCTTCCCATTCATTGCTTTGAACTGTTTATCTTCTTTGACTTTATATTTTTGTCACTTTTTTGTCACTGGTCTGGTGAACTACATCAGTTTTTTCTTGTTGATCCACGAAGTGTTTAAGTGTCTGACCAAAATTCGGTCTTAATGCATTTCGTCATCATCTTTCTCATAATTGACAATGACAGTGATGATGATGATGATATTCTTTGGTCTTTTTTTGTTTATTTTCATGTTTTGGTGTGGTGCAATTTGTATCATTTTCTGTTCTTTGTACAGTTTTATATTTTTTTCTGATACATCGTTGAAGAAGCGCATGCTTCCTTTCCTAGCACAGGCTCTATGTTTACACTTTGATACTTGATGAAATAATCTAATTTGTCTTTTTCATGCTTGTATAAATGCTCGTATTTTGGTACATATTCTTTTTTTTGATAACGTATCTTTTTATGAAGATTTCAAATGCAATGCCAGGAACATGTTTTCCTTCTTGTTACACAATTCACAATGATCTGACTTGTCGTTACCCGTGGTTATATACAACGGTTTGTTTTTTCTCGACCCACTTTTCAAGACAGTGGTTTGGTTTATGGTCCAGTTTCAGGCCTTATTTTGCTTTCTTGCTTCTGCCCTCGCAGTGTTCAAATATTTAAGTTTGTTTCTGTTCCTACACTGCGTATCTTGTCTGTTTGCTATGTTATGGTCAATAAACTGATACATATGGCCTGTTTTCGGTGGGTTTGTGATTTAATTCATGGTTGTAGAAGCTGTGTAATTTTCTTCATTACGCCAACATTGTGTTTAACACAAGATCTCTCAGGCCGTTCCATCTTCCTCCCTGACATTGCTTCGCCCCCGTTCATGAAGTCCATGTTATATAATCTGCTTCCTTTCACTGTTTTGCTGTTCTGGAAAGGGTCATAATCATCACATGAATCCACTTCCAAATGTACATTAAATTCAGTTTTCACGTGTCTAAATAGTTCTAAATTTATTTTGCCAACACAATATGCCTTGCATGTAACTTTGCGTTCTTCATGATAAGAGTTCTTCCTACCTTGTACGTAACTGGCGATGATTATACAATGAAAAAAGTAATTTTCAGAACAACCTGACTATACTTCATCAAATGCTCTCTTCCCGAGGTTTCAATTTTTCACCCTTGAAATATTTTCTCCGTTTTAGTCTGATGTGAAGAACTTACAACTGACCCACCGTGCCCAACGAAACATGACCAAGACTGAATAAGAAGCCAAGTAACTCCACTGAAGGTTTTTTTTTCTTTCACACAAAAATAGTATATTAAGTAGGGCTTGGACTAAAGTACACTATCTTTTCCCTTGCAAGGATTCATAATAGTAAATTGCCACGAAGGAACACCCCTTATCCTCTACATTCGGATACTCAAGCTGCAAATTTGAAAAAAAAATCTGTATATGAACATTGAGTTGGATAGTGGGGAAATCCAGTTTAGACTGCTTGTTTATAACCGTATTGGTTTTTCCTGTTGCCACCATTCACTGGAAATATATCCAGTATGGAAAGAAATGGTAGCACGAAAGAGGACCACCAAGCAATGGGCATTTAGAGTGCCTGACGTGTTTCGCTTAACTCACCAGACACCGTTACCTGCTGACAGAGGTTCTGTCTGGCACTGGACCACGCTTAGTTCTCTCCTGTTGTTACGTCACTTGAACCATCGACATGAGATCAACTAGCCAGTGGAGGTATCTATTGTCCTCTCCATTGACCAAAACGCCCTTTGTCCAGACTGCTGTATAGCTTACAGACAAACAGATTACAGGACAAAACACAATGCATTTCGACCTCTTGGGTTTTCTTCTGGTAAAAACAACGTTATGGACAATGAAAACAAAGAACGAGAAACCGCTTGTCTTTTCATATTCGGCGCAAAACGGCTGTGTTACACACACACACACACACACACACACACACGCACATACAGACACACACAACACACACCAATATATAATATAAATATATATATCATAATAAGCATGCACATAGATTGAAAAATAATAATTAGGAAGCTACAGTATACTCTCCCTCCTGTGTCAAAACACATGCTCCCTCCCCCCCCACCACACACACACAACACACACACACACACACACACACACAACAGCGCGCGCCGCACATACGTTGAACAAACGCACACGCACACACACACACGCACACACGCACACACACGCACACGCACACACACACGAGAGAGAGAGAGAGAGAGAGAGAGAGAGAGAGAGAGAGAGAGAGACGGATACGGATAATTTATTCAACAAGGCCATAGCTCCCTTTGAAGAGGGTGCATAAACAACATAGAATACAGGCGCAGGGAATGTTCACTATCGAAAAAACGGAATTGGGTAGACAAACATGGGAAAATTGATAACAAAATCATGAACAATATTCAGATCAAATTTTAAATGCTTTATATAAATAAACAACAAACTGTATGATGATATCTTCACGTTCGGATGACATAAACAATACAAGTCTAAATAATGTGGGATGGTTTTAGATACTTAGTAGGGATTAGCTGGTCTCTAAGAATTTTCAAAATGGGACAAACAAAACAAAAATGAACCTCATCTTTTTGTGCACCTTTACATAATAGACAAATAAAATTTCGTTCATTATGCTGTTTGTAACGTTAGTGATTTGTAACGGTAGTGATGCAGAGATAAACCAGATATCCCAAATCCAAATCTGGTCATGATATACTTTAAATGTCTGTCCATTTTCATTGATATATAGGTTGGAACAAAGTGAAGCAAGTTGAAATGCCTGTACAAATCAAATCTGAAATCCTGAATATGTGCATTCCACAGTTGCCACCTGCAGTCAATCAATCTCGTAAGAAGCATACGTAGAAAACTAGTCATGTCCCCAACACCCTGACTGAGCCACACATACTCAAAACCCAAGTTCATAGAGTTTAACTTTTACCTTTGTTACCCAGTTTAATCTACCCCTTTCATCTACATCATAAAACATTTTATGCGCTTTTTAGGCAGCCTTGACTCTTGCACTTGTGTAAGTTTTAGCCAGTAATGAATGCATCTAATCATAGAGTTTCAACAAATTGGGTATCTATTTGTCTCGTCGTGTACCAATTCTGTAGGTGTTTGTAATAAAACCTCAAGGAATTTTTTTCATGGCAAACGAATGGACTGTTTCACAGTGTAACGCCGCATTATCAAGCCCCCACACTTCAGCACCATATTGCGCAATGGGCTGCACTTGAGAATCGACCAATTTACAAAACACCTGAAAAGACTGATTTCGTAATCTAGACAGATGTTGTATTATACATAAAACAGCACGCTATGCCCTGCTAGCAAGATCGTTACATGCCAGAGAAAAACTTTATCGCGCAGAGAACCAAATGCCCAGATATTCATACGCATTGACAACAGGCATAGTAACTCCATTAAATCTCCATTGCTCATTAACTCCTAAACATCCACCTTCTCTAAACACAACAATGTTGCTTTTTGCCATGTTTACCTTTAACTGAAGTGAACTAGCAGCTCGAGAAAGACTATTCAACTGGGTTTGAAAACCAATAACAGTTTCCAATAACAAAACAACATCATCTGCCAATAATGAAAATGAATACTTGTAAAAAGTCTGCAGTAAATGCAGCGCCATGTCTACCATTGGAGACAACTTCTAAGGTGAATTCATTGATAAAAAAAGAAAAAAGGGTAGGGCTACACACACCCCCATTTTCACACCACTGGCACACTGAACAAAATCTTATATAATTATTTCCCCCACGTCTAACTATCTAACATCCAGAGAGAGAGAGACACAGAGAGAGAGAGAGAGAGAGAGAGAGAGAGAGAGCCAGCGCGTGCTCACTTGGAGTGTTTCAAGCAAACTGCGATTTGCACGTGCTTACCGTTTACATTGTTTAAAGGACAGTGAGCGATACGAAATGTGAGGCTTGTAAAACCGATATGCTTTAGTGACGTTAGTATTGAGAGTGTTGACGGGACTTTTTACCACAGTGCTTTGTGGATATTTCCTTTCTTGTGTGCTCCAGCAAAGTTGTGGTAATGTTTCTTCGCCCTCCCTCCATACTTTCTCCCTCCCTCCCTCCCTCTCTCTCTCTCTCGCCCTCTGTCTGTCTTTCTGTGTGTGTGTGTGTGTGTGTGTGTGTGTGCGTGCGCGCGCGCGCGCGCGCATGCGTGAGTGCGTGCGTGCGTGTGTGTGTGTATGTGTGTGTGGCTGACTGGCTGGCTGCCTGGCTGGTTGGCTGCGTCTATCTGTCTGTCAGTGTGCGCACTTGAGCATGTTCAAATGTATGTGTGTGCATGTCAGGGTGCGCAAGTTTTGTACGCGTGTGTGTGTGTGTGTGTGTGTGTGTGTGTGTGTGTGTGTGTGTGTGTGTGTGTGTGTTTAACGATGTGTTATGCTTTATGGACTACCCCTTTATTACCCCTGCCCCTCGGGCTGCCCTTCTGGTTTTATCTTGCGTCAAGCATGACAGTCATTTCTGTCTAATGTTCAACAAACCGCTCGTGCGAGGTAGGGACTAAAGGGACCTTGATACCCGAGAGAACGTTTAGTTGTAGACTGTATTGCAATATTGATCTAGGGACTGTATTACAAAGTTCTGCCATTTTATCGGGAACATGAAATTTACACCCAGAGCTCATAACATCGTCTTTCCAACTTTCTCTGTCTTGTCTCCGAACTCTCCCATACAGACACATCTTTCTGTCACACACATCAAGGGCTGTATGCTGGTGCCAAATATCAAGACCATTCTAATGTGGCAGTGGATAAATTCAGTGCCGTTTTCTTCTTCTTCCTCGTTCGCCATCCCGTTAGATGAGCAGCCCGGTGTCCTCGATGAAGGCTGCCGTCCGTCGCAGTTCCTCCAGGGTGCCGTACAGCTTGGCTTCCACTGCTGTCGTTGTTGGCCAGTACTTTTCCCTGGATGCTGCATACGTCGTACAGACTTGAAGGATGTGGTCAGTTGTGATTGGTCCCTCACCACAAGGGCACTCTCCACTCTGTCCAATGCCAAATTTTGTGTGCATGTGGTGGAGCAGGCGATTGTGTCCAGTCCTCAGGCGGAAGATCTTGACCTGTTCCCGTCGTCCCAGCAAATGGTATGTGTCTTCTGGGTTGTATTTGAGATGCAGGAGGCGCCATTTTATTCCTTGCTGTGCCTTGATGATTGTCCTAATTTCATCGTATGACACCAGGTTGTTGGCCTGCTCCTTCTGTGCACCGTCTTTTGCCAGAATGTCCGCTTTTTCGTTGCCTCTGATGCCACAGTGTGCCGGTACCCATTGTATCACCACTTTCTCCACTCTGGCACTCAGGGCAACAAAGGCTGAAGTGAGATGGTTCTGTTCTTTGCAGCGGGAGTTCTTGAGGGCTTGGAGCACGGAGAGAGCGTCAGAGAACACCACCACCTGCCCTGTTGTTCTTGTGGAGTTCTGCATGACTGTTGTGGCTGCCTCACAGAGGGCTTCTCGCTCAGCTCGGAAGTTGGTGGAGTATTTTCCTGTTGGAATTACAATTTCTTCATCTCCGTCTTTGTATTGGAGGAAGATTCCAGCTCCACCATTCCTCGTTGCTTCTGTGGCGGAACCATCTGTGAAGACATGGGTCCAGTCTTCCTGGGGGTACTGGTTGCAGATATACTCCATGGTCAGGGCCTTCCTTTGGGTGTCTGACTGTATTCCTCTCTTCTCCACTCCAGGAATGCTGGTGACGACTGTTGGGAACACCTGCCTCTTCCAAGATGGGTGGGTGACATTTGCCAGGATAGGCTTTGCTTCGTGTTCCATCAAGACTGGGCTTTGTCTTTCAAGGCGTCTTGACTGGTGGATGAAGCTGCCTCTTTTCAACCGGCTCTTGGTGGGTCTGCTCATTCTGTTGTTCATTGGATGGTTTTCAAGGTGTTTGAATTTTGCTGCCTGGATGAGGATCTTTGTGTCCCTTCTGTCCTCCAATGACTGTAGCCCAGTGGTCTCCTCCATCTTCAGGATTGGGGTGGATCTCATGGCGCCAGTTATGACACGCTGAGCTTGGTTCTGTATCTTATTGAGATGGTCGAGGTTAGACTTTGCAGCTGATGCCCATGCTGACGTCCCGTACTCAACTACAGGTCGGACTCTCCCTGTATAGAGTCTCTTCAGGATACGTTCGTCAGCCCCCCAGTCCGTCTCCGCAAGTTTCCTCATGATCGCCAGTCTCAACTTGGCCCTGCTACAGCATCTGGTGATCTGCTGTTTCCAAGTGAGCCTGTGGTCAAAGGTCACTCCCAGGTAGGTAGGTGTGGGTTCCTCTGCAAGCCTTTGGTTGGTTAGTGTCAGCTTCGCCTCTTGCTTCTTGCTGGATAGGCTGAAGACTGTGTAGGTTGTTTTGCTTGAGTTGACAGAGACAAGCCATTCCTTGGTCCAGTCGCTGATCTTGTTGAGCGGCAATCTGGAGGCGTACCTGTGCTGTAGTGGTGTACTCTTCAGAGCACCAAAGTACCAGGTCATCTGCGTAGATCGCTCCTCTGACCCCTTTTGGCAGTTCTCTGACGATGTCATCCATGAAGATGAGGAACAGCGTTGGCGAAAGGACTCCTCCTTGTGGTACTCCCTGTCTCAGCACCTTTTTCTTGCTTTTCTGGCCCTGAATCTTGACTCGGGCTTGGCGGTTGTGTAGGTACTGGCTGATCCAGGTGTACATCCTCCCAGACACACCACATGCCGTAGTTTGAGCCTAAGTCCGTCCTTCCAGACTTTGTCGAACGCCTTCTCCATGTCAATCCAGACAGCAAACGTGTTCTTCTTTTCTTGGAAAGCGTCCTCAATGCTTTGCGTGATGAATGTGATCTGGTCTTCTGTTGATCTGTGTTGGCGGAAGCCTGCCTGTTCAGGGCTCAGCAGCTGATGCTCCTCAAGGTGCCAGCCAAGCCTTGCGTTGACAAGTCTCTCCATCAGCTTTCCTAAGCAGCTTGTAAGGCTGATGGGTCTGTAGCTGTCAGCCTTCGACTTGTCCTTTCCCTTTTTGTGAATGGGGATCATGTCTGCTTCCCTCCAACACTGTGGTACTGATCCTGTCTTCCAGCTGGAGTTAAAGATATTTAGAAGGACTGCCTTGCTCTTCATCCCAAGATGCAGAATCATTTCATTTGTGATTCTGTCTGGTCCAGGTGACTTCTTCAGATTGAGGCTCTGCAACGCTTCCTCCAGCTCCTTCTCTGTGAAAGCTGTGGTCATGACTTCCTCTTGGGACTCTTCCTCATGAAGTTCACCTTGGGCCCTGTGCACTGCAGCTCTATGTTCAGAAGGGACTTCCAGATTGCTGATGTTTTCATAGACGTCTATGAAGTGGTGTGCTGCTTTCTTTCCAGAGAGGTAATTTCCATTCTCTTGTATTGTTATAGTGGTGTGACTTGTTGTTTCATTACAGAGGGTTCTAGCCAGTTTCCACAGCTTGCTGCCATCCCTGTCGAGATTTAGGCTTTCAGTTTTCTCTTGCCAGCTTTTCCTTGCAGCTTGTGCGCAGGACAGCTTGTATCTGGCAGTTACTTTCTTCAGCGCTATGTTGTTCTCCAGTGATGGCTGCTTTTCTGCTCGGTCCCTGGCTTCCATAACGGCATCTTCCAGATTCTGGAGTTCCTCCGTCCAGTAGGGCTTGTAGTCTTTACGTGCTCCTCTTGGGATGGATTCTGTAGCAGCTTTCAAGATGGCCTTTGTGAAATCTTGAACCATCTTGTTTGAGTCCTTCTGCCTGATGTTGATTGGCTTTGTGTATGCATCTGTGAAGGTCTCGAAGAGAGTCCAGCCGGCCTTTCTATAATTCCAGCGGGGAAAAGACTTTGCTTGTGGAACCTGCAAGTTGAGGTTGATAGAGAGTTTGACGGGCTTGTGGTCACTTCCTCCAAGCTGGTTGAGGACTGTTCTTGTGGTCCTGACGAACAGGTCGTTGGTGGCGAACGCTAGATCTGTGTTGATGTGGTCATCCAGCGTCTAGAGTAGAAGGTGGGTTCATCATCTTCTTGGTTGATGAGATGAAGATGTGTGTCAATCTCCCAATCTTCAACTTCTTCGCCTCTCTTGTCCGTCTCCTCATAGCCCCATCTCTCTGAGTGACTGTTAAAATCGCCCACCACCACGCAGTTGTTGTCTGGGATGTTCATGTATGTGAGGGAAAGATCACGATCTTGAGGGCAATAGACACTGTAGATCCTGATGTTGTGTTCCTTAAGGACTATGTCAACCCCTTGGATCTCTGCCTGTTGATTGGTGTTGATCTTGAGTTCTTGTGCGGCGATGGAATTCCGCACCAAGACAAGCACACCTCCTTTGTTTCTTTCCTCACGGTCCAACCTGATGGTCTCGTAACCCCTCACTTGAAAGCGATGGTTTACGGTCAAATGTGTCTCTTGGACACATGCGATGTCGATATTTTCTTGATGCATCCTTTCTGCCAAGCCAAGTTTCTTCTTATGCACCCCTTCTGCATTCCACTGGAGAATGTTGAGCATTCTGGGTGGTACTGTTTGCTTGGCATCAGCAGGAGGATAAGGTCTCCTTCTTCGTCGCATTGGCATGCAGAATTTCTTTGTCTGACCACCGACCGCTTGGGGTGGGCCCCTTTGAGGCATAGGGCCCGGCTCCCGACCTCCCCGGCGGGTCTCCGAAGGTCGAGCGCCACATCGAAATTCTGTGGACTGCATCATCATGGAAGCGTGGATGCGTGGTATCGTGGTTTTAGTTGCGCCAGTGGCCCGATACCTCCGTCTTCAGCTGGAGTTTTCTTTCGGGGTGCCTCACCCCTAGCTTATGGCCCATATGTCCTGCCCTGTGAGCACAGGGGGGATTGTTTCTCCGAGGATCCCACCCCGGGGCTAGAGGTTATACCGTGCCTCTTGACCGCATGATGAGCCCGTCATAGAACACATGGGGTATTTCAGTGAGGACAACAGTGCCACCTGTTGACCCACCCCGTCCTGATAGGAACATCGCCAGTTGGTCCGGGACTGCTTATTCAGCCAGGCAAGCCTGACTTATATTGCAGTTAACCCCCATATCTGAGGGCCATTTCCCCCTCTCCGCCGCCCGGGGACCCGCCGGGTTGGGGATGGTCGCCTCACTGCTAAATTGGAAGCAGCCTGGTCCCGGAATTCAGTGCCGTTTACTCACAGTCTTTTTCACAATTTGCCAGGAAAAGGTCTTGCCGAAAGAGGAGCATAAGCCTTTCCCTCAATTCTAGAACAGATACCCCTTTAAAGTGCTTTTGACTTGCTCCGAAGAAAATCTGAGGCATTACCGTCAGATACAATAGCAGCCGTGGTGAACTGTTTTTTGTAACCCCCCCCCCCCCCCCCCCCCTCTTCAGTCCGAAATCTGTCTCTGCCAAAACATGGACGTTGCTCTTTTGAATCGAATGACATTGTAGAAGCCTTTTCAGTCTTGTCTGCATTCGAACTGCCCTCAATATGACAGAGAGAATCGCCAGCAATTGAGGCGCACAAAAGGAACTCATTCTGCTCTAAGAGTAAACACGTGTTCTGACCACCCGAAGAGGTCAGTGCTTAGTGTGTGTGTGTGTGGTGTGTGTGTGTGTGTGTGTGTGTGTGTGTGTGTGTGTGTGTGTGTGTGTGTGTTTTGAGAGCACGTATGCGTGCAGGAGCGCGCTTGTGTGTGTGTGTGTGTGTGTGTGTGTGTGTGTGTGTGTGTGTGTGTGTGTGTGTGCGTGAGCGCGCGTGTGCGCGCGCGAGCGACGCATAACGACCAATATGTAATGTATGGGGTGCCAGCCGTGGCGTTGTTTAGCATTCTTATTTATGTACGTAGCTCGAATTCAAATTTATTTGTATATAGAATTACTTACAAATGTATTTAAAATTCGCATCTATTCATAAACTAAACTATGTTCAAAGCATACAGTAAATGAGTCTTAAGTTAGACTTCATCTCTCTGAACCATGGTACTCATTTCCTCTGTAAATGAACGTAATTGCTCAATGTTGCTGACACGTTAGCAGGTTAAGTTTGAGAGAGAGAGAGAGAGAGAGAGAGAGAGAGAGAGAGAGAGAGAGAGAAGAAGACAGACAGACAGACAACAGAGAGAGAGAGAGAGAGGAGAGAGAGAGAGAGAGAGAGAGAGAGAGAGAGAGAGAGAGAGAGAGAGAGTGTGTGGTGTGTGTGCGCGCGCATGCATGCGCGCTTGTGTGCGTCTGTGAGTTATTGCCTCTGTGTGTGTATGTACGTGTGTGTGTGTGTGTGTGTGTGTGTGTGTGTGTGTGTGTGTGTGTGTGTGTGTGTGTGTGTGTGAGGAGGGAAGAGGAGTCAGGCTACTTGTGGATGGTGTGAAAAGGGGTAATTATCTGGGGGAGTGGTTGTGCTGTGCACGTGGGCATGTGTGTTTGAATAATTGGTGAAAGCATGTGTGTGTTCACTGCACAAAAATCCTTTTATCCCTAACAAACCTTATCACACCTCGTCCAACAATAATCCATGAGACGGAATGCGCACCGTTGTTCCTGCCAGCCAGAGGGAATGGCTATTTTGTGGTGTGTGGGGACACCACTTTCGGTGGAGCAAAATGTAATTAGATTTCCTTTTCGACCTTTACCCCTCAAAGACAACCTGTGTCTGGTTGTATTGAAAACAAAACGGATCGCTCACAGAAAACTCTAAATGTTCACCTTTATTTATTTATTTGTTTGTTTGTGTGTTGGTTTTTCCACGGACTCTTTTCACATGAATACGTGAACACATACGTCAGATACATGATTGGTCGAATGATGTAAACTTTCATGCAATGAGGATGAAGTGGCCGTGGCATCAACCTATTGGAGGGCCCTTCTGGGTCAAAAATCATCTATGTGCACATTAAGAAAGACAGTTGGAAATACGTTTTGAGAGCAGAGAGGTCAGGACAGAATGATGTGGTTGAGAGAGCAGCTGAAAATATACGAATCAGAGCTGGGAATTTTGTCGTGACATGGTTAATACGAAAATCTCGAAAACGTTACATGTTCACAATTGTAGCTAGAGGTTTGGAGCTGCAGTTGTTTTTGTCTGTTTCTTTGTTTCCTTTGAAAAGATCTTTTACCCCGGTATGTGAACTATCATGTCAAAGTGCCTTCACCATTGACAGCCAAGAGGGAAGTGGCTTGGCAAAATATACACAGTCTAATGATGGGTGTCAAGTGCGTGAAACCTCTCACAAAAGGCATCAAACGCTTAGAGGCAAAAGGGACGTTGTACGTAGTATACAAATAGGTAATAGAACCATTAACAAGTATGCCGTACCCATCGCACACGGTCGAACCGTGTCAAGGAGGACGAAGCGGTCAGGTGACAGATGGCACCTAAGGTAGTGAGGAGTTCGGACCTGCCCGACAGCGAAAGGGGAGAGGAACGTAACCACTAGGACCTCGGTGCACCAAGTGAGCGCTAAATACTCAGTCAGCTGAGGTTCTTTTGTGAACAGTCTTTGAAGAGCAGGAGTCTTGGACTCGTTCGGATGGTATTGCCGTGGGTCACTGGGATGGTTCTATTGTCAGGCTGGTTGAACGCGCGTGGATGTTGTTATCGTAGCCCTCTTTAAGATAATTACTGTGTTAAAGTGGCCTCCGAAGTCGGCGGGAATTTTCGATGTCCATCTGGTGCCAAGTGTTTGTTTCTAATCAATTAGGTAGGGATGTGTGTAAATGCAGATGTGTGGAGAATGTAGCGAACGGAGAGTTCAGGGTACTTGTGAACTAGGGGTTTGAGAAGCAGCATGGACAAAGGCATGGCCGAAGGGGAATCCTTTGTTTCCATCCCTATATAAACTGAGGGAGAACAACGTGAAAAGGAACAACACCAGGAGAGAGAGAGAGAAGGGTGGGCAGGACAGAGAACGGGTCGAGAGAAACGTGGTCTGGGAGATAGAAGAGACAGCAAAGTCTTAGGGAAAGACAAGCTGGAAGAGAAGAAAACTAAGTTTGAAGCCCAAAGGTGGGTGAAGACAGACAAACTGAATTTGAACCCAGAGGTGGGTGAAGGAGACGAAGAAGAAGAGTTCTACGTCGAGATCCCAGAGACGACCACGAAGACCCAGTCCTGAAACCTGGAGCCAGTCAACCAAGGGCATCACCATCAAGCAGTGCTGAAGAAGACGTGAAGAGACTTTTCAAGAACTGTGGTGTGGTGTGAAAGCGTGGTTGTGTGTGTGAAAACCTGGCCAGGTAAGAAGTCATTTTTATTATAACCCGGGATTAGGAAGTATTGATCTTTTATGTGTTGATTTGTTCATTTTGTGTAATTGGATTTTTCACGTTTGATTATAAGTAGCATAGAAATTGTATTTCTTGTGCTCAGTCGTGTTAGAAGAGAAACGAATGCGTGACATCCCATTCCCAGAGAGAGGTGAATGTTTGGTGGGCGCATGAGTGTGCATATGCGTGTACGAGTGCAAAGATAACCTTCGATGTGTTAAACCTGGCTAATAATACATCAACTTAGTGCACTTAAGCAATACCATCACGATTTCCCCCGTCATGGACAAAGTGGCGAGCCTGCCAGGATTGCATGGCCCAAATTAGTCTCAGGCGGGAAACAAAGTGAGTACTAGAGTAGTACTGGGGCGAAGCGTCCACTAAGGGCAATTTTAATTAGCTCTTCTAATTATTTCCTTTAGTTCTTTGAGTGTTGAGTATTGACTTGGTGTAAGGGTGGTTGTATTAATCAAAGGTCGTTCAGAGAAACGAAGAACGAGGTTCTAGTCTTAACTCTCACAGAAGCTGTGGTTTAAGATTAAGGCTCCTTTGTGTTAGGAACATTACCACTGGTTGGTGTACTCGTAACGTTTAGTAGATAAACTGTTGACTGACTTTTTCCGGGTCTATAAGCGTAACTGTTTTAGTGGTGCTAAAACATATAAAAAAAAATGGCTGAAGAAAGTTTTACCCCCATAGAGAAACTAGTAAGTTTGGGGAAAGAAATGGGATATGCAGGAGATGAACTGCGTAAATTCATTGAAACTCAGCAGAAGACTGAGAGAGATGAAAGGGCTGAAAGAAGGAAGTTTGAAAAGGAACAGCTCGACGCTGTCAAAAGAAACTCAGAGGTCGAGGCTGAGAAACTTCGGCTTCAAACAGAATCAGCAAACGCTGAGGCCGAGAGACTTAGACTTGAAACCGCTGTGTCGAAGGCTAGAGGGATGCAGAGTGTTTAGCTGCCAAAGCAAGAGCAGAGGCAGAGAGTGCAGCGGCCAAAGCGAGAGCAGATGCAGAGAGTGCAGCTGCTAAAGCGAGAGCAGATGCAGAGAGTGCAGCGAGGGCGAGAGCAGAAGCGGAATCAGAGATTTTAGCCAAACAAATTGAGTTGGAAAGAATAAAATCTGAAAATCGTAGTGAAATAGACACCAGTTCTGAGTCAGTAGGCCGCAGATTAAGTTGCGCACCTAGACTTAAACTCCCACTGTTCAGAGAAGAAACTGATTCGATCGATGCCTATATCAGTCGGTTTGAATTGGTTGCCGAGCACGAGGGCTGGCCCGAAGATGACTGGGCAATAAACCTGTCTGCCTTGTTGACAGGTCGTGCGTTACACACTGTTTCCACCTTACCCAAAGATGATCAGAGGGATTTTGACAAGGTGAAACAAGCAGTACTAAAGGCATATGATTTGACTGAAGAAGGTTTTAGACGTAAGTTTCGCGAGGCGAGAATCGAACAGGGTGAGACATACACACAGTTCGGAGTTAGACTGGATCACTATTTCAACAAGTGGGTAGAACTTAGTGGAGTAGACAGTGATTTTGAAGGCCTCAAGACACTGGTGATGAAGGAACAGATACTTGATGGTTGTGGGACGGGCCTCACAATCCACATTAAGGAAAAAGGTGCAACCACAATAGCTGAGGTACTTGAGACAGCAGAGACTTACCGGGAAGCGAGGCGTGATTTGCCTGAACAAGAGGAAAGCCCGGAAGCATATTCAGAGGATAGCAGGCCAGCACATATCTCACGCAACGGGCCCGTATTGCACGCCCGTAGGCCCACGGCATCACGTGAGCAAACAAGGGTGAAGGCCCACGTGGTTTAAGGCTGTAGATGAGCGTACCTGCTTCCTGTGCAATAAGACAGGGCACTTGGCTAGGGATTGTATATTCAAGTCACAGAAAGCAGCAGCAATGAGGGTCAGGCCAAGTGAAAGGCAGGTTGAAAAAGATGACAGTGTTATTTTGTCTGGATTGTGCTGTGTGTTCACAGATTCAGGCGATAACATGGATGTGCACAAAAGCAGAGTAGGGGACAATGTGGTTAATGTCATTAGAGACTCTGGGTGCACTGGCGTAATGGTGAAGGAATCCCTGGTTAAGGAGGGACAATTCACAGGTAAAACACAGAGGTGTAGACAAATAGATGGAACAGTAGCAGAATTCAAAACGGCACTGGTGTTCATTGATACACCATTCTATAGTGGAGTCGTACAGGCTTTGGCTGTTCCGAAGCCACCATATGATTTGGTAATTGGGAACATTTCAGGAGCACGTGGGTACGAAAACCCAGACCCTGATTTCTGTGTTGAGTCAGAGAAACGAAATCACGGGAGAGAAAGGCCCCAGGCGGTCATACACTCCAGAAAGCATTGGACCGTGTCCAGTGTGACAAACCCCACTCACTTACCGGCAGAGCAAAAGGGCGATAACTCGCTTAGAAAATTGTTTAGGTTCGCTCACACAGGACAGAAGAAAGGTGTTAAAGAGGGCACCATCGGTTTTGAGCTTGAAGATGGGGTATTATACCGAACTTTCACGCATTCAAGTTCGGGGAAGATGAAAAGACAGATTGTTCTGCCTACAAACCGCAGAAAGGCGGTGATGTCAGAAAATCACGTGACGTCAGCCTCGGGCCATCTCGGTAAGAAGGCCACACAAAAGATTGTGACGCGAGAGTACTACTGGCCCGGTATCCTAGGTGATGTCAGGCGTTTCTGTGCACATTGCAACACATGCCGCGGGGCGCGAAATGGTGTGTGTACATAGAATGCGATCAGACCAGTCTCACCCGAAAGGGGCCGTAGGCCAAATTAAAATGGTCAGGCGAAAAGTCGAGTAGTGTGTGCGTGTGTCTCTTGCCGTGTCGTGTATGCATGGTGGCAAACATAGCACGTGGCTAGTTGCGGGCCACGTGTATGAAGAGAAAGGGGGAGAATTTCCGTAGAAACATAATGTTTATCTATATATGGCCACACTACTTAGAGCTGGTGGAGATTTCAGACTTGTGTTGATATTTGCTTGGTTTTTAGTGTGTATGTATTGATTTTTCTCTAATTTTGTTGCAAAATAAATCTTGCGTGCGTTCTCTGGTGTAAGTAGGCTCATGAGAGGCCTAGATTAGAGTTGGTTTAAATGAGAGAATTGTGAGAGTTTCAGCTCCTTGAATGTGTTTTAGCCAATGCAGGGCATTGTCTTGAAGTGGGGGGAATTTGTCAAGTGCGTGAAACCTCTCACAAAAGGCATCAAACGCTTAGAGGCAAAAGGGACGTTGTACGTAGTATACAAGTAGGTAATAGAACCATTAACAAGTATGCCGTACCCATCGCACACGGTCGCACCGTGTCAAGGAGGACGAAGCGGTCAGGTGACAGATGGCACCTAAGGTAGTGAGGAGTTCGGACCTGCCCGACAGCGAAAGGGGAGAGGAACGTAACCACTAGGACCTCGGTGCACCAAGTGAGCGCTAAATACTCAGTCAACTGAGGTTCTTTTGTGAACAGTCTTTGAAGAGCAGGAGTCTTGGACTCGTTCGGATGGTATTGCCGTGGGTCACTGGGATGGTTCTATTGTCAGGCTGGTTGAACGCGCGTGGATGTAGTTATCGTAGCCCTCTTTAAGATAATTACTGTGTTAAAGTGGCCTCCGAAGTCGGCGGGAATTTTCGATGTCCATCTGGTGCCAAGTGTTTGTTTGCTAATCAATTAGGTAGGGATGTGTGTAAATGCAGATGTGTGGAGAATGTAGCGAATGGAGAGTTCAGGGTACTTGTGAACTAGGGGTTTGAGAAGCAGCATGGACAAAGGCATGGCCGAAGGGGAATCCTTTGTTTCCATCCCTATATAAACTGAGGGAGAACAACGTGAAAAGGAACAACACCAGGAGAGAGAGAGAGAAGGGTGGGCAGGACAGAGAACGGGTCGAGAGAAACGTGGTCTGGGAGATAGAAGAGACAGCAAAGTCTTAGGGAAAGACAAGCTGGAAGAGAAGAAAACTAAGTTTGAAGCCCAAAGGTGGGTGAAGACAGACAAACTGAATTTGAACCCAGAGGTGGGTGAAGGAGGCGAAGAAGAAGAGTTCTACGTCGAGATCCCAGAGACGACCACGAAGACCCAGTCCTGAAACCTGGAGCCAGTCAACCAAGGGCATCACCATCAAGCAGTGCTGAAGAAGACGTGAAGAGACTTTTCAAGAACTGTGGTGTGGTGTGAAAGCGTGGTTGTGTGTGTGAAAACCTGGCCAGGTAAGAAGTCATTTTTATTATAACCCGGGATTAGGAAGTATTGATCTTTTATGTGTTGATTTGTTCATTTTGTGTAATTGGATTTTTCACGTTTGATTATAAGTAGCATAGAAATTGTATTTCTTGTGCTCAGTCGTGTTAGAAGAGAAACGAATGCGTGACATCCCATTCCCAGAGAGAGGTGAATGTTTGGTGGGCGCATGAGTGTGCATATGCGTGTACGAGTGCAAAGATAACCTTGGTGTGTTAAACCTGGCTAATAATACATCAACTTAGTGCACTTAAGCAATACCATCACGATTTCCCCCGTCATGGACAATGGGTGTGCTGTACATTCTCCGTTCCCACGGTATTGGCCGGGTGTCGCGTTTGAGAAACGACTCGGGGACTCAGGATGGCCAGAAAGAACGTCTGCAGGATTGTCGATTCATGTTTTAGACATATTTTCCACCTGCCAACTTCAACAAAACACGTAGCAGCGAGTTTCAGAACATGATCCTCCGATGAAAGGTAGGGCATTCTAAATGGTTCCAATTCAGAGTTCTCCACTATCTTTAATGCACGCATGATATAGCACGTGCGAGAGTGGTCATGAATGTTTCATGCTTCAAAACAAAACCCCGTCTCTGTTCCTATGAAATTTGGGTGAAATATGATATCTGATACACCACCTCACCTTTCTTCCCCACCCCCTTCTCCTCCTCTTCCTCCTGCCCTTAAAACGAGTTTACATTTTTCATATAAAGGTGGACGGGGAAGAAAGAAAAAAAAAAAAGAAAGAAAACCCGGGCTTATGAATTCAAAGTAAATCAAATAAACAAACAGCCTTTGGCTTGATGGCTTGAATGGGGAGTACGCCGGGGTGAGACTTAAGCCATGTCTCAATTATTTTTTTTTTTTTTTTTTTTTTTTTTTTTTTTTTGCTGTCCCCAACCTCTGCGCCACCTCAGAGGCAGTGCACCCACGCCGCTCATTCCGACACCCCGTCCACAGCCACAGCCCGGTCGGCCCCGCCGCAGCCCCGGCACCGGCAATCCACAGGGAGCAGTCAATGTCAAGTCGCCAAGAGGCAACCCACCGGAGGAGACACTGCACTGCTGCCGAGTCACTTCGGTGGTGTTCAGTGGCGCCTGTTCTGATCTAACATACGCAGGACACCACCTACTAAGCCCCCTACTGACGACAATAATTGCTTAGTCGCGGAGCCGGCGTGAGTGAGCTCTCCCCCCGGAGGGCGCCACCACGTCCGTCCAACGACAGCTCCCATGGACTCGCCGATACCGGTGACCCCGACGGAACCAAACCAAGGCCAGAGACGTGGAGAGGACATCGAAACTGAGGTCACCATGAGAGCAGGGCATGAAGGGCCACAGAATTTGAGACATTTTTTTTATGCTGATCGATGAGAATGAGGATGATTAAGATTATGCTACAGATTTCCATTTCGGTCTGAGACTACATGACAGGGCTGTACTCTACGCTTCCTTTCATAATATATCCCGGTGTCAACCAGGCCCGAGATATACAGGCACCTGCAGTGTTGGTCAGGAAATTTGAGCAACACTCTCAGAAACGCATCCATTAAGTGGATGAAACTCGACTGTGTGGTCCCAGTCTTCCCAACTGAGTCCGCAGCAACTCAACTCTGGGTAGGAGCCGGTCGGGGCAGAAAAACCCACATGACTTCTGATGGGATTCGAACCCACGACCTCCCAGCCGGGAGTCCGCGACGCTGACCACTTCGCCACGGCGGCTGGTTCCATGTCTCAATTATACCTACGTACATACAGGATAATTCAGCTTCTAAAGACAACAGCCGATTTGGACGTTAATCTCCTCCTCGTCCTGAACGATGTCTTGTGCAAAATAAGACAACAAACATTTAACAATATGTAGAGTGGCGGGCCTTGAATGCCCGCGTCATGAAAAAAGGTGGTATGAACATTGCCCTGCACTTTACCGGAAACGGGTGAAAGCAAATCCAAGTGTGCCAACAGTACATGATTCAAATGAAGGCGACTGTCGATACACTACGAAGAAGCTGTGATCACAGTGGCATTGCTGAAATACAGGAGGGCTGCAGGCATCGAAAAACATTCCCAGAGAACTCTTGCAGCCTGATGTGAAGGCAGTAACTGATGTATCCCAGCTGCTGTCTCTGACAAAACTTTGGCATAAGCATACATCATCAAACACAGAGAGACGCGGACTATTTTAGATAATAAGCTGAATTTTAATGCAAATACTCAATTTCTCTACATAAAAATGTCAGTCTAGAATATACTGTCTTCAGAAACATCGGTCTCTTGCTGTTAAAAAAGACACCTTGAAGATGTTTTATCGTTGTTTGTAGAATCAGTGCTGTCCTTTGGCTTTTATACTGGTTTGAAAATCTTAGCGTGAAAAACAAAAACATTTTAAACAGAGTCGTGACGACATGTGGAAAGATTACTGGCAAAAATCAAAATCAGATAGATAGATTGTATGAATATTGAGTCGGACAAAAAGCTGTGAACATTGCTGCCGACAGCTCTCATGTTTTTCAAAAAAGGTCTGGTTCAGAAAGCTTGTTTGTATATATGTGTGTACGTGTATATCATTCTGTGTGTGCGAGTGGGTGGGAGGGTGGATGGGTGGGTGTGATACGTGATTTGTGATTTGTTGTTTTTATGACCACTCTTAATTTTACTCTGGACTTAATAAAGAGTTTTTGACTTGACTCACATTGTCCGTCCCCAATATTCAACCGGCTCCCGTCCTTTCCAACACACACAGTCCACATACATGAAGGGACATGCACTTAAAAGATTAGGTTAGACTTTCACAAGATTTGATTAAATCTTAAATAAATGTTAGCGAACCGCCCAGAGAAACGTGGACAAACGAGTCACAAGACAAAACACAACGCGTTTCGACCTCTTAGGTCTTCTTCAGGTGAGACACAAACGAATAGAACAACGAAAATTCACTTAGCTTTGATCGCTTCGGATCGCTTCAGAGTTCAGCGCAAGGAAGAAGGCGTTGAATGAGAACGAGGCTGTTGGAAGGGAAATAATGTGTGAGTCAAAGTCGTAATGATGATAATAATATTACTGATAGGAATACTAATAATGGTCAAAATATTGAAAAAAATAAATTAAGACAGGATTACTGCCACTCATAGTGTCAACAAGTATGGGAGAAAGGAGAGTGGGTCAGAGGATTCTTAAACAGCAGGGTTGCCGTGGCAACAGTCCCAGAGGCGAAGGCGATGGTGATGTCAATGCTAGTGGTGGTAGTATCAATACTAGCTATATTAGTATTACTGAATGATACTGCTAACAACGATAGTGAAGGTTAAGGTAATAAAAGCATGATACAGAAATATATTTAGAAAATACATTTTTATAATAATCAAATAAATAAATAAATGAAACATAAGTTGTAAAAAAAAAAAAAAAAATTAAAAAAGAAAAAAAAATAATGATAATAAATGCATAAATAAATAATTGAAAAATAATAATGGTAATAGAATGAATAGATGAAAATAATAATAAATAACAAATAACAATGTTAATAATAGTTATGGTACTAAAAGGTATTAATTCTGATAGTAAGGAGGAGGAAAACAAACAAACAAACAAAAACAACAACAACAACAACAACAACAACAACAACAACAACCAAGGGGAGGAGCCACTCTCCTTTCTCCCATACCCATACTTATTGACACCAAGAGTGTAGTAATCCTGTCTTAATTTATTTTTTCAATATTTTGACCATTATTAGTATTCCTATCAGTAATATTATTATCATCATTACGACTTTGACTCGCACATTATTTCCCTTCCAACAGCCTCGTTCTCATTCAACGCCTTCTTCCTTGCGCTGAACTCTGAAGCGATCAAAGGTAAATGAATTTTCGTTGTTCTATTCGTTTGTGTCTTACCTGAAGAAGACCTAAGAGGTCGAAACGCATTGTATTTTGTCTTGTGACTCGTTTGTCCACGTTTCTCTGGGCGGTTCGCTAACATTTATTTAAGATTTGTTTAGATTTCCGCCTGCAGTCGTCTCACTTTGCAACAAGATTTGATTAGACAAAACTACAAATTTATAGAATTTGCATGTGGTAGATATAGTATCTTTGTTAGTTAGGACCTTTTCGCAAAAATTATTAAGTGCTAACTATAACATTCTGCTTTGTTAAGGATGATTGAATTTCGATGTAAGCATCTTGTCAAATGTTTCTTTTCAGGCTAATAAACCCTGTAATATAAATATTTAAGAATGTTTTAAACTGGCGAATAGTGCTATGTATTTAAAATTTGTGACGCTTTGATTATAGCTTTCCGGCTGCAGAAAATGCATTGATTGATAAGATTTTGAATCAGTTCCCTTTATTGTTGTCTCTGTCTGTCTGTCTGTCTGTCTGTCTGCCTCTCTCTCTCTCTCTCTCTCTCTCTCTCTCTCTCTCTCTCTCTGTCTCCCTCCCTCTCTCCCTCTCTCTCCCTCTCTCTCTCTGCGTGGCTGTCTTAGCTAATTTTGTTTATATTCCCATTCAATTTGTTTCGTAGATTGTTTATTCGGGCTGAGATATGAGCCTTTATCAGCTGTCATTATGTTCATTCGTTAATGCACAGATCTTTAGATAATGACCCATGATGGCTGTTCATCATCGTTAATGCACAGATCGTTAGATAATGACCCATGATGGCTGTTCATCATCGTCAATGCACAGATCGTTAGATAATGACCCATGATGGCTGTTCATCATCGTCAATGCACAGATCGTTAGATAATGACCCATGATGGCTGTTCATCATCGTTAATGCACAGATCGTTAGATAATGACCCATGATGGCTGTTCATCATCGTCAATGCACAGATCGTTAGATAATGACCCATGATGGCTGTTCATCATCGTTAATGCACAGATCGTTAGATAGTGACCCATGATGGCTAAATCTACTTGCATAACGCTAGTTTGTTTGTTCGACCAACACTTACACGAGTATCTGCCATTGACTGGCTAATCAAAATGGTTTACCAACCTTTCGATTTCTTATTAGTTGATTAACTACAACATTAATGAATTAAGTGATCTGTTTGTTCACGTTGTTCCTTGATTGCCGATCGGATCAAAGTCAGATCGAGCTGCTGAATTAGATGAACTGACGAACGCATGGTGTGGGGATGTCTAATTTATTTATTAATTGAAACAAGTCAGCTGTTCTTTCAGCAGCTGATTGAAAGATTGACTGAGTTAGTGTGATAGTGAGCAGCTGAAGGGAGGTGGGGTGATGGAGTGACTGAGTGAGTGGCCTGTTCCTTTTTTGGTGAGATAGCTGGTTGGTGTTGGACCAGTTTGACAACATGTGGTGAGTAATAAAGATCTGGTGTATGCATTCACGTGCTACCTCCCAAGAATTACAATCAGTTCTCCATTGTGTAGTCGGCCATCACTCACTTACGTTAACAATCTCAGATTATAGCCCGAGTGTTAAGGAGAATATTCAGCCATTCGTTTGCTTCCTTTCGTCACTCATCAACACAGCCCCTGCCTTTCCTGGATGACATATCAGCTTCGGACCTTGTTCCCTGCAGGATAATTAGCGACTGCTGCTGCAGTTCTCTGGATATGGCAATTAGTAATGACGTCGGTCTTTAGCGGCTTCTCTTATTTGCTCTGGAGCTTTTCTCTCCGTCTGGAAAATCTTTTAGCTTTCAGCTGTGTTTGCTTTCTCTCCATGTGGAAAATCTTTTAGCTATCAGCTATGTTTCCTTTCTCTCCGTGTGGAAAAACTTTTAGCTTTCAGCTATGTTTCCTTTCTCTCTGTGTGGAAAATCTTTTAGCTTTCAGCTATGCTTCCTTTCTCTCCATCAGGAAAATCTTTTAGCTTTCAGCTATGTTTCCTTCTCTCTGTGTGGAAAATCTTTTAGCTTTCAGCTGTGTTTTCTTTCTCTCCGTCTGGAAAATCTTTGAGCTTTCAGCTATGTTTGATGGCAGTGGTCCTGGTCTCTTTCCAGGTTGATTGTTGGACATCCCAGTTTGGCTCTGACCAGACTATGGTCTGCATGGCTGTCAACAGTCAGAATTAGCCGGGTCTGCATCATGCCAGCCTCAGTTTTACAGCGTAAGAATACAGCCAAGAAGATGTTGGTGCCTTCAGGCGGGATGTCTCCAGGTTGTTTCAAAACGGGCGTTCTGCGGAAAGGATGTTGATGCTCGTTTCCCCTCAGCAGATATCTCAATGAGTATTCTCTAATTGTCATTAGAGAACTATAAAATAGGCATTCTGGCTCACCCACCTCCGCCAGCTCCAACCGGCTGAAGCCGGTTTCGCCGTTGCTCCGCCGGCTTACCCAGAATGCCTATTTTATAGTTCTCTAATAGTAAACACTTTACAAACATACATAATGTGTAGGATTATCTGTTTTTAACACTAATTTAGAAAACTTTTGAGACTTAAGTTTTTGCTTAATCCTTCGTTTTTCTTGATCGTTTTCAATAACATCATTTTCACGCATACATTCATCAAATGCGTCTCTGTCTTTCATGTGGAATAAAACCACTGTCTTTAATTGCTCTCTAAAGTCTTTTAAAACTGAGTTATATTTTTGACATAAAATCCACACACTTATCCCAGCATGTCTTCCACTGAAAGCCAGTTTTGATAAAGTGTTTCTCTTTTTAACTATGTCTCTTTCTGCCGAACAGTCATCTATAGTAAATAGTGTCTGAGTTCCTTCAAACTGTCTATAAAAGTGTTCTAAACACTCGCTAAGTTTATTGCTAGGATCAACTAAATAGATTTCATCATCCGTCCATATAAACCTTCTGTCGTGATATGCTTTGTTCCATTTAAGTGTTGGGCAGAAAATTACTATATGATCAAAATTATAACGATAAACTGTTTGTAATAGGTCGAGGACAAATATTGTTTTTCCACAACCAGTCTGTCCACAAATCAATGAACAATGAGGGGTTTTTATCATAAAGTTTAACATTGGCATTGACACCAAAGTCGTTTGCTCCATAGTTTTATAACAGAATTTAATTTACACCAGTTAGTGTTGTTATCATACTATCCGTCAAAATTTGATCAGTACAATAAAATCTTATAAGGTCTAAATGTGTCAGATTAATCCAACTCAGTTTTGTCAGATTGTTTCTATTAAGACTAACATTGATTTTGTTGCTTGTTGTTACGACCTTAAAATTTTCACCATCGTGACGAACCACAACAGTAACTTTAAGATTGTCAACGTCTAAGTTTTGCCAGCTAATAAGAATTCCTTCCATAAGGTTGTCGCTGACACCCACAGCTCCATTCCTCCCCACATCTTTTAAGACAGAAATTTCAAATATCATTGTGAACGTGTCTCCTAATAACGTGCGTGGAAAGAACTGTACTTTTGTAGTAGCTTCCTTCAAAACTGATTCTCTTCTGTGGAGGATGTACTGTTTGCTCCCAAACTTCTTTATTTCGATCTCTTTTCGACTGTTGTCCTCTGGCATAAGACTTACATGTAAAGGGCCAGAGTTCAATGCTTTTCTGAAACTTTTTTGACGGTCGAAAAATGTAAATGGGCTTACGAATTCAAATTTTAATTGTCCCATTTCTAATATGGTTCTAAATGCCTTTTGTTGTCGTCAACCTCTTTGCGCTTATAATAACCATCTTTAGTGTACTCAAAACCATACAAAGTGCCTATCTCACCGTTTTGTTCAAAGTCCTCAACGTCTGCAAGGTCTTTTAATTCTAAAGTTACACACCTCTCAGGCGCTAATGTAACTCCTGATTCTTCTGGTCCACGAGACATTTTTTAAAACAACGTATTATTTTATTTCTAAAACAATGTGCAGGTTATTACATTTCACGACTTTCCCTGTTTGGTCTTTGATTTTTATATTAAACGATCCGACCCTCCCACAAGCTAATCTTTTAAACTGTAAATTAGGGAATTGTATAATTTCATAATCGCAATATGCAGCTTTCCCTGATGGAAGAGCTCTTAAAACAGTTGAGGGCCTTCCATCATATAAGTTTTCATCAGTGCTCAGCTCGTCCAAATGAACATAGAGTAATGAATGTAATGCAAGATCGAGCGGATATTCTCCCTCAAAAGTAGTTTCGTCTGGTGCAACTCTAAATTTATGATAGGCTTGATTGGTTTTAAAGCCTAACATTTTAGCTAGCTCTACATCAAAAAAGTAATGGACTACTTCTTTTTCAGGTTTGAATGTCAACATTGTTTTCAGATTTGCATTGTTAAGTTTGAGAGTAATGTTGAAGTTACTCATTGCTTCTTTTAGTGAGCAAAACCGTAATAACCATCAGGTATGGTTAACTGGCTAATTACGTCTCCTCTTCTGTCAAGTTTTGAAATCTTATTATTTTCCTTGGATTCACTTATATTAAACCACACGACTTTGTAAAAAATGTCATGGAGTGCGACCCTTTGGGTTCCGCAGTTATTATCAATAGCATATTCTAAAAACGAAGGACTGTCTTGAGTTGTTATTGTTACAAACATTTTTAAAACAATTTAAAAATGAGTGCATTCAAATATACTAATGCAAAATATTCTGTTGGGCCGCACTACAATCTTAAAAATATAACAACTGACACCCTTGACATTTCTGTGACTCAGTCTGACGCCTTTCAAGTAAAGGTTAGTACTCCATTAAACAGATATCTTAACCCCCCTATTAAAAAAGACTACATCCCGAAAGTGTGGTTCAGTCATCCGATGCAGTTTTATCAGAACCAGTTAAACTTTGCTGTGTTTTGTGCATCAACTGGGTGTGGAGTGTCGTATGCTGATCATTTAAATCATCCTGATCCTTTGGTGAGGTCAGTGTATAGATTTCATTTTTATTACACCTTCAGACGTATTTTATCTGAACTGCAAGCGCCATTACCAAATGACAAAACGTTTAATCCATTCAGCAACAGAATAGATTACAAGGCTTTTGAAAGGATCTGTAACGAATTTGATATTGACCCAAAGACAGACTTTAGACAAAAGTTGGATCTTAATCATGGTTTAGGCACCCTTTATTTTTGGGGCGTGCACAGAAAGTATAACTATGATTGGAATCCTCCTTACACATCTTTCTCTTCAGGCACAACTGTTCACCTCGGGTCCATAGAGCAAGAGCATAAAACAGCATGGACAACATTTATTTTGGATACTTCTAAGGGCCTAACTAGAGCGGGAATAGAACGAATAAACGACTCTATTCGTACTTATGTTTGGTGTTTGCTAGGTTCGCAAGCACAAACGAGATCAAACATAATTGATCCTTCTACTGGCTTTGACGCCCAAAAACAGTATTTAGCAAATTTAGAGGATTCTATTAATTCTGCAATTGATTTGCCTTCAAGTATTAAAAGGTACCAAAATGTTTTACAATTTGCAAGATCGAAAGTAGACTTTGCTGTCGGCACTGGTTTATACATGCTACCTTCTGACCTCAGGCTCCAGGTAGGAACAATAATAAACTACAACAATGAAATCCTTGTGGCTGGCAATGAAGAGAAGGTCGGGAAAAACGACATAAATTCTAAGCCAGCAATAGCAATAAAAAAAGAAGCCCCCTCAAAACCCCATCCAATCCCCAAGGCCCAAAGCTCAAAGGCCATTGAAGACGCGCGTGATGACCATGAATATGAAAAGACGGCACTTGTTATTGGATTAACTGCCCTAGGATTACTTGGTCTTTATCTTACTAAAGAGTAACCCAACTATTAAGACAACTAATGCCCATAAGTGCTCAGCCATAAAGCCAACTACTTTACTTGCGGCAGACAAAAGCCAGCTAACGATCCCTCCTATTATACCAGGCAAAGAGTCTATTGCCTTACTGGCTAATTTTTTTAGTAAGTTTGCAAGGTGATCGAGTTGTTTTTTTACCCATGATTTATCTGACGACGGAGTTGGCGGGCCTGGTGGCACTGCTCCCCCACCACCACCGCCTGTAATAGCCAACACCAGTGTACTTATTGCAAATCCTAAGGCTGTTATAACACTTGCTAATGTGACACCTTGCTCTCTAAACAGTGTTTTTATTCGTTCTGCTAACGTTGTGTCTTCATATAAAATTCTTTGGATAGTTTCTCTTATTCTGCTCACTTGAGTTCGTAATTGTTCTCGGTTAGTAGACAACACTTCTAGTCTTGCTGATCTCTCTTGTTCAAGATCTTTTAGTCTTTGTGTTATTCTTTCTTTAACACCAGGTCCTAAGTTGTGGTCATCAGCCTCAACTAGTTTTTCTTTTTCTCTTTTTATATGCTCATCTAGTTCACCCAGTTTTGCTAAATTGTTTGTTAATTCGCCTCTGATGCTTCTCAAAGCATGATCAAGGGCCGTTATTTCTCTCATAGGTAGCGGCGGATCGTGCATAGTTTTTAATACTGTTTCTTCTGAAAAACTGGTTTCTATTATTTCGTCTGCTGTTGGGCTTAAATCTTTAAGGGGTATGTTTTGAATTTGGTTTTCTGTTGGGAGTTTCTGTAGTGTGTTTTGAAGTTTAGCAACTGCTTCCCTATCTAATTTTGGTTTAGTAATGCCAAGGCGATTTTGATCGCTCACACTGAGCCTTTGTCTAATTGTAGTCTTATCTAAAAACTTTGATGGGTCTGGTTTAGATGTAAGCTGTACAGGTTGTCCTTGCTCGTTTTTAAAAATCAAATGGCCATCTTTTGTTTCAAAATCATTAGGGTCTATAAAATCAGGAGGTTCTTGGCCTAAACTTTGATAAAATGATTTGACCTTACTTTCTGTTAATTCACGCCGCAATGATTGTAATGGATGTGTCAAAGGCGTCATTTCACTCATGTCGTCTCCAGGATCAAAAACATCATAATCTTCTTCTGCCATGTTTTTAAACAATTAACTTTTTATTTTGTTTTATAAAAAAATGTCACAAGCATATGGCTCAATTCTTGACCCGCATAGAAGACTGAAAGAGCCCTTTGGCGTGAAGGGAAATAAACAGAATATTATTGTTCCAAATAATCCATCTACTATTGATTCAGATCAAATTCTTACTGTTAAATTTCCAGACCTAGGAGCAGATGAAGTGATTGTGCCGGGATCTGCACGGCTTACTTTCAAAATAGAACTCGAATCAGCAACAGACGCAAACAGGACAGTTGTACAGAATCTGGGACGGGCAATCGTTAAGAAAATTTCTATAAAACTTGAGGGGCAAGAAATATTTTCTTTACACAATGCAGACATATTTTTAATCTATTGTGATCTATGGCTAACCGCGAATGAAAGGGCCGATCTTGCGTTTCAAGGAATCGAAAATAACGAAGCACTAAAACACAGAATAAGCGCCGCAGATGCTGAAGATGGTAACAAGTATAAAGCTATAAGTTATGCGTATGGAAATCGCTTTTCCATACCCTTAGATTTTGAGTTGTTAAAAGCGCATGCGCCATACTTTCAAGGAGCATTAAAAGACAGATTGTCATATGAACTAACTTTTAATGAATACAAACGTGTCATTAGATCGACAGACACTGATTCCAAGTACAGCATTTTCGACATCTCGTTAGAGTTTGACATTGTTAGCAACCCTAACTTAGCAAGGCTGATTGAGCAACAATATCAGTCAAAATTAGCAATATATTACGAAAGAGTGATTCATCATACTAAATATCCTAAAAGCAGGGCAGACACAATATGGAACTTTAGTTTTAGCGCCGCAGCAAGATCCCTTAAAGGTATTTTATTGCTGTGTGAAGATGAAGAACCATTCAAAAGACAAAGTGAAAAGTTTATCAATCCTAAAATAACGAAAGTACAATGTTCAATTGAGGGTAGTCCTAACCAAGTCTACGGTAGCGGGCTTAAACCTTATCATCATTTTGATGAAATAAGAAAATTGTTTGGAGGCGGGAGGTGTAGAAATCCAACAGTAGACCTTGTGTCTAAAGATCTACACCTTCACAGTGTTAGACTTGATGAATATTTAACAACGAAATACGGTTTATGGATTGACCTAAGGTCAACAGAAGATAATCAGTTGCATGGGAGTGGGAGAACAGTTAAAGACGTAATAAACATTCAAATTGATAAAGAAAAAGAGAGTGATAAACCACTTAATGTACATTTGTTTTTAATATATGATGCGCAGCTGAATATTCAAGATAACAGATTAAAAGATATCCAATACTAAATTATTTTTATTTTAAAAAAGCATGTCTGTTCAGGTTTATCCAAAAGTGCCCAAAGAAGAGAACTCTGTTGCTGTAGACATAAAAACTTTCAGATTAACAAGCATAACACAAATGCAAACCCAACTAGAGCAGGACCTTTCAAAATACAGCAAAACCAAACGAAGGTATTCTGCTGTCTTTAATGCTGTTACATATGTTAATACTGGAGCATCGGCGGTTAGTGCTTTAACAGCAGGAACAAGTGTAGGTCTCTTAGCAACAGGCGTAGGTGCACCGGTAGCTATACCTCTAGGTGGTGTGTCTTTAACTCTTGGCCTGTGTTCATTGGCTGTAAGTGCTGTCAGCAAAAAAATAAAAGCTAAACTCCAAAAGCACACAGCTATGGTTCAACTAATAACAGCTAAACTTAGTTCCTTCAAACTGATAATTGATAAAGCACTTGTCGACTCAAACATCACGGATGAAGAATTTAGTCGCCTACAGGCTGATTTTGAGGACTACAAAAGACAAAAGTTTGATCTTCAAAGAAAGGCAAGGGCAACTTTTTCTCAACAACCAGACACCGACCAGATAAAAAAGGAATGTTTAAAAAAAGTAAACGAAACATTAAACTCTGTTCTAAACAGCTCACATTAACAACCCCAAAGGGCGTTTATACTTTAGTTTACGAGTCCAAGCACAAAAAGACCGTTGATATTGATTCTGATTAAGTATTTTTTTTTAATTTAAATAAATATTTTGAGTTAGAAAAGAAACTCAGCATGGATAAGATATATGAAGGTTCAGATGAATTGTTTGAAGCAATGCTCGAGGAAGAGCGTTTGTCAAGAGCACTAAATGAGATTGATTTAGAAGTTATTGATCCAACAAACGTGCGGGAAAGCGTTGTACACGCTATTTCTCAAGTTCCAAGTAAACTAACAATAAACCCTCCAGTTAAAGTAAGGTTAGTTGTTTTAATCGACTATATAACAATAAATGAAGAAAATCTAGAAGTCTGGGTCTCAACTAAACAGCAGACTATTCTTTCCTCTAATGACTTAACACCTGGTTGGGCAGACCAGCTGCTTACACAGTTTGATGTGGCCGCTGAAGAAGCCAAAATGAGAGGCTCTGGTTGGTCAGAGGGCGAAGTCTTAGAGATCAGATTAAAACAGGCTAAGTATGAGCCGATTGTTGGCAAGGCTTACATTCCACTACCTCCATCATTAGTTGCAAAACGAGCAGTTCTAAACATAAAGAATTCAGACAACAAATGTTTTATGTGGTGCGTTCTTGCTAGGCTGCATGTATTCCGCAAAAACGCAGAGAGAGTATCTAACTATGAACCTTACATCAATGATCTTAACTTTAACGGCCTTGAATTTCCTATGGCTGTAGACAAAATTGATCAGTTTGAAAAACAAAATCCACCAATAACTGTTAATGTCTACACATGGTCTGAAGAAACCAACCTTCTGCCGATTAAAGTGTCCAAGAACAGTCCAACGATTGGCGAACCAGACAAAAATCATGTTGACTTACTACTGATGTTTTCACCAACAGGGCTACCACATTACACATTGATACGCACAATGAGTAGATTACTAGTGCATACTACAAAACAACATAGCAAACAAGAATTCTGTAGAAAATGTTTAACAAGAATTCCATCTGTTAAAGCAGCAAGCGAACATGTAAAACATTGTATTAGCCCAGTTGACTGTGATACAGAACTAATTACGCCCGGAGAAGGCAGTAAAGTTAGTTTTAAGAACTGGAAACGGTTGCAAACTAGTCCATATGTTGTTTACGCAGACTTCGAATCACTCATTGTTCCTTATGAAGGACCAACCCCACAGAAACTTCCTAAAACAGTCTTAATGAGTAATCATCAGATTTGCTCATTTGCCTTCATCATTGTTAGGTCGGATGGCGCCCATTCAAAGCCAGAATTATACAGAGGACCAAATGCTGCAAAATACTTCTTAAAACGCATGCAGCAAGTGCGTAATGCCTGTTCTAATAATCTAAACTTATCTGAAATCATAATGACGCCTGAAGACCAACAACAGTATGACTCAGCCACTCACTGTTGGATTTGTGGGGCGGCCTTGGTTGCCACCGCAGAGAATCCAACAGTAAGAGACCATGATCACATTAGTGGAAAGTTTAGAGGAGCAGCACATAGTAAATGCAATCTTCAACTAAAGTTTGAACCTAAAACTTGGAAGCTGCCTATATTCTTTCACAACTTGCGAGGTTACGACTCTCACCTTATAATGCAAGCAGTAACCAGCGACTTCAGGGTGTCATGCATTGCACAGTCATCAGAAAAGTACATGTGTTTCACTTTAAATAACACGTCTTTTTATGACTCTATGCAACACCTGATGGGGAGTTTAGAGTCACTGGCTATGTCCTTAAAGTCCTGCCCAATAACAGAAGAATATTTTGACCCAACTCTTGTTAGAAAGGGCGTTTACCCTTATGAGTACATGAACAGTTGGGAAAGGTTTGATAACCCAGCCCTTCCACCTAAAGGCGCGTTCTTTAGTAGTCTTAGAGGAAAGGACATCAGTGATTCTGATTATTCTTATGCTCAAGATGCGTGGCAGAAGTTAGAGTGTAAAACGATGGGAGACTATCATGATTCCTATTTAATGGCGGATACCTGTTTGTTGGCGGATATCTTTGAAAATTATAGGAAGACCTGCATGAAACATTATAGTCTAGATCCCGCGCATTACATTTCTGCGCCCGGGATGAGCTGGGACGCTTTCTTAAAATTTACTGGAGTACAAATTGATTTATTGTCTGACCTGCCAATGCTTCAGATGATTGAAAACGGATTGCGTGGGGGAATCAGTATGGCGTCGCACCATTACTGTAAAGCAAACAACAAATACTTGGACGACTATGATCCAAGTAAAAGGTCTAACTATCTCATGTATTTAGATGCAAACAATCTGTATGGATGGGCAATGGCGCAGTCACTACCGTTACGTAACTTTAAAATGTACACAGGACTCAAAGACATTCAAAAGTTTTTAAAATGGCTACCTACTCTAGAAGCTGATCGTAAAAGAGGTCTCATTCTAGAAGTTGATTTAGAATATCCTCATGAACTTCATGATTACCATAATGACTATCCATTAGCGGCAGAAAGTCTAAAAGTGTCAATGACAGAACCGCCTAAACTTGTGCCTAATCTTCGTGACAAAAAAAATTATGTCTGTCATTACAGACTTCTTCAATTTTATTTAAGACATGGTTTAAAGTTGACAGCTGTTCATCGTATAATTGCTTTTGATCAAGAACAGTTCATGAAACCATACATCATGAAGAACACTGATCTCAGAACTAAATCCGCAGATGCTTCAGAAAAAGACTTTTTCAAGTTGATGAACAACAGCTGTTTTGGAAAGACTATGGAGAATCCGCACAAGCGCAAAGATGTTAGATTGGTCACCAGAGAGAACGATGCAATTAAGTTGACTTCAAAACCTAATTATCAGGACTTCAGAAGATTTCATGATCAGCTTTTTGGCATAATGATGAAAAAAAAGAAAGTCAAATTGGACAAGCCCGTTTTTATTGGGTTTACTGTTTTAGAGCTGTCGAAGCTTTTGATGTTAGAATTTCTTTATGACTACTTTAAACCCTTGTATCCTGAGTCCAGAGTTCTGTACACAGATACAGATTCCTTTGTAATCGACATCCCTACTGAAGATTTTTACAAAGACATGGAATTAGAAGTAGCAAAAGAGCATGCTGGATGGTACGACACATCTGATTACCCTAAAGATTCACCTTTGCATTCAGTTATTAATAAGAAGGTTTTAGGTAAGATGAAGGATGAATTATCTGGAGGTGTGATCAAGGAGTTTGTTGGTTTGAGGTCGAAAATGTACAGTCTTTCAAGCCAAAAAAAAGTTGTTAAAAAAGCAAAGGGAATATCTCGTAGTGTTGTGCAGTCAAGCATAACCCATGACAACTACAAAGAAGCATTGTTTGGCAATAAGACTTTTCATCATGACAATTACAAGCTGCGATCTAATCTACATGAGATCAACACAACTGTTGTAACAAAGAAGTCATTAGATAGAACAAACACAAAACGTGTGTTTGTTAATCCAGAGTTTTCATATGCAATTGGGCACTGGAGAATAGTATAATCATATGTCTTCATGGAGTTTCTGTTTGGTCAAGTGTTATCAGAAGCTCAACTATATCATTATCCAGTATAGCCAAATCATTATTATTCTCATTCATTACTGCTAAATGTGCTTTAATTTTTTTTATCATTTCAAGATTTTGATTTTTCCATATCAAAATATCAGAATCTAGGGATTGGGGTAGTAAGCGATTGTCTGGCATAAGATTGTCAATGTTCTTAAATATTTTTTTGATAATAATATTATAAGCAGATAATTGACGTATTAATTTTGAAAACTCTTTTTTCTTTTGAGCTTCCATTTTAAACTCAAATATATTTACGTAAATTAATTAAGCGGAACTGTGTCTGGCGGGATTATTTGCAGTTCTTCTTTCACAAAAGATCTTTGAGGGGCTGGTCGTTTTGTTGTGTCAGTTTCTCGTAAATAATACACAGGCGGATTCATTTTCACAATTTTTTTTATCTCATATGGATCAACACTCCAAACTGGATCTGTTGCCCTGATGCGAGTGTCCCCTTCCGCTTCTCCCGGCGAATAAAGGTATCTCACTTTCAAACCAAATGGTAATAGTTTGCTTGATGAAGACTCTCCTTCAACAACATTTATTGTTTGTTTTCTGATTGCTTGTACTGGTTTTAGACCTTTAAATTCTTCATTATTCATTGCACGTAGAACTGAGGGCAGTCTTTTTACCCATTCTGTGTTGCGAGAATTGTCAACCAGCTCTCTGTGATACTGGTAAGAAAAAAGCCTTTCAGATAACTGTTTGTTAAAGTTTTCAACCAAACCCTGTGATCTGTGAACACCCGGAATGCCTCTTTTAATGGTAACTCTATGTTTTAACAATAATTGATTCACTTGACCTTTAAATTCTTTTCCATCATCGACTTGAATCATGCGAGGATAAGTTAAGGGTCCTCGTTGATATATCAGTTGTATAGCGACGGCAACAGCAGAAGCACTCTTTTGTGTTAATGGTTCCGCATCTTTGTATCTTGAAGCTATATCAATGACTGTAAGTGCGTACTTAAATCTTTTTCGTCTAATCGTATCATGGGGTAAATATAGAAGGTCCATTTGATGGGTGTCGTTTGGAGTTATATTCACAAAGTGTGGTCTCTGTATTCGTTTAGGCGCTGGTAGATAAATTTGCCAAATCGCTTGTTTAGATAACCATTCTTTTGCTGTTTGTTCACTGACTCCAGCTGCTTGGCTTAGCTTTTTAATTGCTGTTATTCCCTTCCAATATCCTTTTGGCGAATAATAGATCTTGTTCATTTTTTATTCAGCCAATATTATGCGCAACAAAATACACAACGGTCATACCAAAGGCAATAAACAATATTTCTTGCATCTTTTGTTTTTCTGATGGTTGATAGTAATCGCTGAATTTTGGTGGGCGCAATGTTTCAACTTGTTTGCCTGTTACTAGAAAATATTCTTTTATTGCCTGGTCAACATCTTCAAATGTGTAAGCTGCATGTCCCTGTTGTTTAAGTCTGTCGTTAATAAAATCTAACTGCTCCATTCTTTGCTTTTCATAGGTGTCTTGTGCAGCAGCTAGTTGCTCCATAGCTCTGTTATGTCTTTTTCTCTCATTGTTATTTTGTAGTTTACTAAATGCGTAATTACTTCCGCTAAAAGCAAGCGCATTAACCACAGCGCCACCAATCATCATTACGAGTGAAGCCATTTTTATAAATGTATTTTTTTTAATTTTACATATTGATACTGTCTGGAATTATTCCTTGCTTAACTAGAAAATCTTTCGTAGCAAATGAAGCTGTAATAACAGCAATCAGCTTTGCTGAGTCTTCAAAGTCTAGTTTGCCAAGATCTGCTGGTTTTATTTTTAACAGGCTTTTACCAAGCATTGTGTATCCTACACTTAGGCCTCCAATAACAGCAGAATGGTATACAAGGTTAGTAATAGTTTTTTCGGTGCTCATTTTTAAAAAATAAAATAATATTTATTCATTAATAAAACATGAACTGCGATGATTTACTTCCTGAACTTACAAATGATCAAGTTGATGACCAAGCTATTATGCGCCAAAAGGAAAGGCTGTATTCTTTAGCAGCATGTGGAAAAACAAAACAGTACCTTGGAAATGAATTCAGCATAGAACAGATACAACAAATGTCGCCGCAAGACATTGTAAAGTATCACAATAGGTATGAAGCGCAACTGGGGTCAAGAATGGTAAAAAGTGTTGGGCAAACGGTTCTTAGTTTGTACACTAAACTAGTTAGTAGATTTGCTCCCATTGATTCTGAACAAGATTTTATGTATGATTTAACACAGGATCCAGTTTTAACAAAGTCATTAGAGTCTCTAGGATGTGATCTATATTACAGATTTGGAACATTGTTATCGCCATTAATCATGGGATTAATTACTTTTAATCATATAGATTTTGTTTCCCTTCAAAATGACCGAGCCAGAAAATCAGCAGAAAACATTGATGGAGAAAGTGACCAGTAAAAAGCCTCCTCATCCTGGGCGTGTTGCAGCAGGAAAAAAATTAGCAGAGTGGAACAAACAAAAAAATTAATGTTGCAATCACAGAATGTAACTCATAATGAAAACATAACACCGCCAACGCCAACAGTTGTTTCAATGCCAGCTGTAAATACACAAGTTGATTCAAGACCTGCAACAACACCAAAGTCGTCATGGAATATTGAATTTAAAACAGTTGCCATTTTTGGCGTCATTGCTGCTGGGGGTGGTTATTACGGTTATAAAATATATAAACAACGCCAGCAAAAACCAAAGCAGTCAAAAAAATCTCAACCACTAAATACAGAAGCCAAACAAAAAAGCATGCCAGAACCGCCAACAACAAAAGATCATTTTGATCCATTTCAGATGGAATAATATTTCAAGAACTTAATAAATAATTATAAGTGACTTGAATAAGAACTTAATAACGACTTGATGACGACTTGATAAAACTTAAATAAGAACTTGATAAGAACTTAATGACGACTTGATAAGAACTTAATGACGACTTGATGACGACTTGTTAAGAACTTGAATAAGTACTTGAATAAGTACTTGAATAAGAACTTGATGTTGACTTGTTAAGAACTTGAATAAAAACTTGTTAAGAACTTAAATAAGAACTTGAATAAGAACGTGATGCCGACTTGAATAAGAACCTAGAACGACTTAATGACGATTTTTTTTCACAATTAATTGTTACATTCTTTTCCGGGGAGACAACTCCCTTCTGCCTTTATGTAGTACTCTAGGCCCCGGCTTACTCAACTGCATAATTGCCGAGTCGAAGCGTCGCACTGTTTGCTGGTTCGTGTCAAGTTACACATAAGGGCGTCGGGCCGCCACGCGGCATTGTATAAATTTAGACGGCGTCGTTTAGTACAGGCGTTAGACGTCATTGTATAAATTTAGGCGGCTAAATTTCCAAACATATCAAAACATGTTTCTTACCTTCCCCCAATCACAAGACTAGATAGAATCAGCTGATTAGTAACAGTGACGACATTTCCGCCCAGCACTTGTGTTGTTAGCAACTGAACCTAGCTGTCTTGTCATTTGCGGGTGTGCAGTGCAGTCGTGTTTTCAGTTAGAAAGTGTTGTGTTATGTCGCAAGACAGTATCTCTTCTGAATTAGAGATAGAACTTCTTGAATCACAAACCGTTCATCAAGAATTGCTAGATTACTCAAGACAAAAATGGGAAGATTGGTTGAGACAACATATTGGAATCTCACCTTCCTATTCCCGTAAACTGAGGGTGATATCTCGATTGCTGAGACCGTTCACGCGTGAACGGTACTATTTTTAGAATCCTATCTGTCGGAGCTGGCTTGTCTGGAAGACCTACCGTTCACGCGTGAACAGTACTATTTTTAGAATCCTAGAATTCTTGAGAATAAGTGCACTTGGTGGCTGCTTAGAATAATCTTCAACAAACGTGCCACGATTCTACGCTTGTGTGAACACACATCCCACCCCTTTTCAGACACTCCCTATTCAGATAGCTTTCAATAGCCAGTCATTCCTCACAATAGAATGAAATCCCAACTTGGTTGACAAATAGCCCTCCTAAGAATAAAGGCATGGTTAACCAAGTCCCCATTGTTTTGTTTGTTTACTTCTTAACGGTCCAGTGACAGAGAACTATAAAACAGATAATCCTACACATTATGTATGTTTGTAAAGTGTTTACTATTAGAGAACTATAAAATAGGCATTCTGGGTAAGCTGGCGGAGCAACAGCGAAACCGGCTTCAGCCGGTTGGAGCTGGCGGAGGTGGGTGAGCCAGAATGCCTATTTTATAGTTCTCTGTCATTCCATTTTCTAACTTTGTCCATGTTGGTGCTCCGGTCCGTACATCAAAGTGTCTGTCTGCATGGGCCTGGTCCGTAATGATGACCTGGTCACTACTGTTGACTTCCTGGGGAAAAGATTCAACTCGCTGGAAAAGCTTCTTTCATGGCAGGGCCAGCTTGTTGGGTGGGGGCAGAGACGCTGATAAAGAGTGACGAACCGATGGCCACACATTGACAAATGACGATATATCATGCAGTTCAAATGGCCGACAGGAAGAGTCTGCAGATTTCTGCAACTGATCTATTAATCATGCAGCCCACAGCTAAAAGTTTGCGCTCTGTGCCTTCGTGTTGTGCTCTGAGAGAGAGAGAGAGAGAGAGAGAGAGAGTGAGAGTGTGTGTGCCAGTGTGTGAGTGCGTGCACGTGTTTGTGTGTGTCTGTGTGTGCGCGAGTGCATGCGAGACTGCATGCATGCGTTTGTGTGTGTGTCTGTGTGTGTGTGTGTGTGTGAGAGAGAGAGAGAGAGAGAGAGAGAGAGCATTCATTAATGTATATATATATATTTTGTGTTGGTGATTAAAATGCCGTACTTCCATGCCCCGCTCGTTGCCTCGCACATGTTTCCACATGCTTTTTTTTTTTTTTTTTTAGAAAGTCAAAAATTGTTTTTGTGCTTTTGTTTTGTTTTTAAAAGAAAAAAGGATACGCTGTTTTATTCACCTTTTTGTGGTGTGTTATTTGATTTGTTTTGGTGGTGTGTTATTTGATTTGTTGTGGTGGTGTGTTCTGCATTTTCTGTTTTAAACTCTGATCACTCATCGGTAGGTCCAACCATCAGGCACAGTCCCAAACATACCAATTATTATGTACCCTGATTGCCGTGGGACTGGCGGAGGTGGTGGAACGTGGGAATGATTGACGGTCTGTATGTTCCAACACACCTCGTTAAAGTCGGGCTCGGCTTCGTCTGGCCCCAGCCTCTCCGGTGTCTCCCGGTCTCTTCGTGCTATTACGTCAGAGTGATCGTCATCGTCCCAGATGTCGTCGTTGGCGGGCTCAATTATGTTGCTCATTGTTATTGGTTGCGGTAAAATCTGTGTACCGCCATCTACATAATACCACAACCAGACGTCAATTCCGTGGTATCTAAAATGCAATGTATTCATCGAGCTCCGCTCAATCGGAAAGGAGACAGCAATCGAACGCATTGCATTGAGATACGGCATTTTAATACCAAGTATGTAATCAGCCTACCGAGTGACTAATACCAAAGTAACTGATATGAAGGTGAAGTTTGGATCACTCCTCGTCAAATACTGTTTGCTCCTTTGTGGGGTCATTGAGCTGGTTGGCGATCTGCGTGTACTACCAAGAAGACTACATGCCAGTTTGTTGTTTAACGCTGTTTTCCGGGCAAATTCTTAAAAAGGGCAGAACTCCGGAAAAAACAAAAAATCAGCCAATTTCTGTCCGGCAAGATCTCAATCAAGCAAACGGAAATCTCCGAAATGAGCTGCACGTTGACAAGACCATGACTAGGCCACAGTCAGAAATCTGCAAGGGAGGTAATCTGGTAACGGGTCACATTCAATGAAATCCCCAGGATACGTTTTTTGTCTCCGGAAAGTTT
>CM065736.1:13383837-13390268 GCA_033310375.1 Conus canariensis | reverse complement strand
TTTCCTTTATATTCAGAGTCCTTCACCATTGTGAACAATGGCTTGGGCTTGATGAAGATCTAATGGGCAAATCGACAACTTGCTGGGTAGTTGAAGTGAATGTGCAAACAATGTAGGTTAGCTGACCTTCAGCTCAACATTACTAAAGCAATGATATAATCCGTAATCACCCTTTCACACTAGCAACTAGCTATCCATCAGCACAATACACAGACTCAACACCATAAATCCTCGACGAATCTACAGTGCTCTTGTACAGCACAATCAGAAACTGTTCTCATAAAATCAAACCGTCCTTCGAATGAGCACAACCGGTCACCTGTCCATGAGGTAAAGTGATGATATTTACACAACGTCTTTGATACAGATGCATTAAATCCACCATGCAGGGACACTCTTGGTTGACGACACAATAAACTGAACACAAGATGATCTCTGGCCACATCAGCAAGACAAATCGCAGGAAATAACAATATCTCTCAGAAGAACCCCTATCATGTAGTATATACAAAGATGTTGATATGATGACGATATAAAAATATAAAGGACCTAACGATGAAGATCTAACTGTAGAGGAAAAACCAAAGCCTGAAACAAAAAGCAAAATTCTTACACTTTGCATTTGAAAATAAATTATCTCAATTGAAAGCAATTGCATGGAATTTTGCATCTCTTTTAAGTTTTAATATTGATAGAGTTTGAAAGTTCCCATTTCAAAACTGCCTCATCAGCTTTGCCTGCAAACAATTTCGATGCACCATGATTTCAATGATCTGATGGTTCGATCCCGCCTCGGGCTTCCGTGTGGGACCCGCAAGGCCATGGATAAAGTCTACAGGACACCAGATTGAAATTAATATTACCTCCAATCCTAAGGCCGTGAAACAACATCGATGCTTACACAAGTAGCCACCAAGAACAAGTGCCGTTATTGCCTACGTTTTTCGATGGCGTCATATTAACACAGAAACATAAACTTGTTTACACATTCATACAAAGGATGGAAACAGGACAGGTACAGTATCAATGCTCACAAGAATGTCATCAAATCAGCTAAAGCAATAGCCGACAATGATTTGCTTCACACAGACACACACGCATGCGCAAATGTGCATGCACACACAAGCACACGCACATGCACCCACCCATACACATACACGCGTGCGCACGCACTCATGCGCGCACACCCACTCACCCACAAACACACGCTGATGAAAATGAAACTGTAGGCCTATTCATATATCTAGTTTCCGTTCATAAGTTCATGTCTGGTTTTCAGAGCATAAAAGATATACGTTGGCAAATTTCTAAGGACCAACATGTTTTCAGATTGCATCAAATAAGCTAAACAATCGCCATTTGGATAGGAATAGAATCTTGATAAATACTTAAACGGTCTCGAAGACGAGACTTGGCAAGTGCTTGACCCATGCATCGACCCTCTGCGCAGATCAGGCCGGCGAACTTACATCGTCTGTTCCACTAGGGTATCTGAGTGAGGAAGTGCGCACACGTGTATGAGTGACTGTGTGCTCCTGCATGGGTGCGTACGTACGCGTGTATGCGTGTGTGCAAATATGCGCGTGCTTACGCATGCGTGTGTATGCGAAAATACGTGCACGTTTGCATATATGCAAGAATGCAAACACATGCAAGAGGTAGAAAAAAAAAAAAACATAACCCGAAATAACGTTAAGTTGCGGTGTCCGGTTTTTAGTGTTGTCTTTCGTGTCGCCCATTTGTTGACTTCAGCTTGTTCAGCGTGGGCAGGATGTGTTCTCGTTTTGTTTATTTGTTTCTTTCTTTCTCTCCTTCTTTTTTTCTTTTTCATTATGCGACAAAATGCTGGCCGACGTGTTACAGTAAGAATGGATATACGTCTCTGATGTTAGGGTTAACAAAGAGCCTTCTTCGAGACTTCCGCATATGAATACAGAGAGAGAGAGAGAGAGAGAGAGAGAGAGAGAGAGAGAGAGAGAGAGAGAGAGTGAGAGAACGAACAAAACGAACGAATTTTATTGCTATTAAGCTTACAGCTCCTGTAGCAAGTAGGGGCGATGTACATTGACAAAACGTGACATGATCTCATTGATATGGAAGCCCACATGGTTTGCCAAACAGGAACACAAGAACATGTCATCGGAAGAACGTGTCAAACTAGCCCACCTGTGGAAAGGAAGACATGCCAGGAACACACAGGAAACACCAGCACCTGTATCTACCAGACTGGTGTAGGGCTTGCTCTTGATATAGACTCTAATCTTAACTACAGTTAGAGAATGACCTTATGTGTGGGATGGGTTCAGAGTCATGTATTGTTTCCCTCTCATGGCAAACAATCCTGGTTTTGAAAGTCATGGGGGAAACCCCTATCTGCTACTGCTGCACCTACAGCAAACGGCGGCGGTGTGACCGATGACGTGGCAATGGTGGCACGAAAGCGACACGTGTATCGCGCATGAGCGCCTCCACATGAACGGCACGGCGTCTGCTGCCGCGCAAAGGGAGATGATCGTTGGGGGGGGGGGGGGGGGGGGGAGGCGAACGTTTCTGTGGCCAGCAGGCTAGTTGAATGAGTGTGGGTGGGCGGTGCCATTACCCCCGGATTCAAAGTGCGTGGTGTGTGGCGAGGCTCTGTTGGGGGTCAAACATGTGGCCTGTGTTGCGGTCTGTGTGTGGCGTGAAACCGGGCATTGCCGCAAGCCGAGTCCATTCTCTGTATGCCCGTCTTCAGGGCTCCTATAAGCCGAGTTCATTCTCTGTATGTCCGTCTTCAGGGCTCCTATAAGCCGAGTCCATTCTCTGTATGTCCGTCTTCAGGGCTCCTATTTGCTCAGTGAGTGAGGCCAGTGCCACCTCTACTTTATCTGTGGCTGGAGAGTTCTGAAAGACTGATGCGGTCAGAGCCAAGTCAAGGGCTTGTTTGAGAGACTTGGTTGTGTACACAGCATGACAAATTTTGATATGGATGGAATGAAGCCATTTACTATAGTTTCCATGATGTCTTTGGGGGGTTTGTCCAGCTGTTGTCCCTGTCGCGTTATCGACGCAAAGAATTCTTCTACCGTCTCATAGAATAGTTGCTGACGGTCATGAAACTGTTTCCAACGAATCCATCACGTGGATTCATGGGGCGTAAAGCGCCAGATCAGAGCATCACACAGTCCTTGATACGTGACCAACTCAGAGACTGATAGATCTAATCCATGCAGCCACAACTGCCCCTGGTCCTTCATTAAAAGGGGGAGGATCGCCCTTTTACTGTCCTCCTGCCAACCTTGTAGCAGGGCATATCTATCAAAAGTTTTCAGCCAGGAAGCAATGTCTGCATTGGTTTGCTGGTAACAGGCATTAACTGATGGGGAAGATGAAGGGTGGAGTTTGGGGGGAGGGGGGGGGGGCGTTTCGTCCTAGACTGTCTCTGGTAATGATGGGCTGACTGTGACCACTGGACGGAAGAGGGTGAGAACAGTAGGAGGTAGTACTGACAGGGGCATAAGTAGCATTGTCAGTCAGTGATGATGTGCAGCTGAGAGAGAGAGAGATGAGACCTGGGCGTGGGAAGAGAGTGGGAGGATGAAGAAAGAGTCGTGTGTGATGAGGTTGAAATTGTTAGAGTGCATGTTGCAGTTGTAACACTGACGACAGAGAATAGGCCATGTCTGTAGACGTAAGTGCGTCAACAAGACTGGGAATGAAACTGCTATCCTCCTAGTAATCTGACACAGAATGATCCTATTCTGAGATGAAGGGAGACACGTATTCTAACGTTGACTGACTGGATGGGGAGGGAGTAGGAGACTCTTGAGTAGGAATGGATGACACAGGGTGGTGGGAGTAAGTATTGTCGAGCGCATGAACGAGTGACTGGTCTACTAGAGTGATCGTTTCTAATACGAACTGGAAGCCGAGACATGGAAAAAAACGTGAGGCCCCCTTTTTTTTAACAGTAACGACAGGAATCAGCCGTTAGTGCCCTAGTTTCAACTTGTAGGACAAGTGAAAAAAGTTCTATGAGTGAAGGCAAATAGGTGCATGGAGAACAGGGAGTAGTGGGTCCACAAGTACAGGCCTGTGCGATCAGTTACTTGAACAAAGTATGACTAGTAATGCATCGTCAAGATAACTGTGAGAAAGGAATCATGCGATCCAATACTTACATGCGCTGAAAGTAGGGCTAACACTTTAGCTGCGAGAAGAGGTGGAGGGGGTCGACTTGCTTCTCCACCAACTATCACACAAATAGTTGTATGCTCACGTATGTTTGGGATATAGAGAAGGCTACAGGAGTGGTTCAGACAGTCAGGTAGATAGTGAGTAGAGACAGAAGGCACATCTAACACTGAACCGAAACGCCAGAGTCCAATTGAATATGCATTTACTTTCTTCTGCACTAGAGAGAGTATCGTTAGCCAAGCCCAATTCTATGTTGATGCACCTAGACTGAGTCCTAGCTTGTAAATATAAACCTAAGGTTCACAAAAAATACATTTACCTTGTAACAAGCAGAATGTTGCTGAGGCCCAAGTGCACAACTGTTCAGATGCCAGGGGAGAGAGAGCGGAAGTTGATATCTCTAGTTTATATAGCTTTTGCCCGACTTGGGATTGCATAAACTGTGGCGTGGCACCTGTAGCTTCCTCAGTGAGAGAATGCCAGGCACTGAACACTATCAAGGTCTGGTTTTCATTACTGACCAACTGCTCAGGGATGGGGGAAAGGAGGAGGGGTGTGGAAATGTGAGGGGTGGGGTGAGTGGGGCAGCACAAGAGGGGACCGAGCAGTTGGCTGCTGCTCAGTCCATCCGGGGTAGGTATAATGACCGGATGTAACTGTTCGGGGAGCAGAGGAGGGGGGCACTGGAGGGGCTCAGAATGTCTCTCAGGCTGACACTTGGCATCACGCTTTAGATCAAGGCAATCGCTCTAGAAACAAGGGATCTGTGTACCTTAAGACTGGCCATTGAAATCGCCCGTGTGAATGGCTGGGTGTGGCGTGTGTGTGTGTGTGTGTGTGTGTGTGTGTGTGTGTGTGTGTGTGTGTGTGTGTGTGTGTGTAGCTCCTATGTATATCACTCTGTGATATTACAAAGCCAGTTTCCTATGGGATATAAAGAAAAATCCGGCAGCTTTGTAAACGTCTACTAAACAAATTGGAACACACACGCACGCACATACAGACATACACACACACACACACACGCACACACACACACACATACACACACACACACACACACACACACACACACACACACACACACACGCACATACACACACACACACACACACACACACACACACACACACACACACACACACACACACACACAATGTCTGCCCTCTAAGAGAAAATAATTTGTCCCGAATTCAGTCGTAGAAGTTGCAGAATAAACTAGTTCATGTCAAGAACAGTTCTGTCGGTTCATTGCGATGCTCTTCAATCTAGACTTCTGAATCTGTACCGCAGGTCAAGACAAAGTGCTTTGGTTGGGCCAAGCAGTGAGTGCCAGGTGTTTCAACTCGAAAATGTTCTTAGCTTGAAAGGATTTTTTCGTGCGGAAGACACGTGTTTACATGTCATGCACCGCTGGATACTATTGTCAACAATACAAAAGCGCTTAATTGACAGCAGACATATTGTACAGCACGCTGGAGCAAACTTGGGAACTTTTTTTTCCCTTTCAGGTTGAATCGCCCTTTATGTTTTCAAATCAGTATGTGTAAAAATGATTAAACTAAATGATTACCATTATATTTGGTATTCAACAGTCTACTCTTTCAGTTCGATGTCTTTTTACATTACACACTGGAAAACACCTTGATCTAGGTAAAACAGCAAACGTTAGGCGTTGTCACGCACGATCTGATACAGGTCGCCTCAGTGACAATTGTGGAGTGTGACCCGTCCATTCCCAGGTTGGCAGTGGACATGAAGTGCGTGATTCCTGCCGGGAGTATGCTTACCTGTCAACTCTTGGAGGGGGGAAGGAGGAGAACGTTTAGACTCGCCGGAATAGTGGGTTTTACGTGTGTAAACGAACACTCGTGAAACTGTAGTTCTTCGATGTGATCGGGGAATTCCGTGCATGTGAGTGCTGTCTTGTGAGTTTCCGAGGTGAATTCGGAGTGTCGTCGTGTGTCTGCAAGTCAGTACGAATTGAGGCGTTATCCGCGAAGGTTGGGTTGGCCTCGTGCTCAAGTTTGTTTCTGCCGTTGGGGCAGGGGTTCTGGGTATGCCCTCGACCGACTTCTGAAGGTTTGGCTACCCGAGTTTAGACTGTCGGTGTTTCGGTGTTCAGTGGCAGGTTCTGCATGTACCAGGGCGTTGGCTGTCTGGCAGTGTCCCGGCGACTGAGGGTGTCGTCCAGTGTGTGTCGTCCGAGTTTAGACTGTCGGTGTTTCGGTGTTCAGTGGCGGGTTCTGCATCCA
>CM065736.1:13328837-13378837 GCA_033310375.1 Conus canariensis | reverse complement strand
GTGCTACAGTTTGTCTGTGTGACACCATTTTCAAATGTCCATGTATGCATGCATTCGTGTATTTGTGTGTAGGTGCTACTGTGTGTCTGTTGTAAATTTAACGTTGGCACTTTCCCGTCAATAAGAAATTCTAGCGGAGGCAAACTTGGTAGAGCATTAAATATTGATGGGATCTTGACACCTATCATCTGCTGTGTGTCAAATGGTCACGGATAAAGGCCTGAAGTCGTTGATACACGTCGTAGGCAAACTTTCAATGGAAAAAAAAGATATTTAGTTAGAAAATGTTGGCAATAATGATCGTTACATCTGAATTTGGTGAACGGTGTTTAAGGAAAGTGTATTCAAATATTGCAGCAAATATTAAACTCCATCCTACCAAAATTGAATCATAAGGGAATTCCAACCAAACGGTAGAGACTGATTGCATGTACCTCGCCACATACGGCAATGTGGGTTTATTGTTTTTGATGAATCATGCAAATGAAGTTTATTGTTTACGGTGCATCATGAAATGAAGTCGCATAGAAGGAGATATGAAAACTGTCGTCTGTTTTAACAATATCACTTTATTAGGCTACTGAAACTAGTTAAATGGATCATGAATTTGATGCTGTAGTCAAAATGAAATATGGTGCACGCAATGATCATGGGAATGTGGATTAGTACTACCAGGTCGACTCCGGAAGAATAAAAGGTTGTCTTTATGACAAGAAAGCAAGTCAGTGTGAACATTTTGGGCATGTGCACGCTAAAATGAATCCCATTCGGTGTGCCTGTTCAGCGGCCTTGAAGGCACGTTCGCTGTTTGACGTTAAGTGCTGACTGGAAAAGGTCAGCCTCGAAACATGTCCTGTATACCCTGGTCACTGCTGAAGGTATGGGGTAGATTGACGGCGATGCGCCTGTTGCCCCCCCCCCCTCCCCCGCTAAACCCTTGCTCCTCATTATCTGTTTATTTTTCTTTTTATATCCTAGTCTTGGGGCGGTTCAGTCATTGAGGCACATCATTCCATACCGCTGACTTTTTTTTTAATTCATACAATCTTTTCTCACATAGACAAAACCTACATTCTCTTCCTCCCATTTCTTGTACTCGCTTAACCCTCCATCCTTTGTCATGGTGTGGTATGTGCTGTTCTGAGAATGTTTACCGACTTCTCAACGAGCCATGATAATAAACTGGAACGAAAAGTTATGCTGGCTTTTGGTCAGTGGAGTCGTTTCGTTTTGGAGAGTCGTGACATTGGCATGGTCTGTGTTGCTCTGTGAGATCTGGTCTTATGTTTGTTGGCGGTGCTTTTCTGTTACTGTGAACGAGTTCCTAGATTTAGTTTCGTTTTCGTTGACTCACGCACCCCAAACTCGGGTGATTCATAATGTATAGTCTTTGGTACAAGGCTTGCCTTATATGCTGTCGATAGATTTTCACAAGTTCAAAAGTGGTGCCTACTACAATCCTTTAAACACACTCATGTCAGTGGCGAAAAAAACGAAAGGCAAAAGTGTATGAAGTGGTACACACATAACCGGTGGTAACTGCAGCATAAGTTCCAAGGAAGAATTAACGTTAGAACACCACAGGGGTTAGAACACCACAGGGGTTTCAGTCACAACTATACTACACTGCAAACAGATCTTAAAATGATGTGGAAGTATATGCAGCGAAAAATTAAGAATATAAAGTTGAGCCTGTTCTTGCAGTCTACTGTCATGTGATGTAGCCTCACATGGCGACATGTGACGTTCCGTCGCATACGCCCTTATTTGTTATAAAGCATTTCCCTAGGTGGGGAAAAGAAAAGGTAAAAGAAACAATAATTTGTATGGCCTGACCAGTGTGATCGGTGTCGCTGGTGGCTACTAAAACAGTTCAGTGAATGGACAGACGTTGTCCATTGGTCAGCAAACAAGGGCTGGTAATGCGTAGAGTTAGACGAGTACTCACTGAACGTGTTCTCAAAAAGAGCGCAGGAGGGAAAATAAGGAATAGGAAGGAGATGGCTTGGGGACATTGACCGGACAGGTTGTTTGAAGAACGAGTTCCACCTGCAAGTCACCATTACCAGGTGAGGTATAGACAGATGGGGAGAGAAAAAAGAGAGAAGTTAAGAAAAGGGAAAAATGGAAAAGAATTTATGATTATTCAGATTTTGAAATAGATTACTTACACGGACTTCATTCGTGTTTCAGCCCTTCCCAGTGCTGTGGCAGCACCAGTTAGGCGACTGAGGCAGTCGAACAAATATTTGGGCTACAGTGCTGCGGCAGCACCTAATCGTCTCCAGGGTTGGAAAATCGAGCTGTAGAAGACAACGACTGCACCAGTCGTGAGAAAACAAAGCATTTGTCATGTTGACCCATAATGACTTTTAATTGTCCCCCATTAGATTGGAACTCACTTGATAGACCTATATTTTAAGCCATCTTTTTGATTCTTTCTTGAAAATATAAATATTGTATCTCCAATGAGAAGGAGAAACCATTAAACGATATATATATGTATTGCTATGTATAATGAGATGAAATTTGGTCCCAGCTAGTGGATCTGGGGAATGTCTGTACCTCCGCTGGAGTGGAGGAACATAAGATTGAAAAGTTTGAAGTTGATTATTGTCTAGTAAATTATTCCCCGGAGAGGAGGGGGAGAAGAAGAGTTATTGTAGTGCGCCTTCTGGTTGTTTGGAGAGATTGCGTGTGCACGGAGTGAATGCTGGGCTGAGTGCAGGCATGCATTTATGCACAGTGTGACAGTGGTGACCCCGACTTAGGACGTAGGACAAGGTTGTTGTTTTTTTATACCCCCTCCAAGGAAAAAAAAAATTTCCATTGTACCCCTCTAAAGAGAAAAAAAATAGAAAAGAAAAGAAAAAAGATTCTCCATCCAAGGAAAATTAAGGGAGGAAAGTGTTTTATTGATTGTTGTCATTATTGTTTGTAGTCTTTATTTTCATTTGTTTCTGTATGTGTGTGTTCGAATGTTGTTGATTTCTTTTGATTGCTCTGCTCTGTTAGGGTTGTTTTTTTTTTGTAGGATTTACTTTTGACCTTTTCCCCCTCAGGACCGATAGCCTCAACCTCCTCTTGCTCGTACCTGGCAGCAAGGGGGCAGGGCGTTGAGGAGTCGTTGTCCTTCCCCTAGTTTAGATTTTGTTTTGTCCCCTTCCCCAGGACTGATAGCCCCAACCTCTTCCTGCTCTGTTTTAGCAGGGGGGCATGGCGTTGGGGAGTCGATAGTCCCACCCTCTCTCATTACTATTTAATTCTTTATCTTTCCTCTCGTTTTATTTGGATTTTTCCCCTTTCCCCTCTGAGTGTGGGATCGACTTCACCTCTGTCACTCAACTAGTGTAGGTGGTGGAGTGGATTACCGCTCAGTCCTAATAACAATTTGTTTTCTTGATTATCTTTTGGGGTTTTTTTTGTGTGTGTTTTTCTGATTGTATATTTATTAGATTAATTGTTTATTGCTTTGTGTTGTTAGTATATTTTGTGTATTATTATTTGAAGACTTCCCCGTCTCCAGCTTTATGGGAGACAGTTGCCATTAGGGTGCTGTCTGAGGGCCTCTTTCGCTTTTTCTAATTTCCTCTTTCTATACCGGACCTGTCTATTCTTTCATTTCCTTTTCACCCCTTTACAAAAAATCTCCAAACCTTCTCTTCAATAGGCACCTATCTAGGTTCTTTTCATCATTGTCATCTTTTATGTAGGATTTCCGTTAGTGTACGTTTTCTCCCCCTCTTTTTAATTGTTCGTTAATTCATTTGTTTTGTAACTTTGTATTCACTATTGTTTAAGGCGATTCATTTGTTCTGTGATTCATTTATTTTGTTGTACCAAGTAACTAAGTAAGAAAGTAACTACTACAATAAGAACAGTTAAGAACATAAACATTATAAAGAATTTATTTCCAGGAAAAAACTTTATATTTTCTCTGTTTTCTTTTCATTCGGAAAAAAAAAGAGTTATTAGTATTGCATTTCATTTTCTTAGCTGTCTTTTTCCCTTTCGGAAAGAATATTGGTGAAAATCTCTTTTGGAAAGATCACATTGCCACTTCTTATTAGTGCTTCTCTTTTGTAAGCCTTTATTATTTTTCTGTTTATACCGGCATTTAAATTCTTTATTTGTACATACTGTAACAAAAGTTTTTTTTTTTTTTAAACGTATATAACATCACATATCGCCTTATTTTAATCATATTTAGTCATTGTTTCTTGTTTGTTTGTGGTAAATTATTCATGATGGAAAATTTTGATGAATATGTACGACAGGCCGAGCGTTTAGGCTTTGAAGGTGATAAATTAGCAAACTATGTCCAACAATGTCTGGATAGGGCAGACAGAGAGAGAGAGAGACAGGAAAAACAGAGACAACTAGAAGAATAGATAAAGAACGACAAGAAAAAGATAAAGAACGCCAAGAAAAAGATAAAGAACGACAAGAAAATCTAAAAAGATTAGAGTTTGAAGAGAAAAAACTACAGAAAGAGATGGAACAAAATCAAAGAAAACTAGAGTTAGAGGATAAGGATAAGGAACGGCAGTTTAAACTGAGACAATTTGAATTAGAGACTGATGCGGAAATTAAAAGATTACAGGCATCGAGAGAGCCTCCACCACCTCTATCGGTCGGTTCCGCGAGTACATTTCATCCGAAGTCAACATACATTCCGAAGTTGCCGCCGTTCGAAGAAAAAACCGACGACATTGACAGTTTTCTTTTTCGGTTCGAGAATCACGCTACTTCTTGTGGTTGGCCGAAGGAGAAATGGACGTTGTTTATTGCGTCACTGTTTAAGGGAAGTACTTTGGCGCTATACCACACACTTGCGGCAAAGGAAGGGTTGACTTGGGATCAATTAAAAGAAGAACTTTTAAAGAAGTTTCAGTGCTCAGCTGATCGTTTTCGTGAGCGTTTCCGATCTATTCGTCCTGACAAGGGAGAATCATTTCCGTCTTTTTTGATAAGAATGAGTCATTGTTTGGACAGATGGATAGACCTAACAAAGACGAGTAAGACTTTCGAATCACTGCGAGATTTGCTACTTCGAGAGCAACTTTTTCAAAGTGTCAGCAACGATTTGGCCACTTTTCTTAAGGAAAGACAGTTCGATAGCGTTGACGAAATGTGTCAGATGGCGGATCAGTACTGTATTGCTCATCCGGATAAAGGTGTTGCCCGCAAGGAAAATTCGTCCCTTTTCGAGTCTCACGCGGCATTTCAGATGCATTCTGGACAAGGAAACGATAGAAGAGGAAATCGCGCTTCATTCCAAGGTCCGCACTCTTACACGTCTTTTGGCAACAGACAACGACCTTTCCGTGGTCAAGGCCATGTCGGTTCTGGCAATTTCCGTCAGTGCCAATATTCACCACCGGAAAGACTTTTTCCTTTCCGAGGGCGTGGTGAACAACAACCGCGCAGACCCTTTGGTCCAGCTCGTGGACAAGGTCGAGGTTCGCAAACTAACGGTAACCAGTTGTCCACCGATCAAACCATGCGTTGCCATTTTTGTGACGGCAAATTCTATTTGAAACGGGACTGTCCTTTCAAAGGAAGTGGGGCACAGACTGGATTTGTTTCCACTACATGTGAAGAAGGTCTTGTTTTGGCGCCAGATCAGTCCATTGATGGTCTTCTTTTGGAGGATTGTGCCATTAATGGTTTACAGGGTTCTGTTTTGCGAGATACAGGTTGTACCACAGCTGGTGTAAGGAAATGTTTTGTTCTACCAGACCAATATCTTGACAGTGTTCAGAGATGCAGATCGTTTGGTGGAAAAATTGAAACTTTTCCACTTGCAAAAATTTCCGTTGATACACCATACTACTCCGGGTCACTTACCACCTGTGTTATTGAGAATCCAGTTTGTGATTTGATTTTGGGAAATCTACCAGGTGTTGCAACAGTACATGGTGGTGCCGGAGGATCTTTCGTTCCTTGTCTCATCAGTACAAGGTCAAAAGTCGTAGAGCAGGGAAAACCCACAAAACCGCTCACGGTTTCAAAACTAGATGAACTGAAAGTTACACCAGACATTTGGAAGACTATGCAGAGAAGCGACGAGACATTGACTACTGTACTTTCTTCTGCAAAGCAGAGTGTCTCTGACGAACCAACGGACAAGCCGACATACATACTGGACTCTGACATCCTCTACAGGCATGTACCTGGACAAGACAACAAACAGATTGTGGTTCCCAAACCACTGAGGGAAACGGTATTACATACGGCCCATGATGCGTTATTCGCAGGTCATTGTGGTATCAAGCGAACGTTAAAAAGAGTTCTGGATTCATTTTTTTGGCCAGGGGTCACAAGAGAAGTCACACAGTATTGTCGCTCTTGTGACATTTGCCAAAAAACAACTCAAAAAGGTCGCGTCCCATGTGCACCTTTGCACAAAATGCCCCTAATTTCGGTTCCCTTTCGGAGGGTGGCCATTGACCTTGTCGGCCCTTTCCTGCCATCTTCCTCGGGAAATCGGTATATCTCACTTTGGTCGACACGACGACAAGATTTCCCGAAGCAATTCCCCTGAAGAAAATCGATACTGTATCTTTCGCTGAGGCACTACTCTCTATTTTTTTCCAGGGTAGGACTTCCCGACGAAATTCTGTCAGATTGCGGGACACAGTTCATTTCAGACCTCATGAAGGAAATATACAGACTGCTGTCGATCTCTTCTGTTTCAACCACGCCATACCATCCCCAGTCCAATGGAATGGTTGAAAGATTTAATGGAACATTAAAGTCCATGTTGAGAAAAGTCACAAGGCAGGAGCCTCAAGAATGGGATCGTTTTATACCTGCATTGCTCTTTGCATACAGGGAACTGCCGAACGAAACTTTGGGGTTTTCGCCTTTTGAACTGCTTTTTGGACACTCACCACGGGGTCCTTTGGATCTGTTAGTCACACAGTGGACGAACAAGATGGACATACCTGAAGACAAGAACGTTTACCAATACATCTATGACCTGCATAACCGAATAAAAGACGCATGTGAACTTGCCCAACAGTCAGCTGACAGAAAAACTGATTTGTACAAGGACTTTGCTGACAGGAAAGCAAAGGCACGTTCATTCAGTGTAGGTGACAAGGTACTTGTCCTGCTGACAGACGAGCACAACAAACTTCGTGTTAAGTGGAAAGGTCCTTTTGATGTCATTGAAAAACTTTCTGGAGTGAACTACAAAGTGAAAATGGCAAATACTGACAAGGTGTTCCATGTAAACATGCTAAAAAAGTATGCTGAACGTACAAATGTTGCCATTAATGAGTCAATTGAATGGATGTGTCCAGTGTCTGAAACAGATGTGGCTGTTACAGAAATCATTGATTCTGATTTTGTACCTGATGTTACATACAGAGACAGAGCAAAGACTGTGCAAACAACAAATGTGGGATTGTTAACATCTACCAGTATAGATGATACTGTACCTCTGCCCACTCTTTCTGTCCAGGGAGAAACTTATCGTGATGTTGTTGTGTGTGATGATCTATCTTTGATTCAGAAAGAACAATTGGAAGGTATTTTGAAGGACTTTCAGGATGTTCTGACTGATTCCCCAGGGACAGCAATTGAACCCCGTGCTATTCACTTGAGTACGGAAAACCCAGTCCGAGTCAAACCATACCCCCTCCCATTTGCGAAAAGACATGATGTCGAAAGAGAGATTCAGGTCATGCTCGGGTTGAAAGTTATTGAACCGTCCTCCTCGTCACCATACAGCTCACCAGTTGGACAAACCTGATGGCTCGGTGCGGTTTGCATCGATGACAGGAAGTTAAACAAAATCACTGTGTTTGATGCAGAACCTCTCCCAGACATTGAGGAACTTCTTTGTCAACTCTCAGAAGGAAAATAATTTGTCAAAATAGATTTGACTAAAGGATATTGGCAAATCCCGATGGCTGAAACAGACAAGGAAAAAACGGCTTTTCAGACACCTTTTGGACTGTTTCAATGGACGAAAATACCATTTGGATTACAAAACGCCCCAGCTTCTTTTGCCAGAATGATGTGCGCACTAAAACTTCATGAGTGTGGAGCAGTAAGTTTTTTTGATGACATTTTGCTTGCTGCAAAGTCATGGAATGATCTTCTGGTAAACTTGAGAGCTGTTTTTGTAAACTCCAGAATTTTGGTCTGACGGCTAGACCGTCCAAAATTCGTCCTGGATTCCAGACTCTTGAGTTTTTGGGTCATGTCATTTCTGTTGGGAAAATGACACCAGAGGAAAAGAAAGTAGAAAAGATCTTGGCCTTGAAGAGACCCAGTACAAAGAAACAGATCAGATCACTCATTGGATTGTTGTCCTATTACAGAAGATATGTACCGCACTTTGCGTCCTTGACAGCCCCTTTGAGTGACTTAACAAAAACAAAAGTATTATCTGGTCAGATGAGTGCCAGAAAGCGCTGGAATGTGTTCAAAACATCCTCAATTCATTTCCTGTGTTGCTTTTGCCCTCTCTTTCAGAGGATTTTATTCTGAGAACTGATGCCAGCTCCAAAGGCATGGGAGCTGTACTGTTGCAGGAAAAGAATGGATTGTTACACCCTGTCCAATATGCAAGTAAAAAGTTCTCTAACACACAAGTCAAATACTCAACAATTGAGAAGGAGTGTCTTGCCATTGTTTGGGCTTGTGAGAAATTTGCCAGATTCCTGACTGGAAGACAGTTTCGGTTACAAACCGACCACAGGCCATTGACGTTTTTGCAGTCGTCCAAGACCAAAAATAGCAGGCTGTTGAGATGGGCTTTGTCATTGCAGGAGTTCAAGTTTGACATTGAGCCATTACCTGGAACTCAGAATGTCATGGCAGATTTTATGTCTCGTGCGTGAGTGCACAGTATCCTTCGTGCTGCTGTAACTGCTGTTTGTTTTCATTGTGGACAGATTTTTTATTCTGCTGTTTGTTTTCATTGTGGAAAGACTTGATTGATATTTTGGCAGCGTTATGTCTGCTACTGTCAATCTGAATTGATAAGTAGTTGTGACTGATCTTTCTCCAAAAGTGCATATGTATTGGCATTGGTGGCTCGTTGTGGGATGCTACTTTGTGAATGGGTGCAGAATACTTCATTTGATGTGTTACAAGTGCTTTTTTTCACGTTGGTCCATTGTGAAGAATGAAAAAAGTGTTTAACTTTCGAGTGGATTACTATATTGTATATTTTGCTTGAACAAAGACTTTTCACTTGCCAAATTTTTCTCATCAAGTGAGTCATGAGGAAATTCTCATTTTGTTATGATGTTGGGACATATGATTATGTGACAACACGCTAGAAAAAACTGTTTACATTTTGCTATATATACATGATTGGCATTTGGAATAATCAGTATCATATGTTCTTCGTGTCTATGTAACTTGTGATTAGTGATGGAGTATGAATTTGTTTTTTGTTTTTAAAAAAAAAAGTGTTTTGTATTTTTTTCCCAAACTAAGATTTTGAAATGTGATTTTGGATCTTTAAAATGTTCATGAAGGTTAGTTCTATGCATTGATGGAAACTCTTGAATGATGAAAAATTGATGATTGATTACTGAAGTTGTATATTAACTAGATATGTATGTGTATTTAAAAAAAAAATTTCTTGGCGAAAGTTTTTTTTTCACCCCGGGATGGGGGGTGTCATGTGATGTAGCCTCACATGGCGACATGTGACGTTCCGTCGCATACGCCCTTATTTGTTATAAAGCATTTCCCTAGGTGGGGAAAAGAAAAGATAAAAGAAACAATAATTTGTATGGCCTGACCAGTGTGATCGGTGTCGCTGGTGGCTATTAAAACAGTTCAGTGAATGGACAGACGTTGTCCATTGGTCAGCAAACAAGGGCTGGTAATGCGTAGAGTTAGACGAGTACTCACTGAACGTGTTCTCAAAAAGAGCGCAGGAGGGAAAAATAAGGAATAGGAAGGAGATGGCTTGGGGACATTGACCGGACAGGTTGTTTGAAGAACGAGTTCCACCTGCAAGTCACCATTACCAGGTGAGGTATAGACAGATGGGGAGAGAAGAAAGAGAGAAGTTAAGAAAAGGGAAAAATGGAAAAGAATTTATGATTATTCAGATTTTGAAATAGATTACTTACACGGACTTCATTCGTGTTTCAGCCCTTCCCAGTGCTGTGGCAGCACCAGTTAGGCGACTGAGGCAGTCGAACAAATATTTGGGCTACAGTGCTGCGGCAGCACCTAATCGTCTCCAGGGTTGGAAAATCGAGCTGTAGAAGACAACGACTGCACCAGTCGTGAGAAAACAAAGCATTTGTCATGTTGACCCATAATGACTTTTAATTGTCCCCCATTAGATTGGAACTCACTTGATAGACCTATATTTTAAGCCATCTTTTTGATTCTTTCTTGAAAATATAAATATTGTATCTCCAATGAGAAGGAGAAACCATTAAACCATATATGTATGTATTGCTATGTATAATGAGATGAAATTTGGTCCCAGCTAGTGGATCTGGGGAATGTCTGTACCTCCACTGGAGTGGAGAAACATAAGATTGAAAAGTTTGAAGTTGATTATTGTCTAGTAAATTATTCCCCGGAGAGGAGGGGGAGAAGAAGAATTATTGTAGTGTGCCTTCTGGTTGTTTGGAGAGATTGCGTGTGCACGGAGTGAATGCTGGGCTGAGTGCAGGCATGCATTTATGCACAGTGTGACATCTACCGATTAGGTATTTGACCATATGATCATTGACCGTAGCAGCCCCTGAGCGTAGAACTAGTCCCCGTTGGAGTGACTCCATCTGACGTAAGAGCAGACCTTTTTTTTTAAGTTAGTCTTTTTCATATGGTTAGTGTCACGTTTTCGTCAAAAACAACCTCGGCAAAGAGAGAAAACTTGAATGCAATGTTCTAGTGGTTCATTGTATGCGTCATAGATTGACGACTGGAGAATTATGGGGCAATACCTCGTCGATTGCCTGACATAGTGTTGATGAGATTGACCCCTTCATCATGAGCAGCCTACATTCAGAATTACCAGCACTGAGACGGTATTTGATGGTATTTGAAGAGTTGGATCGTGTCATGAATTTGCTGGGATTCTAGCTCTAGATCTAAATTCATTTTTACTGGTGAGGACTGTCATCGAGCAGGACAAGGCCGCAGCCAACACTTTTGCGGAACTGTATCGAGAGGAGAGTATGATCCACATGCCCAGACAGCGCATCAAGCAGGTTCGAGAAGAAACCAGAGAACTTCTGACATCAGACCCACATGGCATAGATGACAGCTGTACAAGCAAGTCTTTTATCATGAAGGAGCTGAAGCAAGACATTCGCAAGCTGAAGCCCAAGAAAGCTCCGGGGCCTGATGGTGTCACTGGCGACATGCTGAAGCACATGGGACCAGCATCCAGAACAGTGCTGCTTCAGATCTTCAACCACAGCTGGACAGCAGGAGTTGTGCCCTCCATCTGGAAAGAGGCAGAGATCATCCCAATTCCAAAGAAGGGGAAGAACAAGAAGGACCCCCGCAGCTACAGACCAATCAGCCTTCTGAGCTGTGTCGGCAAGCTGCTGGAAAGGATGGTCAACCGTCGCCTCACCTTCCTCCTGGAACCACAGAACTTCCATTCATCTACCCAGACCGGCTGCAGGAAATTTCGCAACATGGAAGACCAACTAGCGCTCCTCGTCCAGGACATCGAAAACTCTTTTCAGGAGAAGAAGAAGACACTGGCCGTGTTTGTTTTTTTTTTACCTGTCAAGAGCTTTTGACAAAGTGTGGAAGGAGGGCCTCACAACCTGAAACTTCTCCGAGCCGGCATTTGCAACAAGATGTACATGTGGATCCACCACTATCTCTTCGGCAGGACCGCAAGGGTCATACTAGACGGCTTACACAGCAGAAAGGTCAAGCTGCGCAAGGGTGTCCCCCAGGGAGGAGTGCTTTCCCCAACACTGTTCTTGTTGTATATCAACGATTTTACAGACGACATCACAAAGCACATCTCCAACAGTCTGCACGCAGACGACCTGGCAATATGGACATCCTCTGAATTCACCAGCACGGCCTCCTACCGGCTTCAGGAAGTCGTCAGCAATATCGTCACATGGACAGACGACTGGGGTCTTGAAGTCAACACCACAAAAACCAATACAACTCTCTTCTCTCTCTCTACCGCCAACGAGCACGTGAAGCTGAGGCTCCAGGGATAGGTCTTGCCCCAGTCGGACACACTAACATTCCTTGGTTTCAAGATGGACACCCGCCTGACCTGGGAACCCCAGATTGAGGAGATGGAGAGGAGAGGCATCCGCAAACTAGCCCTGCTGAAGAAGCTGGCCGGGTCGACTTGGGGAGCGGACAGCAGGCTTCTCGCCAGGGTCTACACGGGAGCGGTCAGACCCACCATGGAGTACGCCTCAACTTTGTGGGGCACAGCCTCCAAGATCAACAGAGCCGGCTCGACAAAGTCCAAAACATGGGACTTCGCCTCATTCTTGGAGCCATGAGATCAACGCCCATCCATGACATGGAGAAAGCTGCTAACGTCAAGCCCTTGGAGAGAAGACGCGACCTGAAAGTCCTGATGCAGGGCGAGAAGCTCAGAAGACTGCCCTCACACCACCTACACTACAGATGGGAGCAGCCCACAAAGAACAGTCTCAAATGGCAGAGCCTCAACCACCAATATAAGGCACTCAGAGCACAGCACAGCGATGTTCTGGCGGCAGAAGGGAGCCTCGCACTGACCTTGCCTTACCTGACTGGAGGCTCGACCAAGAGATAGAGGCCACCATCAGCCTCAGAGCTCCTGGCATCACCACCAAAGACCAGCAACCAGCTTCTCTCAAGATCCTGACTCTGGCCATGATAGAGGAGTCCTACCCAGCCAGCTCCTGGACACATGTATACACAGACGGATCAGCAGAGGGAGCCACACACAACGGAGGCAGTGGTGTGTACGTCAGATTTCCCGATGGAAAGTCTGCAGTATCGCATTCCCTGGAGGAAAGCTCTGCTCTAATTTCAGAGCTGAGGTTCTGGCCATCACAACAGCAGCAGAATTCCTCTCCTCCTGTGGAAAACCCCTTGGCAGAATCTCCATTTTCACTGACTCCATCTCCACACTCCAGGCCCTTGACTCCCCTGATCCTGGTCCACTGATCCAGTCGCTCAAGGCCTCTCTCGCAGCCCTTACCCAAACAGCCCCAACAACCCTCCAGTGGGTGTCTGCCCATGTAGGCCTCCCAGGCAACGAGCGTGCAGACCACCTTGCTAAGGAAGGAAGACAGCTCACGCAGCCGACCGTTCCTGCCACGTATGAGGAAGCCAAAACTCTCCTCCGCAGCAGATTCTAAAGAGGCTGGGTTACCCTGAACGGAGGCTGCCAGGCGCACCAGGATCCCATCAGGACACTGGAGAGGAGACACCAGACTACAATCTACCGCCTTCGCACAGGACACTGCGGCCTCGGAGCACACCTGAAGAGAATTGGAGTGGCAGCCACATCCCTATGCGATTGCAGCCAGGCTGACCAGACCCCATCCCATATTCTCCAAGACTGCCCACTGAATGAGGAAACGCGGCATCAGTCCTGGCCCGGGGGTTCGGACCTGAACACTATTCTCCGGGGGACGGCAGCCGATCTTCGCCGGACGTCCGATTTTGTGGCATCCCTCGGACTTAGACCCTGACTGCGTAGCTGTCGAACGCTAAAGAAAAAAAGAAAACTGGTGAGGACTGGTCATTTTCGCTGTTGTTGCTATTGTTATTATTATTACTATTATTATTAGGTGTGTGTGTGTGTGTGTGTGTGTGTGTGTGTGTGTGTGTTGTGCGTGCGTGCGTGCGTGCGTGCGTGCGTGCGTGTGTGTGTGTGTGTGTGTGTGTGTGTGTGTGTGTGTGTGTGTGTGTGTGTGTTCAAATTCTCTAATACGTCAATCGCTTGGGTCTCCTAGGCCTGACTGATTCTAACTTTATTGTATAAGAAAAGGTGTGAGGTAGGTCTACACCCTTGTCATATGTCTGAAATTAAAACGAAGCTCAAAGCATCATTACTACCACATTGTTCCTGTTGCATATTCATATTACAAATGTTTAAAAATCGGTGATAGTTTAATGTTTCTCTCTGATGACAGCATTACATTCAGTTTTCCTTCTTCCCATAGTGTATTCATGTCCATATGTCACGCACGAACTGATACAGGTCGCCTCAGTGACAATTGTGGAGTGTGGCCCGTCCATTCCCAGGTTGGCAGTGGACATGAAGTGTGTGATTCCTGCCGGGAGTATGCTTAACCGTCAACTCTTGGAGGGGGGAAGGAGGAGAACGTTTAGACTCGCCGGAATAGTTGGGTTTACGTGTGTAAACGAACACTCGTGAAACTGGAGTTCTTTGATGTGATCGGGGAATTCCGTGCATGTGAGTGCTGTCTTGTGAGTTTCCGAGGTGAATTTGGAGTGCCGTCGTGTGTCTGCAAGTCAGTACCGATCCGCGAAGGTTGGGTTGGCCTTGTGCTCAAGTTTATTTCTGCCGTTGGGGCAGGGGTTCTGGGTATGCCCTCGACCGACTTCTGAAGGTTTGGCTACCTGAGTTTAGACTGTCGGTGTTTCGGTGTTCAGTGGCGGGTTCTGCGTCTACCAGGGCGCTGGCTGTCTGGCAGTGTCCCGGTGACTGAGGGTGTCGTCCAGTGTGTGTCGTACCTGAGTTTTGACCGTCCGTGTTTCGATGTTCAGTGGCGGGTTCTGCATCTAAAAGGGCGCTGGCTGTCTGGCAGTGTCCCGGTGACTGAGGGTGTCGTCCAGTGTGTGTCGTTCCTGTTTTGACCAAGGTGAGCGTGTAAAGTAGCGGAAATTCTGGAGGGCTGTAAAGTCGGTTGTTTGCAGATATTATTATTTCATCAAATTTTGTATTTCAGTCCCCAGAACTGGAGGATTTTTTTAAATTTATTTTTATTCGCAAAGTTTCTTTTTATGTGAGTTCGAATAAGGGGGAAATTCTGTGGGAGGAGAGAAGAGTGTGAGGACATTTAAATGCGAGGGAAAAAAGGGATATAACTTGAACTTAAAGTCAAGGAAAGCCGTAGGCGTAGGAATGAAATAATGTGCGTTTCGGATCTACATCGATGCAGATAGGTGGATTTGTTACAGTGGTATTGATGTGCTAAGACATATGTTGTGCTTGGTAGTGGTCGCTGGTGTACAGGAATATTGTTTTCAAGTTTGGTAAAGATTGGTTATTTTCTGAGAGTGTAGGTTGGTGTAGGAGGACCGGAACTTTTAATATTAAAAGAGGAGACTGTCGCGCGGTGCGTGGCAGGTACAGAGGGCAGACTGCATGCGCTGTGTCTGGGCGTGTGTGAGGTTTATCGAGCGATAGGTGACGGGTGGTGGTACCTCGGATAGACACGTCTTGTAGAGGTTCACTTTTGGCGTTTGAGCGTGGAACCAAACTGGGTTGGATGGGCGGAAAGGTAAATTAGGGATTATTACATTAGTAAAAGAGTTTTTTTTCCTAATTATTATTAAAGATTTGCAGGTGAATTAATGATTATGTTAAATACAACAGTAATATCAGTTGGATTACTTAGTGTAGTTTATCACAATTGAATGGCAGATGATAATAAAAAGTTTCATATACTTAGGAATTGTGCCTCAGAAGTCTACTCTTGGTGTGTGTGTGTGTGTGTGTATATATATATATATATATATATATGTATATATATATATATATATGGTTCTTGTTTTAGTCGACGGGGTGCGCCAGTATTCAAAAAGTTTTCCTCAACGTTGTGATGTCAGTAGGCAATGTTTAAGGTAATGTATAGCAGCACTCGGAAATCCTTGTCGAGCTTATGTAATTGGTGATTGTCCTAGCGCTTGATAATTCCTGGTAACATTTGCGGGATTATGATTGTGCCTGCTAGGAAATTAGGATACCCGGGTTCAATTCTATTATTTTGGTTTTGCTTGAGATGTGTTTGATGATTCTATTAAGCATGTTATTAGGTAATAGGCCCTGAACTGTGATTGGTACTGGTGGTCACTAACGGTCGGTTGTTCGTTGAAGTAAATATGATTTACAATCTTACTGACTCATTGTGTCCTGGCGACTTTGATGGGGACTGAAGTCGTAGGAATATAATTCGGACGGTATAGTCACTGTTATGAAGGAACGGTTACAATTATGTTCGCGGCCATTGATGGAAATGGAAAGTCATTGGAGTCGGTTTAACTTTATGATGGAAAGTCTCTGGTGAGAGAGAATTTTGATGTCAGGGTGGCTGATTGTATAAGTCAAGGTTCAGAACTCCAATCAGCTATTGCACTTTGGGTTGTGACGTGTATATCTCAGGACTATATGGCAGAAGCACACACGGCAGAGAGGTGTTCAAGCTGGATCTGGTCAAGGAGGAACAAAAGTGAACTTCATAAGGCTTAATTTCCCTACAAATATCAGGTGTCCCTGTGGCTCAGTGGTTAAAGCGCGAGTCATTAAGTGGAAAATGAGCATGTCCAGAGGGTCATGGGTTCGAATCCCAGCCATGGCTCGTCCCAAGATGGGAAAAAAGGGGCAGCAGAGGGACATCCGGAGTCATGAACCGGGTGTGGCCCAACCCCCCTAGAGTGTCAGGAGATAAGGGCCGAAACACTTGCTTGAAGGGGGCTTCTCTTCTGAGGACTCTCTGCTGCCACGCTCTCCACGAGTTTCTTTCTACTGATGCATGGGTAAACCATTGACTTCCGGGAATAGGCCGGAGGACGTCCGGGAAAGACCGGAGGACACTGGGAAAGACCAGAACCAAGGGCTCTGTGGGCTGGCTCCCCACTTTGCCTTAAACATGTGGCTACTAAGAATAAAAGGAAAAGATGCTCCCAGGATTCACCGAAAGGGGGAGAGAATGATGAATCCATCGGTGCTCAACCAATCATGACTGCAAATCCCAAACGGACTATGAACATGGACCAAATGGAATATCCATGTGTCTGTGGAAAGCGTTTCGCTACCACCCGTGGCATGAAGATCCACAGAACAAAGATGGGATGTGTGAAGACTCATCTGAATGAGCAGCAGCGCACTGCATCAGCAGATAAGACGTCGAAAGACCAAGGCCAGGATTTAAACCACAGTGCCAAGGACATCCACGCTGTTGGTTCGGATGAGGAATTTGCACAGGCCCTCGATGCCAGGCGCCTGAAACTCAACCTGCCACGAACAAACGAAACTGAAGATTGGGAGAAACTGGATGCAAAAATCGTCCAAAGACTCGATGCACTGATAGGGAAAAGCACCCTGGAACACAAACTAGCCACATATGGGGACATTGTGTATGCCACATGTAGAGACGCCTATGGAGCAAAACTACCCAAAGAGAAAACACCTCCAAAGAAATCCAGACGCCAAGAAAAGATGGACAAGATCAGGGTCCAAAAGAAAAACCTCAAGATGCAAATGAAGACCGCACTGCCAGCTGAAAAACAAGGCTTGGAAAAACTGTGGAAAGACCTGAAAGAAAAACACAGTGCCCTCAGCAAAGCGGAATCTGCGAGGAAGAGGAAGAGCAAAAAGAAGAAGACACAAGAGCGCTTCTTCAGAGATCCCTTCCAGTTTGCCAGAACACTGTTTGAGCAGCCAAAATCTGGGACCCTAAGTGTGGACAAAGGAGTTCTTGAGCAGCATCTGAGGAAAACATACTCTGACCCACAGAGCAAAGCACCACTCGACATTCAAGGTCTGGTGTGGCCAACCAACCCTGAGGAACAGTTCAATGGCAAGCCTCCAACGTTGGCGGAAATCAAGAAGGTGGTCGACAAAGCCAGAGCCAAATCATCACCAGGGCCAAACGGAATACCTTACCAGCTTTACAAGAAATGTCCCAAGGTGCTGGAGTGGCTCCACAGGCTGCTGCGATCGGCTTGGAGAAACCAGAAGATCAGCGGCCAGTGGATGACGGCAGATGGTGTGTACATCCCCAAAGAGCAAAACTCAAGTGACATCAGCCAGTTCAGGCCAATATCACTACTGAACGTCGAAGGGAAAATCTTCTTCTCTGTCATGGCAGCAAGGCTGACCAAGTACCTGATGGAAAACAAGTACTTGGATGTGTCAGTCCAGAAAGGTGGCATCCCAGGCGTGGCTGGCTGTGTAGAACACGCCACAATGATCTGGGACGCAATCCAAAAAGCAAAAACAGAAAAGAGAGACCTGGACGTAGTGTGGCTTGATCTGGCAAACGCATATGGATCTGTACCCCATGAGATGATACAGTTGGCTCTTGAGATGTACCATGTGCCAAAGAACATCCGCGACATGCTCAAGAAGTACTTCAATGGCTTCTCAATGCGGTTCTCTACCAAGGAGTACACAACAGACTGGATCAACTTGGAAGTGGGTATTGCAATGGGCTGTGCAATTTCCCCAATACTGTTCGTGCTGGCAATGGAACTCATCTTGAAAGCAGCAACAAACAACGCGAGACAAACAGACCTTGGCGATGGATACAAGATGCCTCCTCTCAAGGCCTTCATGGATGACACTACAGTGATTTCATCCAGAGAAGACGAGACACGTCATGTGCTGGAGAGGCTGGACGACATAGTTGCCTCATCCAGAATGAAGTTCAAGCCAAAGAAATCACGGAGTCTCTCACTGAGGAAAGGAAAAGTGGCCGGATCTGTGGTCTTCAGTGTTGCCAACCAGGCCATTCCAACAGTCACAGAAGAACCAGTCAAGAGCCTTGGAAGATGGTATGATGATACGCTGAAAGACACACAAAGAGCAAAAGAAACCAAGCAGATGGCGGAGGAAGGCTTGGAGACCATTGACCAGTGTGGGCTCCCTGGCAAATACAAGGTCTGGTGTCTGCAGTTCATGCTGATACCAAAGCTGCTATGGCCTCTGATGATATACGACATCTGCACCAGCATAGTGGAGGCAATGGAAGCCAAAATCAACAAGTTCACAAGGAAATGGCTTGGTGTCCCACCCTGTCTGACTGACATAGCGCTGTACTGTCGCCAAGCAAAGCTGAAACTACCCCTGAAATCCATCCTGGAGGAATACAAAGCAGGGAAGATCAGACTTCAAAGCATGCTGGAGGACTCAGGAGACAAGGTGGTAGAAGCAATCAAGCCCCAGCTGAAGACAGGCAGAAAATGGAAAGTTCAAGAGGCGATGGATTCTGCAAAAGAAAGTCTCAAGATCAGAGAAATAACAGGACACACACAGACCAACAGACAAGGACTGGGGGTGACCAAAACTGAATGGTGGTCAAAGGCCAAAGGAAAAGCCAAAAGAGACATGATGATTCAGGAGATGAGAAAAGAAGAAGACCAAAAAAGACTCCAAAAAGCAGTCCAGCAGAGCCAGCAAGGGCAATGGACAACGTGGGAGAATGCACTCCAAAGAAGTCTCACTTGGAATGACATTTGGCACATGGCCCCTCTCAGGATCAGCTTCATTCTCAGATCTGCATATGACCTTCTGCCCTCAAATGCAAACCTGGTGAAGTGGGGGAAAACAGACGATCCTGCATGCCCCCTCTGCCATGAAAAAACAAACAGTGGAGCATGTCCTAAGCTCATGTAAAGTAGCCCTGGCTCAAGGAAGGTACACATGGAGGCACAACCAAGTGCTCAAAGAAATTGTACAAGTAGTCTGGGCTAGTACCAACACCACAAAAGGGAAAATCAGGACTCCAAAAGCACCCGCAACATTCTTCACGGCAGGAGGCAGCAAATCATGGCCAAGAACAACAGTGCCACTCGAAACATGCAGGCAGAGTCTGCTGGACGGGGCAGATGACTGGGAGTGCACTGCAGACCTCCCAGAATGGAAGAGTCACCCAGAGATCATCAGCAAGAGTGGCATGAGACCAGACATAGTAGTCCACTCTAAGTCAACCAAGCAGCTGATCATGATCGAGCTCACGGTGCCATATGAGAACAGAATGGAGGCAGCTCAAATCTACAAGACTGAAAAGTATGCTGATCTGGCAAACAGCCTGAGGAGAGAAGGCTATCAGGTCAAAGTCCTCACTGCAGAAATTGGAGCTAGGGGGTTTGTAGGAACGTCTGCATACAGCCTCATGAAACAGCTCTCAGTTGCAGGGAAGGAAAAAACCAGAGCCCTGAAAGCAATGGCAGAAGCGGCAGAGAGGTGTTCAAGCTGGATCTGGTCAAGGAGGAACAAAAGTGAACTTCATAAGGCTTAATTTCCCTACAAATATCAGGTGTCCCTGTGGCTCAGTGGTTAAAGCGCGAGTCATTAAGTGGAAAATGAGCATGTCCAGAGGGTCATGGGTTCGAATCCCAGCCATGGCTCGTCCCAAGATGGGAAAAAAGGGGCAGCAGAGGGACATCCGGAGTCATGAACCGGGTGTGGCCCAACCCCCCTAGAGTGTCAGGAGATAAGGGCCGAAACACTTGCTTGAAGGGGGCTTCTCTTCTGAGGACTCTCTGCTGCCACGCTCTCCACGAGTTTCTTTCTAATGAGTCAACATGAAATGCTAAAAGAAAAAATGAAAACACTCACAACCGTTTACTTAAGTGAAGCAGCAAATAACTTTATTCTTCTGTGGTAGTAAGACATTTCCTTTTTCACAGGTTTCTGGCGAGTTTCGTTACCTTCCTCTGTACAGCAAATCCGTGAGGGTCGGCCTCTCGGGTTGGGGGGTCGTGTTACCTCCACCTCCACTGTCATCCCTGCCCATTCCTCTGCCTGGAGTGGGGACGCACCTGGATCCGGCAGGGTGTGTTCTGGACTGGACGCCAACTCCGTCTTCTGCAGTCCCAGTGGTTGCAGTTCCAACTTCGGTTCTATCCTTTCTTCGGAGTGGGCAAGTACCTCGAGGGCTCACTGCGTTATATCATCTGCGTGTGACTTGTGAGTGGTGTAGTTGGTGCCTAGTAGGTAGGGGACCGGACTCTTCGATTCTTCACTACTTTATTCCAGCTGCTTCGTCTCAAGCGCTTCAGTGCAGGTCCTGTGTTTTTCTTTGGTGGTACATTGACGTGAGGGCGTGGTGAATCAGACAGACTTTTACGTGGTGATATTGAAAACACCGTATTGCCGTGTTTTTTGAGGTTTTTCTTTGTGTGCATGTGTCGAGTGTCCGCCAGGGACTTTGAGTGAGATACTTAAGTGCAAGATTGGGTTTCGGGTCACTTTAACAATTTAAGTGCTTTAAATAATATTTTGGGGATTGAGTTTGGGTGTAGGGATAGCCTGACACCAATAGAAAAAATTTGTATAAGGAATACAGCTTGGGAGAAGGAGGGTGTACGCTGAAGCATCGCGTGGGCATCTCGGGTTCGGTGGAATATCAACCTTGTTTGATATTTCAGCCCGGGATTACCAGGTGATGTAGTTCTTCACCCTTGTTTCCTTCTGGTATTGGCCTTCAGTGGGCTGAGGTGTGTGTGTGTGTGCCTCTTGAAGGAAGGGTCCCTACATGTGAATGTGCAGCACATGCGTGCACAGGACTGCATAAGGGGCCATGTGATGATGGTCGCACCGCACATTGGTGTTATTAATATAGCTGGATTCTTTCTTGCTTTTTTTTTTTTGTTGCGTGTGGGGAGAACTGCGTGTGTGTGCTGGATGTAAAGATCTTGGTGTTTTCATCTGCTATTCTGTTGGTGAGACTGCGTGTGTGAATGCAAATAAAGCCTTCTATTTGTGCACCATATTTCCCTTTGTCTGCGTGTTTGTTGTGTGGCGTTCGTACTCTCAGGTAAAAGGGGGAGGGGTGGTTATAAAGGGGGGGGGGGGGGTATATTCATACATATATCCCTGTCTACTGTCTTACACAGTGACACCATGTCCTTTTATTTTTTTATTTACGGAGTTGTTGTTTGACTGGTGTGGTGCCAGTCAGTTTTACAGAGGTCTAGATCAATCTGAAGCGATCATTATTGTCAATAAAGCCAGGAGGTTGGCATGTGCTATCCTGTGTATGATGAATCATCCTACGGAACTTTGAGCAGCACAGAATGACAGAGCAGCGTGTCGCTAGTTGATGCGTAGTCTTAACAGTAGTCTGATGTTAGTTCCCCTGATTGAAACCAAAAGTTAATGATTATGTCAGACCTCTGGCAGGAGAACTGGAATACGCAGACGGATAACAAACTCTTTCAGATCCGTCCAAACCTAAAAGAGTTCCTCTCATCCACGTCTGGTGGTCGCAAAGAAGAAACGGTTCTATGCCGGCTGCACACTGGCCATTCGTATTTTACCCATTCATACGTGGTGCTTTCCATGTCATGTACCACTCACAATGAAACATATTCTTTTAGAATGTAGGGATTTGCATGATGTGAGACACAAACATTTTACAGCAGATTCCATGAAAACCTTGTTCAGAGATGTTCCAACTCATGCGATCTTTGAACTCTTGAAAGAGATCAACTTTTTTCATCGGATCTGAGATTTTATGGTGGAAAGAATTTAAACAAAATTTCGGGTAGGTTTTTAGAAGATGTATTTTAAGGAGTTGTGTGAATGAATTACTTGTGTGTTGATTTCAACGCGGTGACAGCCGTGATATGGCCCTTTACGGACGATTGGGCTATAAGCAACATTACCTTACCTTACCTCCCCTGATCGACTTATGGCAGGTTATGACATACCAGTGTTTGTGTGTTGTTTATGGGACGATCAAGACTGCGACGTATGGCGATCAATAAGACAGGGAAACAAGGGTGTAAAACTTGTATCAACAAATTCTGGTTTAGACACAAAACTCAAGCCATACATTGCCTGTTTGTTTCTGTTTCTGGCGTGTTGAGCGATCCAAGGTTAGAACAGTCATGCCGAATGTACGTTTAACTCTACTCCGGAATATACCGCTCTGAGTCGTCCATACCTAATGAAGGAAATAATCCGTTAACATAAGATCTTATCAGAGGTGTACTGTCCGGATGACATTATGTCAGATAATTATACACCAGTGCTCTGTTTTAATCCCAGGAATTCCCATGAAGTGGATCAAGATGGCGTACGGTTTGAACGTCGTCAACAACTGGCCTGCGTTGTTCTTTCCATCCATGTTCGTCTACCTCAGCTCTGGGGGCTTTGTGGGCTGGGTTCTGGTCAGCATGACCCTGCAGAGAGCCTTCTCCATGGCCTGGCCCCACCACGTCGGCCACGTGTTCACCACAGGGAGAATCGTCAAGGTCATCGGCGGCATGGCCCTGTTCCAGGCGGCTCTGTACGTGCACACCCTGTATTGCGTCTACCAGACTTTGAACACCAACCTCACCGGCGCGCAGTGCACGAGAACGGCGACTTCACCCTACGGCTGGTTTCTGGACAACGTGTTCGTCTACATGGCCATGATCCTCAACAGCGTGCTGCCGTTTGTGTGCCTGGTGGCAGGTAACGGCGTGTTGGTGTTCACCCTGGTTCGCTCCGCAAGGCAGATCGACAAAAGCCTGGCCTCTGCAAACGCCCACCTGTCTCATCAACGGCAGAAAGACGCCAACTCAGTGACTGTGACCATCATCGTGGTGTCCTTGACCTTTATCGCTTTCACCTTACCAATTTTCATTTACGCCGATCTGTATCAATTCAAGGACCAGTCCAAGATGTCGGTTCAGAAGAAAGCAGAGGTGTTGCTGTTTTACACGGTTAGTTCTCTTCTGGCCAGCACCAACAGCGCTGTCAATTTCTACCTGTACTGTCTCACGGGTCGCAGGTTCAGAGAAGAGTTCGTGAACGTCCTCTGGTGTAGGGCCAGAAAAGACGGGAAGACGTAAGATGTCTGCTAGAATATGTCGTGGGGAAAACACTATCTTGTATTTCAAATAATGCGTACACACGGCAGTCGATGGTGATACTTGTATCTGTACAGATTAAACAGGTACAGACGCATGCACGCACACACCTTCGCACACATGAAAGCAAGTGCGCACATGCAGAGACACGTTCTCACCACCGTTCTCTAACATGCCCACTTCTCCACCCGCTTCAACCCCCTCCATCCACCCATCTCACACACACACACACACACACACACACTCTCTCTCTCTCTCTCTCTCTCTCTCTCACACACACACACACACACACACACACACACACACACACACACACACACACACACACACACACACACACACACACAAAAGCATGCATGCGCGCGCGTGTACACTTACTCAGTAGATGTTTGTGCAAAAATAAAGTTTGAAAAAACGATTGTGTGCTGCTCACAGTTGTAATTTGCCTTTTGTTGTCAAAATACTCTGTAACAATATTTTTGGAATGTTGCAACACATTTATACTGTTGTAGTAGTACTTGTACTTCATGTTTTGTATATAATAGTAACTATTTTTTGTTCTCATAGTTCTTAATACTATTTTGTAAATGGCAGCAACAATATTGTGATTTTGTAGAACCTTTTCATAATGTTTGGTATGAAATAGCCATAATCTTGTGTCGTAATACTTTTTCCTAACATTTTTAAAATGATAGTAGCAGTCGTGTTGTATTTCTTTTTAATGTTTTGTAAAAGATAGATGTAATCGTGTTGTAATAGTACCTTTTAGTAATGTTTTGTAAATGTCAACCACGATCTGGTGTTGTGCCTTGACTTGCGTATGGCGCTAGGTCGGAAAACTTGAGTCATGACACGCCGACCTCTGTCCAGAGGTCGGCGTGTCATGACTCAAGTTTTCCGACCTTGCGCCATACGCAGGCAGTGTGTCAGATTCCTCCCCGTCCATTCTTTGATGTCATCTGTCCAAAGTCTTCTCTCACGTCCTCTTGCTCTCTTGCCCTCCACGGTTTCAGTGAAGATGCTTCCTCACTTAAAAAAAAACCAACAAAAAACAAAAAAAAAAAACAACTTGCGTTGTAGCATATTTTTAAAATGTTTATAAATAACAGGAACCATGTTGAGTTCTCATAGTACTTTTTGAGAATGTTCTGTAAATAACACTGACAATTGTGTACTGTTGTATTGTCTTTTCGTAATGTGTTGTTAATGGTAACGATAATCTTGTGATGTTTTAGTATCTTTCGTGATGTTTACAGAATGACCTACATAGGAGCTGCACACACACACACACACACACACACACACACACACACACACACACACACACACACACACACACACACACATACACACACACACACACCGCACCCAGCCATTCACACGGGCAATTTCAATGGTCAGTCTTAGGGTACAGTGATCCCTTGTTCTAGAGCCATCCCCTTATCCTAAAGGAATTGTCTTGATCTAAGCGTGATGCCAAATGTCAGGACTGCAGGATGGGCGAACATTCTGAGCCCCTCCCGTGCCCTCCCCCCTGCCTCCCCGAGCAATTGAATCCGGTCATTAATTATCCCCCCCCCCCCCCCCCCGATGGATTGAGCAACAGGCCAACAGCTAGGGCCCCTCTCGTGCTCCTCTCCTCATCCCCACTCTCCCCACGCCTCAAATTTCCACTCCCCTCCCCCTTCCTCCCATCCCCGAACAGTTGGTCAGTAATGAATTACGCATGGATAATGTCCGGTGCCTGGCGTCCTGTCACTGCCGAGGCAACAGGTGTCAATGCCGTGCCACGCCACGGTTATTCAATTCAGACTTGGGCAAAAGCTGTATAAACTAAAGATATCAACTTCCGCTCTCTCCTCCCTGCCATCCTCTGGTTCAGTCAAGGTGTTGCTGGGCAACTCGACCTTCAGTGATCATGATGTTAAAGGTATGTGACTTCTGTGTTTTTGCGTATCTATTTGTATTGGTCTAGACAGAGAAGGTCTTACTTGAAAGTTAGAATTCCTGGGAATGTCTTTTATAATTTGTAGTCAAAATAATAATGTGTAAATTCTAAGAGCCTGTTTATTGAAAGAATGTTATATTTTATGCTGCCTCGTCCTATCCTCTGTCTATGCTTCTGAACGTGTATGGAGTTTCTCTGACATATCACACTGTCCTATCAACCTCACACTATCTCACTTTCAGTCTCGTATCTCTAAGTGAGTGGTTCTCTCTCTTTCTCTCTCTCTCACTCACTCTCTCTCTCTCTCTCTCTCTCTCTCTCTCTCTCTCTCTCTCTCTCTCTCTCTCTCTCCTGAAAGAAATCTCAAGTTGTAATATTTTCAAAGAGCGCTTAAAAGGATATCTGCTCAGTAAGTTAAAAGATATATAAAAAAAAAAACTTTAACAGTTGATTCCTAAATCAATTAAAGACTCAGTGAATAGAAATAAAATACTGCACGAGTACAAGCCGGTGTTAGACGGAAATCTTGGACGTGTCATTTGAAGTACAGCAATAATGGGTTAAGCTATTTGACATGTTTTACATTGATGATATCGCTTAACTGCATTTCGTTATTTGATGCATTGTGTGTATTCAAGTCTATTTGACTCTTGTTTCCCCGTTTGTACTTTACATGTATTTTCTTCTCTCCCCCCCCCCCCCCACTCCCTATCCCGCCCACACCCCATACCCCCGCTTCCGCTCTCTCTCTCTCTCTCTCTCTCTCTCTCTCTTTCTCTCTCTCTCTTTCTCTCTCTCTCTCCGCTTCTCTCCACACCCCCCCCCCCCCATTTCTCTCTTCACCCCGCTGCTTACTATGTATGTTTGTGTGTTGTTTGTTTGCGAAAGTGTATAAGTGTTTGGGTGGGTGTTTGGGGAGGGGCGTTTTCTGGGTGGGGATTGTTAAAGTAGAAGTGTGTTACGTTTCTTTGATGTTATTTCCATTTTGTGTATTTTCAGACTTTTTGTGTGTTCAATCTCTTGTTTGTTTGTTGGGTTTCTTTTTTTCTTTTTCTTTTTTTTTGCCGTTTGTTCATTTTTCATTTCGCAAATTTTTTTGGGTTTGTTTTTGTTCCCCTCTTGGGCGAGGGCTGGATGTAAAAAAGCATGAACTTGCTTATCTATTACCCTCGATAATAAAGAATGTCTTGTCTTCTCTCTCTCTCTCTCTCTCTCTCTCTCTCTCTCTCTCTCTCTCTCTCTCTCTCTCTTTCTCTCTCTCTCGTTAACGGTACTTAGAAGTCTTAGTCATTAGTCAGCTGCAGTGTTGATTTATTAACATCCCACAATTATCTGAGTAAGATGCCCAACATCCCCAAACGCTTATGAGTAACATCTAACACAACAGAATCCAAATACCGTTTGTGTGGTAGTTCTACTACCTACACCACACAAATACCGTTCGTGTGATAATGTGTTGAGAGTCGTGCCGATAATTATATAATTATTGTAGAATCTTTTAATAATGTTTTGTAAATGACAGTAAGAAGCTTGTATTTTTGAAGTACCTTTCAACAATTTAGTTTTCGAAGTACCCTTTAATAATGTTTTGTATATAATAGCAATAATCTTGTGTCGCAGTACCTTTTGATAATGATTTCTGATAGTGGCAATGCTGTGTGTTGTACCTTACTTTAAACTGTGTTCTTGTCTTATCTTTAATATCTGCACTATAACGATAATCTGGTGCTGTCGTAGTATCTTTTAGTAATGTTTTGAGAATGGAAGTAATAATTTTGTGTTGTCGTAGAACCTATTACTTCATCCTAGATGAGGTTCTTCACACCCTTCTGGCTTGCGGTGCAGGAGAATGGATGTGTTCAATTATTTTCACATCACTCGTGGATTCCCATCCCATCCTAGTGGTCACCACAGATCCTGTCTGTTGTACTTCAGCACCAAACATTACGAAAAACTAAGCGGCCTTATTTTGGCATAACCTTGAAACTGGACTTAACTTACATTCTCAACAAAACCCATTCTACACCAGAACATAATCTCATGAGTATGACGATCCTGAAATATGTATTTTTCGTCATTTTGTGGGTTTTTCAACCGTTTCTGACGCACGTCTGAGGGACACTAAAAGCGAGCGCCTTTCCATGTGGCTACTTCTTTATCCAACCATGTCAGTGCCGACCCTCGGGTCATAGACTACACCTGACCCAATGGCAAGCGCTCACATAGTCCAGTGATGAAGTAGCCTTAAGGAAATTTCCAAAAAGGTTTGTTCCCTCCCTCCCTCCGGTAAAGCACTCCGTCATTTCGCAGACTGTGAGGCCGACTTTCCGGCGTCCAATCGTGGAAGACGCGGAACCCACTGTAGTAACAAGTAGGAAGAGATTTACCATTACCATCACTGTTTACCTCTGCCAAAAGCTCGTCCACGTTCTTCGGATAAAACTCTGCAGGTACCAGAGGTATTTATCTATGCAGTTACAGTAAATTGATTTTTACTTCCGTCTCAAATGATCGAACTCGTCTTTTCTGTTCCTTTTTATCCATTGTGGAGATCATTTGCGTGTTTCAAATATCTATTTTAAGTTATCTTCTTTGAATTCTTTGCACAAATGGCGTTGATGCAGAACATATTTTATGCTAGTTCCTTGTCAGACTTTCACTGCATTTAAAACTCACTGAAGTCACTTTTGTAAACGCACTTACATTCACAGTTGACAGTCAATTCGTGCAATTCACTCCTTTTTGTAAAGAATTGGCGTCAAACTCAATATTTTCACACAACTGCATCAGCATGTATTGCCTACCACTTGAAATCTGTGCAACCAACCATTATCTATGAGACACAGACAGGTTTCTTCGAAAGGCGTCGTATTGGCGAGAACTTCGAAAACTGTATGACACTCTGGTGTATGCTGATAAAGGAAACATCCTAGGCATGATGTTATCTATACTTTTCGAGAAAATCTTCGACAGTATTTCTCTTTCTTTTTTTTTTTTTTTGCTGTCACAACCTCTGCGCCACCTCAGAGGCAGTGCACCCACACCGCTCATTCCGACACCCCATCCACAGTCACAGCCTGGTCGGCCCCGACGCAGCCCCAGCACCGGCAATCCACAGGGAGCAGCCAATGTCAAGTCGTCAAGAGGCAACCCACCGGAGGAGACACTGCACTGCTGCCGAGTCACTTCGGTGGTGTTCAGTGGCGCCTGTTCTGATCTAACATATGCAGGACACCACCAACTAAGCCCTCTGCTGACGACAATAATTGCTTAGTCGCGGAGCCGGCGTGAGTGAGCTGTCCCTCCGGAGGGCGCCACCACGTCCGTCCAACGACAGCCCCCATGGACTCGCCAATACCGGTGACCCCGACGGAACCAAACCAAGACCACAGACGTGGAGAGATCAAAATTGAGGTCACCATGAGAGCAGGGCATGAAGGGCCACAGAATTTGAGACATTTTTTTTTTTATGCTGATCGATGAGAATGAGGCTGATTAAGATGATGCTACGGATTTCCATTTCGGTCTGAGACTACATGACAGGGCCGTACTCTATGCTTCCTTTCACAATATATCCCAGTGTCAACCAGACCCGAGAGATACAGGCACCTGCAGTGTTGGTCAGGAAATTTGAGCAACACTCTCAGAAACGCATCCATTAAGTTGATGAAACTCGACTGTGTGGTCCCAGTCTTCCCAACTGAGTCCGCAGCAAACTCAACTCTGGGTAGGAGCTGGTCGGGGCAGAAAAACCCACGTGACTCTGATGGGATTCGAACCCACGACCTCCCAGCCGGGAGTCCGCGACGCTAACCACTTCGCCACGGCGACAGTATTTCTTAGTCTTTCTTGCACAGATGGTTCGAATTTCGGTCTTGGCACAATTCATTGGATGCAGTCTTTTTGTTCATTCATAAACACTTGTATATTCTACTGCATTAAAACATCCTATCTTTAGTTCACTTGTGCAGAGAAACTGTCTCCAATAATCAGAGTGAAGGGTTTAATCAAAGGTATTAGAATTAAGAATGAGAAAATGTTGTCGCAGTTTTCAGATGATACTGATTTATGGTTAGATGGCAGCAAAAGCTTATTCAACGAAGCCATCCCGATGGTGACTAGATTTGCTAAACTGGGCTTCTTTTCCTTAACAGTCAGATGACATGGACAGACTGCAGAAATAAATGGCAACTTGCGATTTTTGAATGATAAATTCTTCATTTGGGGCTCCAAATCGTCTTCAGAACATGTTTGCATTGAATTTTCAATTAATCTAAAATCCATGAACGTCGTCAATTATCGTGATAAGTAACTTCGGTTAAAAACAGTTATCATTTCGGAAAAAAAGACAATTAACATTTCTTGCAAAATTAACAGTACTAAACCGACTTCTCCTTGAAACAATAGCTTATTCGTTAATAAATCTACCTGACCCAACAGTTTCCTTTATTTTTGATCAAGTAAAAAAAAAGCTGTTAACATTTTTGGAATGGTAAAAACAGGAAAGATTATAAATCAGTTACGTGTAGCTCATGCGCCAGTGGTGGATTGCAAATCTCTGCGTTGGTATCTAGTTGGGTGAATAAGCTACGTTCAGGCGATAGTTCAAAACTTAAAAACTGGAGCTAAAGGGGGCAGCCTACGTCAGTATTGTAGTACGATCCGTTGAGAACCGTTTCTGGGGTGATCAGGCACTATGGTGAGCTCTGTAATGTATGTCGTCCTAGAAATGTTGACAAACCTATGGCCGACCGCCCATTAACAGGAAGATCTTCAAAACAAGTCGATATTTGTAAAAGAATGGTATGGAAGTGACATTTAATTTGCCAGACAACTGGATTGTGAAGCGAGGCAGGGCATGTCATACGTTTGATTTAAAACAGAATACCTTGCCATTAGATTTTTTTTTCGCTATACAATATAAGCTTGATCCAATTAGGAGAACACTAAAATAAATTACGTTCAGATCTTACAAATCGCTCCAAAATTCTTGATGGCAAAACTTGGATTTTCTATCAGGAAACGAAACGAGTTTCTTCAATCTACTCTGTGGGCAATGCAGATATCACCCCTCTAGTTTTGAACTGAAACAACTCTCCCGCAAATTCAAAAGGAATATTATATTTTACATTGTTTTAAAACTACCAAAGCCGACTTCTTCAGCAGCATAAGTGTCGAGGTTGTGAACTCTGATGAAAAATGTGCGGGTGCAAGTGGTTCCAGTTCCGGGTTTTGCACACACTGTTGCCTTCTCAGAAGTACTTATACCAGTGTGAGACTGCTGATGCACCAAAGCGTAACTTTTCAGACCAAAGAGAATAGAACATTCCAACATAGGACGTGTGGGAATTTTGGTCTCGGTTTCAGCCAAGTCTGATAAATTCCGGGATTCTCTTAATCTTCACACTGATTGAAATTAGTATCATTTGGAGTAAAAAAAAAAAACGCACAGACCGACGATCTGAGGGTCTTTTTGATTTTGTTTGTCAAGCCTTTGTTTTTATTCCAAATCAGAAAATGTTACTCATGTCTGTCTGTTCGTCTGTCTGTCTTTCTCTCTGTAACAGTTGTGCTATTTTATGAAAGTTACTCACTTCGTTTTGTGTTTAGTACTTATTGTGCCGATTCCTTAAAGCAGCATGAATGTCAAGGCTGGGGACTCTGATGAAAAATGTCCACAATTCAGTAAAACGATTATCTCATAAAACGAAGTTTATATTTGCGATTGACGATGTTCATGCTCAGTACTGACAAAATGTGTGTTTTTCCAAACACTTTTGAATGGATCTAAATATGAGAAAACAAATAAAACTTTTTTTTTAAATTCAGAAAGGCAATTTGTCATTATGTATACCATTTTCATCCATGCATTAGGTACGGTAACCTCCTCTGTATGGCGCAAAAAATCACCGGAATTCTCACTCTATCAGGTAACAGATACACTTCAAATATCACAACAGAAAAGATCATACCAAGATGTCCACGGTCACTTCACGTTGTCTATCACCAAGCTGACGGCAGGGAACTGTATCAGGGATAAAGTCTACAATCACAACCCGATCCGACACGAGCTATACGAAAAAGCAATAGAAACACACACACACACACACGCGCGCGCGCGCGCGCACACACACACACACACACACACACACACACACACACACACACACACACACACACACACACACACACATATGCATCCACGCACTTGTAGACTTTTTGAGTCAAGTACTTCTCTCGTATAAAGATTGGCCTGTTCAAACTGTTCTTCTAGCGACATTCATTTCGTGTACACGTTCATCTTGAAAGCACTGGTATCCATAAAACCTTTGTTATATTCATCTTAATCTACGCCGCCTGTTGTAAGTCGATATCAAAGATGAGGAAACGTGTAAGCATGAGAGTGAGCGAACTGTAAAGCATGCACACTACATATTCATCCATACGCGCGCACAGACGCGCGCACGCACACGCCCCCCCCCACCCCCCTACACACACACACATACACACACGAGCGTACGCGCGCGCGCGCGCGCGCGTGTGTGTGTGCGTGTGTGTGCGCGCCCGTGCACCTCCACACCAGAAAATGTATATACAATACATACAAAGATGCGGGAATCGGAAGAAGGAATCCAATAAAAGCTGATAACAACCATCATTTTCATGTTTTTACTGAGGAAAGAAAGCAAGTAAAATACACATAACGATTTTTTAGCACAGCGAGGGTGGGGGTGGGGGGGGGGGGGGGGGTGGGGGGGAGAGAATGACAATGACAATTTCTTCCAGTAAAGCCAAGCCCCCTTAGAAGGGGTGTGTGCACACAAAAAAGCAACATGAACTTTAAGATTTCGGCAGAAAGAAAGAAAGAAAACAGAAAGAGCAACTATATATTTCATTATCTATACTCTTAATTATAAATCAATTTAGGAAATTTCAGTCTCTCTTGCTTTAAAAGCTTTTAACAAGTTATGCAGAGGTTTTTCACAGTTTTCGCATTAACCGAGGATAACAATAGATTAAGATGGAAAGCACTTGCTTATTCTGTAATGTTTTGGAGCGATCAACTGTTTTCTTAATTCATCGTAAAATGGACAACATAAAACAAAATGAACTTCGTTTTCTTCGATATTATTACAGAATGGACATAAAGGATCATTAGGTGTAGGATTCCTGTATCTATAGCAATGAACAGCAAGGTCTGATACACCAAAACGAAACAAACACATGTTTTAAGTGGCTCTCCATATCTAATTGTAAGTATTTTTTAGTACAGTGCATTTAATCACAAAACATTCTATACATTGAATAACGCTCGCTGTTGCCCACATGATCTTGCCAGTTTTGCCTTCTACAATCAATAAGTCGCTGCTTCAACAAACTAAAGAATTCATTTGCACCTCCAACACCTTGGTTCAACCATACATATTCAAAGCCATACTGAAACGACATAATCTTACATTTATCACCCAGTTCTTTTTGTCTCTGATCTAGATATAACAGCATTAAATACGCTTTCTTTGGTAGCCTATGTTCATCCATTTGTACTAACTTTAACCAGTAGCGAATACATCGAACAATAGAGTTATTAGTTATTGGAAATCTGCCTAAATTCATTATACACAAGATCATTTGGTTTCGCATATCAACAGACAAAAATCTCTTGAGGGCAAACAAGTGGACCTTTTCACAGTACTGTGCAGTTTTTTCCATCCCCCATATTTCAGAACCATACTGTATTACTGGCTGTATCTGAGCATAAAAAAGTTTTAGAAAAACATCAACAGAATAATTATTGCACTGATGTAATCTCTGCATTATACTCAAAAGTGCCTTTTGCCCTGCTAGCAATATCCCTACATGCCACAGTAAAACTTAATCTAAAACACCTAGATATTTATACGCATTCACCATGGGCACCATATTGCCATCATATACCCATCTCTCTCTCACACCCAGATAACCACCTTTTCTGAAAACAACAATATTACTCTTATCCCTATTCACTTTTAAACAAAATGAAGAGAATGCTGTCTGTAAACTATTCAACCATGTTTGGAAACCAACGATAGTCTCGGAAAGGACAACATCGTCAACCAGTAAAAGGATAAACAATTCAAGTGAACCGAACAAAAAACTGACACCATGTCTGCCATTATTGATTACCTCTATAGCCAATTCATTTATAAATAATGAAAAAAACATTGGATTACATATGTCTCTCTGCTTCATCCCAGACGAGCAAGACAACTGATTGGTAAGAGTTGCACCACATCTAGTACGAGCCTTCACACTGATATACATACTTTTAACACAACGAAAAAGTTTTCCTTTAATACCATTTTTCAGCAAAACAGTCCAGAGCAAGTTTATATTAATAGTATCAGAACATTTCAATAAAGGTAACATAAAGTTTTCGATTATTACAAAATTGCTCTTGAACGCATGCCAATAGTGTAAACAAATGATCCATAGTAGAGTAATCAGCTTTAAACGCAGCCTGACATTCTCCAGTAATATTATGTTCTGTTACCCAGGCCTGTATGCGACTGTTAATAATTATACCATATACTTTACTGCTTGTATCACACAAACTTACACCACGATAATTGCTCGGATTATTGGCATTTCCTTTCTTATAAAGGGCAAAATAATCGATTCAAACCAATCATCTGGGTAGAATCCCTTCTTAAAAAGAACATTAAAAGATTTACGAAGGAAGGAACAACGAATGCACTCGCACTTTTTAATATTTCGCCAATAATAAAGTCGGGTCCTTCAGTTTTTTTGGGTTTAAATTTTCTTAACGCAAGGACGACTTCATCTTCAGAAATTGGTCTGTTAAAGAAATCATCATCATCATCTATACCACGATCTATTTCCTCATTTTTCGAACAAGTAGCATCATCATCTCTTTTCAACAACATTGTGAAATGTTTAAACCAATCGTCTACCGTAATTTGGTTTCTTACATTTTTCTTTTTGGGGGCAAATTTGATGGATAGTTTCCCATAAATCTTTTTGACTATTTATAGAAGCCATCAGTTTGTCAATCATTGTACGATTATGCATTTTTTTCCTTATAGAATAACAGATTCTTATATTCCATTACAAAAAGCACATCTAAGCATATCTATTTCTTTCTTGCTGAGAACGACGTGATGTCTTTACTTTTAAAGAACGACGCATTTCCTTGAACAATTTACGCATCTCTTTCCTTTTGTTTAGACATTCCGTATCATACCAGTCTTGATGTCTCTTTCTCCCACTCACACATACACTATTTTCAAGCACGCAGCCATCTCTTCTACACAAGTATTACATTTTTCCAGGGCTACATTGACATCATTATCAGCGGAGTGAATAGCATCATCTAACATCATATGTATACATTCACTATTTGCTACATCATTAAACTGTTGAATACAATCAGGATTCCAAACAAACTATTCAATGAACACATTCTTATATTTAGGCAAAATATCTATACTGTTTTCTTTTGGAAAAGAAATTAACAATGTTACAGACATATGGAGTGCTTCCATACAGTCTAAAACTTCTAATTCACAAGTATCACACACATAAGCAAGAAGATCACTAGATATAAAAAAAAAATGATCTATGACGCTGCATCCAAAATCACAAATGTACGTGCAGCGTTCTTCTAGGTCGCCAAGACACATACCATTCACAATGCACAAGTTTAACGCAGTACACATGTTTAGCAAGGACCTACCAGATCTATTCATAGAAGAATCTTGTGAATTTCTTGTAACGTTTGCAAAATCAGTTTTAATATGTGGACAATAAAGATCATTTTCAACAGACACAGGCTGCGAGAAGTTAGAAGTATGACCATTAAGATCACCAGAAAGAAGCACAAAATAGTCATTATCTACAAGGGCTTTATTAAATAAACAGTTTTCCAGCAAGGCAATCCCATCCACTTCCGGATAGGTATAATACCGAAAACCCTTGGGTTGTAGTATGCACAGGCATACAACAGATGAATTTCCACTCCAAACAGGTTCTTGTTAATGACGAACAACAGAAAGTTTTCAACACTTACTTTGATCTGCTTCACAAAAGACATAAACTCATTTTTGATGAGACAAACGACACCGCCCAAAGCTCGAAGGCCTCCCAGCATTTGATAGTTTCTTAGCTGGATGGCAAAAAACCTTGTACCCTGTTAAGATATCCAAATCAATACTACCAACAAAATGAAAAGATGACACAAAAGAAAGAAAATCGTTATCAATTTTTTTTACATCAAACCACTCACATTCCAATGCATAAGTTTAAAAAAATCCTTCTGGTGATTTCCTTGATATGAAGAATATTCATTACTCGAAACAGAGTTGTCAACAGAATTCACAGACAGCTGTCCCGTGTCAGAGCTATAAAATCTGGGATAGTCAAAGAGCACTGGTACCCCATGCGTTTTTGTTGTGCTTTCTTTTTGCTTGTTTTTTTTCCATATAGGGAAAATGCCTAATATACGTTAAAGCATGCAAAAGTATAAACATGGACAAAAATCAGCGTAATGATCCCTTTGTCTTTATTTAGAAAGAGAGGTGGTTAGTTGCCGCCAGGGACATAGACAAAGAATTTACAGGGCAAAACACAATGCATTTCGACCTCTTGGGTCTTCTTCAGGCAAAAACAAATAACATTTAGGACAGTAAAAACGACGAACGATAAAGCACTTCTCATATTCAGCGCAAAATCAAAATGGCTGTAGGATGAAAATGAGGCCGTTAAGGAGGGGATTATGGGAGTTGAAATAGTAATCAGTTCAGTTCAGTGGTTTATTTAATGTCTTTTCATCGCCAGATGATATTAGACACTGAAATGGTAATGCAATCTTTACTCTAACATAGCAGGACACGAACATGGTCGATTGATTTGCAGTTCATGTAACGCATTTCGGTGATGCACACTTTATTTCTTGCAAAGCTGCCACCAGTACCTTTGTTACTGATTGAGTATGATAATCCTGATGAGTTTATCTGGTTTCAACAAAGTGGATATGACTGATGCAAACAGTCTGTAGCAAGCGCTTGTGTATCTGTTGTAATTTCACATTAAACTACTCATTTTCTGTGGACTGCTCAGTGAACAAATATCGATTACGTGAAAGGACTGAAACTGCAGGAGAAGGGGATTTGAACTAATAACTTCCTTATTATGTTTTCACACAAAAACTCGAACATTCCTTTGCCACTTTAATTACGGTTTTATTCAGACAGCCTTCCACTGTCAGTTCCCGTGCTTTCAGGTCTGTGTGGTGCTTCAACAAAGTAAGTGCAAGTCATCATCCTATTTCTGCGGCCTGCATATGTTTGTCTGTATGTGAGTGTCTTCTTATAAACTTTGTTAGCAGTTTTCAACAACTGAAAATAGTAGGGAAATGGAAAGACAATGGATATTGATCATATCTTTCTTCCCGTTTATGAAGCTACTTCAAATCGAACCTAAGGGTCAGAGGTCTAGCTCACACAGTGGAAAATAGAAGTCAATTCTTTACACGCAGTTCTTGATTACAGAAAAAAAAACCCGAAACAAAGCAATCTGATCACAGAAAAAAAACTCCAAACAAAGCAATATGTCTGCTTTTAAACACTGCTTTAAAATCTTTCTCCCCATAAAAGCTTTGATCAAATGAGAAGCATTTCTTTCTTTCGGATCAAAAACTACACCCGGTGGGAATATTTCGGAAGAATTCATGGATACCAGGATATTAGGAAATAGCGAGTTTACGCAAAGTAAACGGTACGGTACGGTACGGTAATGTTGCTTATAGCCCAGCCGACCGCAAAAGGCTATATCATGGCTGTCACGGCGCTGAATTCCACTCACAAGTCATTAAAAACGAAGGAAAACTCATTCACACAACCCTTTAAAATACACCCTCTAAAGACATACTGGAAACTTTGTTTAAAAATTTTCTTCTGTAAAATCTTAGATCGGATAAAAATAAATGTTTATCCTGTTCCCCCTTCCTCATTCGACTGCAACATGAACAGTAGACACTGGACTCCGGGCTTCTCGGATCTTCTGAACAAACTGTTTCAAAACCTTTGCATTACACAGCATCATCATGCCTGCCACATTGACCTTGCAATCAGCGTCACTCGCTCTTTCCACGACTTTGACAGGCCCTCGTCTACTGATAAGTTTGTTGTGCTTGTCCAACAGCAACAAAAGAACCTTACTTCCCGGTTTGAGTAAATAGTGAATCGCGTAGCTGTCATGATACATCGCGTAACGATTCGAAGTCCTGTCTCCAGTTCTTCCTAGCCAGTGCACAGGTCTCAACACAATTCCAGGGTTAAACCACATGCTGCACGGTCGTCTTGGCCTCCTAAGCTGCCTCCTCGTCGTTCAAGCCTGATTCAAGACCACAACCAGCCCTCTTCCTGTTTGCACCTGTAGGAGCTCAAAGGGAGATAATCCCACTTTCCTGAGGAGCTTCTCGGTACAAGAACAGTGCTGGAATGTATTGGTCCGAGTATCAACGCTGTTTTTTGCGATATCTTGAGCAGGGATTTGAATGTGTCATTAAACCTTTCCACCGCCCATTGCTCTGTCCCTGCAATGAAAAAGATCTTTGTATCAAGTCCAGTGACAATAAGATGTCAGATAAAAGGATATCATGCACACACGATTTCTGTATCATGCCATGATCTGACCGTGATGCTTGAACTATGACCTTGATTACAAAATGAAGCACGCTCTCATCTTACTAAACACTGTTGAACACAGTTTTTGTGTTTACATTTTATCCAGAGTGACATGATGTGACCTTCCTCTTTGACCTCGGATGTCAGAATGTTCACTGACGGGATATATGACAAGGTTGTTCTAATGTCTCCTATCTTGTCCAGTTTGTTTTTTTTACCACTTACTGAAAAACACAACCAGACAAACACATGCATAGGTATTATTTCCATAATGATTTCACGGATTTTCTTTGTAAAACCACAATACGTAATAATGAGATACATCTCATTTCAAAGGATATTTCCACTTTTTTCTGTATATGAATTCATAAAATGCTCAAGCAAATATTTCCATCCTTACACAAATTCACACTGCTGTATTTTATAAAACACACTGGCCATTTAAAAAGAAAACGAATGAATGAACACAACGTATATGGGAGATTTCGTTGGGATCGATGATCAGCAAGTCATTAAGAATCGATCTCCTCTTTATTGAATGCAAGATGTGTGGATATCTTTATGTTACTAATCGTATAGTAAATGAGGGAGAGGGTTACAACAGACTATCTGGTGGTTTTGATGTCAGCAGTACAGAAAGCGTGTTATTCACCTTGTACTTAAGGCATAAAAAGACATTTTCAAAAAGATGGTGGCACCCACTCACCTACCCCCGCTACCGAACTCTCCCGCCTCTTCCCGGCTTCCCCTGAAAGAACTGACATATAGGGGGTCTAAGCAATTAAGGGTATAGTTCATGTTAAACAATTCCTGAACATGTAGTTTGTGCACTGGCCTTTTTCTCATCACTGTGCAGAAGCTTAATTTAATTTTTTAAACTAGTTGTATCTTCAAAAATATAACAAATTTTAAAAAAAGTAAAAAACAAGCCTAAACGAACACAACCAGACATTCTTTCCGCGAATAGAAAATCATCATTTTAAATGGATTGTGTTAAAGTTTCAAAGCGCAGGATTATCTTTCAAATTTACTATGGTCTGGCCATGTTCTAACTACACTAAAGTGATTCAGTCCGTATTACAGACTCTTATGCTGCTATGTGGGACAATGCATACAAAGGAAGTAGTTCTGATACAGATGTCTCAGAAGGCAAGGTGCGAAGCTCAGTATCTTCAAAGACAGTATTAGTGAGAAGAGTCACGGAACTGGCAACTTTGTGACACTGGTGAACACCATGTGAACTCCCATTTCTGCCACTTTTGTAACTCCGACATATTCCTTTTACAAATTCTTTTCACCATTCTCACCAACAGCAAAATTACCATTCCATTCATATACAGTAAAATAATTAGACAATAGTTCCATGTATCATTTTCACAAACATTAACATATTCACATTTAGCAAAATGCTCATCGAAAGTACATTATTCAGTGTTAGGGTCAGCATCATAGCAACCAACATCGTTTTCAATCACAGTATCTTCACAGATGCAGCATTCCAATTTCAGTTCTTTTGCTGCATGTCTGCTATCATTCCCCACAAACAGTCACTCCTTCAGGAAAGTCAGCAGTGCTTCCGCCTGTACGTAACTCTGCGTGGCCTGGCCTAGGCAGGCGACAAAATGGGTGAGAGTCTTACCTGCATAAAATATATTTCATTTATCCTTAAGTAAAACAGATAATCTGGACTCTCAATTATTTCAGTGGTGAGCTTTCGACTGGAAAAAAGAGGGGGGGGGGGGGGGGGGGGGTCGTTTCTGAATGCAATGGATTATGCCCTATCTACAGTCCAGGCTCTGTCATCAGAGTGTAGATTCGTCACTATTGCCAAAAGCCTGGACCAAAGCAGGATATGATCATGATTGATGAAAATCACTTTGTAATTCAAAATTGTCTTTGTTTTTTTTTTGGTCAAAAATGTCTATTGCTTCCTGTGCCATATGACACACACCTTAACAGGACGTGAGTCAGCTTTCTGAGAGTTAGCTGCCCTGTGGATCACTTAAATATCCTGAAACCTCACATCAGATGTGGTGTCTGCAAACAACTTGATTGCCTTTTTCTGCAGGGCTTAAGTAGTATCTACATATTTATCCCGCTCTATTGTCCCAGCTGATGGTTCTAATAAGTCAAAATGATGATAGAACGTGGAAGACTCGTCACTGCAAGTACGCGAAGATTTTGAAGATGTAGGACTAAGTAGGACTCCATTAACGACGGTAAAGATGTCGGATGTATCCTTTTGTTTCACCTCTGGTGCCTCTGATAAAGACATAGCCAACAAATGGATTAGTTTCTCGATTACTCTATCCATTTCTCCATGCACCACATCCTCTACTCCTTTGCTCTTGCAGGAACAAACAGTCCATCAAGCACTTTTCAGAACTGCCAGTGGATGAAAGTAGCATCAAGCATTCTTACTTCCCCATCCTGTTCTTGGCCCCTTTCACTCTGATCATTGCCATTAATTTTCTTCTCTACCCCCTCTGAACTGTTCTGCCCGCTAGTTTCCCTTTCTTACTACAACTTTGGATTCTCTCTTGAGGGCACATAAGACCATATGGCGAAAGCTTGGCTGTGTCTGGAGTGGCACTGTTTTCATCTGTCCGTGGGCAGGGGTGGGTGGGTCTGTGGGGTGTGCTCGGCAGCTGGCGGGTGGTGTTTTTCGCCGGTGGGCTCTGCAGTCATGAAACACGGGCTGGTACACCCATGGGGATGCTACTTTAAGGCTGTTATGAGTTGCATCCTGTAGTCTGATTTACCTCTGTTCAGGAGCAGTTATCTCACTTGATATCTTAATGGAGTGTCCTGCATGTGCCTGTACCCATCGTCAACACAGCGCAGGCCTCCAAGGGTGGTACAGGACTGCTCTAAAGGCAGATGAGGATAGTGCTTCTCTGGGTCCTCCCCAGCACCTTCGGGTGTTTCTTTTTCTACGTCCCCATCCTGTTCTTGGCCCCTTTCGCTCTAATCATTGCCATTGATTTTCTTCTCTACCCCCTCTGAACTGTTCTGCCTGCCAGTTACCCTTTCTTACTTTTTGGCAGTTTCTCAACACAAAATGGAGAAGCAAGTAAACTCCAGTTTTGTCTTCCTAACTCCAAGCACCATTGTAGATGGGTAAACAATTATTAAAGGCAGTTATGGTTTCAGATGAAGCAAAATCAAAGAGAGTAAATGAAAATGCTTTCAGCGTCGTATTGTATAGTGTCACAATGTCGTACGTAGTTATAATAAACCATAACAATTGTCACAAAGAAGGGGGAGGGCAAGGGTTTGGAGGGTGTGAGGTATATTTTGCATTCAAGCAAACAGAAACGTCAATTTAACGAGCAATTGAACTCAGTCCTCAGTCCGCTCAAGTGGAACAGCACTTGTTAACACAGTTGACTGTCAGGTGATGTACACAGGTAATTGTCATGAAAGTACATAGGTAATCACAAAGTGAACTGTTCTGTTCTGTCTTACTCAAGCAAATTGTGGAAAGTGGAAACCAAGCTCAGCCACAGCACAGAAAATTAATGCCTCGCCTTCTTAGTTCATAGCCCCTCTACTGGAAAAAAATGAAACTTTATATAACCGACCTTTTGTATGTTGATCACAGAAACATTCAAAGCAGAATTCATCAAGCGAGTACATTAGACTTACCGCATTTAGATCGACACCACCCCCACAATCCACCAACAAAGCGGAAGAGACAACTACTCAGCCGCCATATGGAAATTCCTCCTCACAGAGAATGGCGTACCTGGTGTCTGTGCCAGAGAAAGAGCCGCTGGCAGCATCTTGGCCACTTGAGACTGTGGTACAGTCAAAAGTACGCCGCTTCCCCGAAGTAGCTGGTTGTGCTCTTAAGTGAGGCTCTGAGTATTGTTACGGTTTAAGCAAGTGGCGGCCATTATTGCAGTATTTCTTGTTCCTTGGTGGACTATGCTTTAATGCCAACGTCAATGTTCACATCAAACACCAAATAAGAGAGAATGAATGAGGAAAAAAGAGATGCAAAAGATGCAAGAGAAATAATACAGTTTCAATACGTTTATTCGCTTTCATTTTCGTTTCCTTTCACTTTGATGCAATGACGAAGTAACCCATATTCTATTGCCGAATTCGTAGCCACCACAACACAAACATCGCGCCGAGGTCACCATCATTTAAAGTGACTGCTGACAAGATCGTCCCAGTTGTTGGCATTTTCTTCACGCTGTCATACAACAGTGTGTACTGTCAGATGGATCACGGGTCTAAACTCGATCCGCGACGATTTACCTCTTCATCGTCGTTGGAACCGTCTAATCTACGAAGAGAGTAAATTGCCGTAGATCTATGTTGATCCGAACTGATAAGAAAAATGATATTTTCTCTAGGTTACGTGTGGGTCTAGTCCAATTAGTTTAATGGAAAAGCGATAGAATAAGAAGAAAATTAATCATAAAAAAGGGCAAACTAAAGAAATATGTTTATAAATATTTACTGATAACAATGAAACGAGACAAACAGTAATAAATGGCTTTCCTTTACATTCAGAGTCCTTCACCATTGTGAACAATGGCTTGGGTTTGATGAAGATCTCATGGAGAAAACAACTTGCTGGGAAGTTGAAGTGAATGTGCAAACAATGTAGGTTAGCTGTCCTTCAGCTCAACATTACTGAAGCATTAATATAATCCGTGATCACCCTTTCACACTAACAACTAGCTGTCCATCAGCACAATACACTGACCCAACACCATAAATCCTCGACGAAACTACAATGCTCTTGTACAGCACAATCATAAACTGTTCTTATAAAATCAAACCGTCCTTCGAATGAGCACAACCGGTCACCTGTCCAAGAGGTAAAGTGATGATATTCACGACACAACGTCTTTGATATAGGTGCATTAAATCCACTATGCAGGGACACTCTTGGTTGACGACACAATGAGCTGAACACAAGATGATCTCTGACCACATCAACAAGACAAATCGCAGGAAATAACAATATCTCTCAGAAGAACCCCTATCACGTAGTATAGACAAAGATGTTGATATGATGACAATATAAAAATATAAAGGACCTAACGATGAAGATCTAACTGTAGAGGAAAAACCAAAAGCCGGAAACAAAAAGCAGAATTCTTATACTTTGCATTTGAAAATAAGTTATATCAATTCAAAACAATTGCGTGGAATTTTACATCTCTTTTAAGTTTTAATATTGATAGAGTTTGAACGTTCCTATTTCAAAACTGCCTTAGCAGCCTTGCCTGCAAACAATTTCGATTCACCATGATTTCAATGACCTGATGGTTCGATCCCGTCTCGGGCTTCCGTGTGGGACCTGCAAGGCCATGGATTAAGTCTACAGGATACCAGATTTAAATTATATTACCTCCAATCGTAAGGCCGTGAAACAACAATGCTTACACAAGTAGCCACCATGAACGAGAGCCGTTATTGCCTACGTTTTTCGATGGCGTCATATTAACACACATATGTAAACTTGTTTACACAATCATACAAAGGATAGAAACTGGACAGGTACAATAGGCTTTCGAACATTTCTTTGTTTTTCCAGGCTAGGGTTAGTCGATCCATCTACTGACCGCAACATGTACCACAGCTAAGGAAGGTGTTTACATTTACCGCAGTCGAACTGCTTTCTCTATGGTACACAAAGCTGCTGTCTTCACATAGGAACCGTACAAATCTGACCAGATCCCAGACTTCATTCATGCTGTCTTGTTCTGGCCCATAAGGGACAGTATCAACGCTCACAAGAATGTCATCAAATCAGCTAAAGCGACAATGATTTGCAAACACACACACACACACACACACACACACACACACACACACACACACACACACACACACACACACACGCTGATGAAAATGAAACTGTAGGCCTAATCATTATTCATATATCTAGTTTCCATTCATAAGTTCATGTCTAGTTTTCAGTGCATAAAAGATATACATTGCCAAATTTCTAAGATCCAACATGTTTTCAGACTGCATCAAATAAGCTTAACAATCGCCATTTGGATAGGAATAGAATCTTGATAAATACTTAAAGGGTCTCGAAGACGTGACTTGGCAAGTGCTTGACCCGTTCATCGACCCTCTGCGCAGATCAGGCCGGCGAACTGACATAGTCTGTGCCGCTAAGGTATCCGAGTGAGGACGTGCGCACGCGTGTATGAGTGACTGTGTGCTCCTGCATGGGTGCGTACGTACGCGTGTATGCGTGCGTGTAAATATGCGCGTGCTTATGCATGCATGTGTATGCGAATATGCGTGCACGTTTGCATATATACAAGAATGCAAACACATGCAAGAGGTAAAAAAAATTTAAAAAAAACATAACCCGAAATAACGTTAAGTTGCGGTGTCCGGTTTCTAGTGTTGTCTTTCGTGTCGCCCTTTTGTTGACTTTAGCTTGCTAAGCGTGGGTAAGATGTGTTCTCGTTTTGTTTATTTGTTTGTTTGTTTCTTTCTCGCCTTTTTTTTTCTTTTTCATTATGCGACAAAATGCTGGCCGACGTGTTACAGTAAGAAAGGATATACGTGTCTGATGTTAAGGTTAACAAAGAGCCTTCTTTGAGACTTCCGCATATGAAGAGAGAGAGAGAGAGAGAGAGAGAGAGAGAGAGAGAGAGAGAGAGAGAGAGAGAGAGAGAGAACGAATGAACGAATGAATTTTATTGCTATAAGCTGTACAGCTCCTTTAGCAAGTCAGCGCAATGTACATTGACAAAATGCGACATGATCTCATTGACACGGAAACCCACATGGTTTGTCAAGCACGAATACAAGAACATGTCATCAGAAGAACGTGTCAAACTAGCCCACCTGCGGAAAGGAAGACGTGCCAGCAACACACAACACACAGAGACGCAAGCACGTGCTCTTCGGCGGTTGCACGCTGTCCTCGGCCTGATCCAATTCTACCTTGGGTGACGGTCCTCCACGGAACGAAATGTACACACATATTAGAGACAGTTTGTCGTTTACGACTTTGTGATGCAATGTTTAAAAAAGAAATGCTTCAATGTGGTTTCCATGTCAATGAGATCGTGTCGCGTTTTGTCAATGTACATCACGCCGACTTGCTAAAGGAGTTGTACAGCTTAATAGCAATGAAATTCGTTCGTTCGTTCGTTCGTTAGAGAGAGAGAGAGAGAGAGAGAGAGAGAGAGAGAGAGAGAGAGAGAGAGAGAGAGAGAGAATCTTTTGTGCTGTACAGTCCACAACCCTTTCTGCATGGAGATCAAACATACACTGACATGTCAGCAAGGAATATTAAAACGTCAAATAGAATCTACTTAACACTATATCGACCTTTTTTTTTTGTTTTAGGTCCGCAGTCTATGATATGTGGTCGCTGTTCAGTGTGTAACCAAGCATACTCCAGTCATAGTGTCTTGCTAGAGGCTAAAGTTAGATCTACACTACTACTTGCTTTTTGTCTGAGATTATTTGCTTGCATTTTGTCTGAGAATGCGAATTGATGAACAAAAGGTAGAAGAGGCAAAGAATGACGTTATACGTAAATTATGTTGTATAATGTTCCCAGTTCGACAGAATGGGAAGCAGACGACCTTAAAGAAACAACTTTTTTGTCTTTGCCGGAATCTCCTCATCAACTAGGTACAAAAGTTTCTGGAGTCAATGTGTGTACTTCATCGTAAACACGTAGGACACTAGTTGCAAAGTGAGGCGACTGCAGGCGGAAATCTAAACAAATTTCAATGCCCATCTTGCGCTGAAGCGAATGAAGATAAGTGATTGCTCATTCATTTTGGTTGCCCTGAGTGTTTTGCATTTTACCTGAAGAAGACCTAAGAGGTCGAAACGCGTTGCGTTTTGTCTTGTGATTTGTTTGTGTGCGTTTTCTTGGCGGTTCGCTATTAATAACATTTAAAATTTGCTTACGTAGTAGACTGTCCAAATTCTTATGTCTTTCATATGGGCATCCTACAATCTGCATATAAACGATATCTCGTTGTAGAAATTCAGCGTTTACCTGTAATCGCCAGTTTCTGCGATATGCTGATCGCTGTCTGTGTTACACGTGCTTAGGGTTATAATACTTGCAAAGATTTCGTGTTCTCTGTCAGTCAACTGCATCGATTTTAAAACAGATTCTGTAGTGTCACTTCTTGACCAGTTTTGCAACTTTCGGCATTTTCTACACCAAAACTCGTGAGTGACCTTGCTTCTGCCATGCAGTTTTCTTCACCGATCACTGCCACTCACTGCATACCAGTGTCATAAGTGCCATGCCAACTTGCTGATCATTGTTTTGTGTGACGGTCAAGGGAACAGACGAAGGCGAATGACAACTACTGTTCGCTATATGTTTTTCAGCATAAACAGATTTCTCATTGTTAGTGCTAGCATCGTAGAACTGGGCGGAGTTGGCAAAACTAAACCAGATGGGAGTAAGGAACACTAACTTGCATGTTCTTGGGTTTCTTCTACGTGCCTCTTCCCTTCGCACATCCCTGAGAACCTGGTATGGACACTTTTGGCGAAACCACAGCATGGGAGGGGGGGAGGGGGGGCGAACGTTTTTGTGGCCAGCGGGCTAGTTGAATGAGTGTGGGTGGGCGGTCCCATTATTCCCCCCCCCCCCCCCTCCCCGGTTCAAAGTGCACGGTGTGTGGCGAGGCTCTGTTGGGGGTCAACGCATGTGGCCTGTGTTGCGGTCTGTGTGTGGCGTGAAACCAGGCATTGCCGCAAGCCGCAAGCCAAGTCCATTCTCTGTATGTCCGTCTTCAGGGCTCCTAATTGCTCAGTGAGTGAGATCAGTGCCACCTCTACTTCATATGTGGCTGGAGAGTCCTGAAAGACTGATGCGGTCAGAGCCAAGTCAAGGGCTAGTTGGAGAGACTGGGGCACACGCAGCATGACAAATTTTGATATGGATGAAAGGAAGCCATTTACTATAGTTTCCATGATATCTTTGGGGGGTTTGTTCAGCTGTTGTTCCTATTGCGTCATCGACACAATGAATTGTTCTACCGTCTCATGGGGTAGTTGCTGACGATCATGAAACTGTTTCCAACGAATCAATCACGTGGATTCATGGGGCGTAAAGCGCCTGATCAGAGCCTCACACAGTCCTTGATACGTGACCAACTCAGGGACTGATAGGTTTAATCCATCCAGCCGCAACTGTCCCTGGTCCTTCATTAAAAGGGGGAGGATCGCCCTTTTACTGTCCTCCTGCCAACCTTGTAGCAGGGCATATCTATCAAAAGTTTTCAGCCAGGAAGTAATGTCCTGCGTTGGATTGCCGGTAAAAGGATCAGGCATTAACTGATGGGGAAGGTTAAGGGTGGAGTTTGGGGGATGGGCGTTTCGTCCTAGACTGTCTCTGGTAATGATGGGCTGACTGTGACCACTGGACGGAAGAGGGTGAGAACAGTAGGAGGTAGTACTGAAAGGGGCATAAGTAGCATTATTTATCAGTGATAATGTGCAGCTGACAGAGAGAGATGAGACCTGGGCGTGGGAAGAGAGTGGGAGGATGAAGCCAGAGTGGTGTGTGATGAGGTTTAAGTTGTTAGAGTGTATGTTGCAGTTGTAATACTAACTGACGACAGAGAATAGGCCATGTCTGTAGACGTAAGTGCGTCAACAAGACTGGGAATGAAACTGCTATCCTCCTCGTAATTTGACACAGAAAGATCAGATTCTGAGATGAAGGGAGACACGTGTTCTAACGTTGACTGACTGGATGGGGAGGGAGTAGGAGACTCTTGAGTAGGAATGGATGACACAGGGTGTTGGGAGTAAGTATTGTCGACTAAACGTTGAGCGCATGAACGAGTGACTGGTCTACTAGAGTGATCGTTCCTAATACGAACTAGAAGCCGAGACATGGAAAAAAACAAGCGATTGTGAGGCCCTTTTTGTACTCCCAGTTCTTATAGAACAGAGAGTACTTTACAATGGGAACGAAGAAATGCTCTGTGTGTGTGTGTGTGTGTGTGTGTGTGTGTGTGTGTGTGTGTGTGTGTGTGTCTGTCTGTCTGTCTGTCCGGCCGTCAAAATGTGTTCCACTTGCTCCAGACAAAACGACTGGGCCGATCTTTCTGAAAATTTGTAGGTATGTTCATTATGGGTCCTGGATGATGCCCAATGTGTTATTTTACTGTTATGGCCGTTACTAACGGCCAAAACGGCCGATAACGGTTTTCATTCTTTATGGAATATCTTAGAAAGTACTTGGCCGATCTCTCTGAAAATTTGTAGGCATGTTTATTATGGGTCGAGGATGATGCCCAATGTGTTATTTTTACCGTTATGGCCGTTGCTAACAGCCATAACGGCCCATCACGCTTTTCCTTCTTTATGGAATATCTCAGAAAGTGCTTGGCGGATCTCTCTGAAAATTTGAAGGTATGTTCATTATGGGTCACAGATGATGCCCGATGTGTTATTTTACCGTTATATCCGTTACTAACGGCTATAACGGACCATAACGGTTTTTCTTTTTTATGGAATATCTCAGAAAGTACTTGGCCGATCTTTCTGAAAATGTGTAGGTATGTTCATTATGGGTCACACATGATCCCCGATGTTTTATTTTACCGTTATATCCGTTACTAACGGCCATAACGGCCGATAACGGTTTTCCTTCCTTGTGGAATATCTCGGAAAGTACCTGGCCGATCTTTCTGAAAATTTGTAGGTATGTTTATTATGGGTCATGGATGATGCCTGATGTTTTATTTTATTGTTATATCCGTTACTAAACGGCCATAACGGCCCATAACGGTTTTCCTTCTTTATGGAAAATCTCAGAAAGCACTCGGCCGATCTTTCTGAAAATCTGTAGGCATGTTCATTATGGGTCGCGGATCATGCCCGATGTGTTATTTTACCGTTATAGCCGTTACTAACGGCTATACCGGACCATAACCGTTTTTCTTCTTTATAGAATATATCAGAAGGTACTTGGCCGATCTTTCTGAAAATTTATAGGTATGTTCATTAAGGGTCACGGATCATGCCCAATATTTTATTTTACCTTTGTAGCCGTTATTGACAGCTGTAACGGCCCATAACAGTTTTCTCCTTTATGGAAAATCTCAGAAAGTACGTGGCCGATCTTTCTGAAAATTTGTAGGTATGTTCATTATGGGTCACAGATGATGGCCAGTGTTTACCATTACAGCTGTTACTAACGGCTATAACGGCCCAAAACGGTTTTTCCTCTTTATGGAATATCTCACGCGTATTCAGGATAGACTGGGATTACGTTTATATGCTTTGCATCTTGTCTTTAACAGTAACGACAGGAATCAGAGGTTAGTGCCCTAGTTTCAACTTGTAATAGAAGTGAAAAAAGTCCTATGAGTGAAGGCAAATAGGCGCTTGGAGAACAGGGAGTAGTGGGTCCACAAGTACAGGCCTGTGCGATCAATTACTTGAACAAAGTATGACTAGTAATGCATCGTCAAGATAACTGTGAGAAAGGAATCATGCGATCCAATACTTACATGCGCTGAAAGTAGGGCTAACGCTTCAGCTGCGAGAAGAGGTGAGGGGGATCGACTTGCTTCTCCACCAACTATCACACAAATAGTTGTATGCTCACGTATGTTCGGAAATATAGA
>CM065736.1:13311337-13323837 GCA_033310375.1 Conus canariensis | reverse complement strand
ACAGTAACAAAAAGCAATGTCTTTTTTTTACTCACGTGCGTGTTATAGTTTGTCTGTGTGACGCCATTTTCAAATGTCCATGTATGCATGCATTCGTGTATTTGTGTTTAGGTGCTAGTGTATGTCTGTTGTAAATTTAACGTTGGCACTTTCCCGTCAGTAAGAAACTTGGTAGAGCATTAGATGTTGGGATCTTGACAGCTATCATCTGCTGTGTGTCAAATGGTCACGGATAAAGGCCTAAAGTCTTCGATACACATCTTCGGCAAACTATCAATTGAAAAAAAAGATATCTAGTTATAAAATGTTGGCAATAATGATCATTACATCTGAATTTGGTGAAAGATGTGTAAGGGAAATGTATGCAAATATTGCAGCAAATATCAAACTCCATCCTAACAAAATTGCATCATTCCAACCAAACGGTAGAGATAGATTGCATGTATCTCGCCACATAAAGGCAATATGGGTTTTTCTTTTTGATGAATCATGCAAATGAAGTTTATCATTTATAGTGCATCATGGCAATGAAGTCGCATAGAAGGAGATATGAAAACTGTCGTCTGTTTTAACAATATCACTTCATTAGGCTACTGAAACTAGTTAGATGGATCATGAATTTGATGCTGTAGTCAGAGTGAAAGATGGTGGGCGCAATGATCATGTGAATGTGGATTAGTACTACCAGGTCGACTCCGGAAGAATAAAAGGTTGTTTGTATGACAAGAAAGCAAGTCAGTGTGAAGATTTTGGGCATGTGCATGCTAAAATGAATCCCATTCGGTGTGCCTGTTCATCGGCCTTGAAGGCACGTTCGCTGTGTGACGTTAAGTGCTGACTGGAAAAGGTCAGCCTCGTAACATGTCCTGTATACCCTGGTCACTGCTGAAGGTATGGGGTAGATTGATGGCGATGCGCCTGTTGCCTCTTTCCCCCTAAACCCTTGCTCCTCATTATCTGTTTATTTTTCTTTTTACATCCTAGTGTCAGGGCGGTCCAGTCATTGAGTCACATCATTCTATGACGTGACTTTTTGAATTCCTACGATCTTTTCTCACAGAGACAAAACCTACATTCTCTTCCTCTCATTTCTTGTACTCGCTTAACCCTCCATCCTTTGTCATGGTGTGGTATGTGCTCTTTTGAGAATGTTGACCGACTTCTCAACGAGCCATGGTAATAAACTGGAAGGAAGAGTTATGTTGGCTTTTGGTCAGTGGAGTCGTTTCGTTTTGGAGAGTCGTGACATTGACATGGTCTGTGTTGCTCTATGAGATCTGGTCTCATGTTTGTTGGCGGTGCCTTTCTGTTACTGTGGACGAGTTCCTAGATTTAGTTTCGTTTTCGTTGACTCACGCACCCCAAGCTCAAGTGACTGATAATGTATAATCTTTGTTGCAAGGCTTGCCTTATATACTATCGATAGATTTTCACAAGTTCAGAACCGGTGCCTACTACAATCCTTTAACAACACACTCATATCAGGGGCGAAAAAACGAAAGACAAAAAATGTATGAAGTGGCACACATATAACTGGTGGTAACTGCAGCATAAGTTCCAAGGAAGCATTAACGTTGGAACACCACAGGGGTTTCACTCACAGCCGTACTACACTGCCAACAGATCTTCAAATCATGTGGAAGTATATGCAGTGAAAAATCAAGAATAAAGTTGAGCTTCTTCCTGCAGTCTACCGAGCAGTTATTTGACCATATGATCATTGACCATAGCAGCGTCTGAGCGTAGAACTAGTCCCCGTTGAAACGACTCCATTTGAAGTAAGAGAAGACCTATTTCTGTTTTTAAAACTTAGTCTTTTTCATGTGGCTAGTGTCACGTTTTCGTCAAAATCAACCTCGGCAAAGAGAGAAAACTTGAATGCAATGTTCTAGTGATTCATTGCATACGTCATAGATTGACGACTGGAAAATTATGGGACAATACCTCGTCGATTGCTTGTGCGAACCAAACTGAATAAGCTGAAACACAATGTCCAAAGAAACCTGCACCGTTCTTACTGGACATACACCGAGAACATGTTCAAAGACGGCACAGATGAGAAGCCAGTAACGAACAAGAAGTTCTGGGCATACATTAAGGCCCTACGCACTGAAGCTACAAGTGTAGCTCCACAAAGGAAAGATGGCAGACTCGTCACAGAGGCTAAAGAACGAGCTGAAGTGCTAAACCAGCAATTCCACTCAGCCTTCAGCCCAAAGATCACCTGCAGCAAAGAAGAGCTTACTTCTAGAGCTGGCCTAGCGGCAGATCCTCCATCAGACTTTCCTACCGTAAGCACCCTAACAATTTCAGTAGCAGGAGTCACCAAGCTCTTCAAGGACCTGAATCCGAGTAAAGCTCCTGGTCCAGATGGCATTAGCCCAAGATTACTGCGAGAGCTTGCTGAAGAACTAGCTCCTGCTTTCACACTTCTCTACCAGTGCTCCCTGAACAGGGCATAGTACCAAAGGACTGGAGAACTGCCAACGTTACCCCAGTCTTCAAGAAAGGTGAGTGCTACCACCCAGAAAACTACCGTCCTACCTCTCTCTGACCAGTGTTCCATGCAAAGTAATGGAGCACATCATCACGAGCACCGTCATGAACTTCGCTGAGGAGAATGGTGTTATCACCAAAGCACAGCACGGCTTCAGACGTCAGCGCTCCTTTGAAAGCCAGCTCATTGGACTTGTAGACGAGCTATTCATAAACCTTGAGGCTGGAAAACAGACAGACGCTCTGATTATGGACTTTTCTTCCAAGGCGTTTGACAAAGTCTGTCACTCCCTCCTGCTCCACAAGATCCATTCCCTTGGTATCGCAGGGAAAATACTCACCTGGATTAAGAATTTCCTCTCAGGTAGACAGAAGTCAGTAGTGGTGGATGGAGCTACTTCCAGTCCTATCCCTGTGGAGTCTAGAGTTCCCCAAGGTTCTGTTCGTGGGCCTAGCCTATTCCTACTCTACATCAATGACATGCCGACTGGACTGTCCTCCACTACTCGTCTTTTTGCTGATGACACTCTGTGCCACAAAACTATCTCCTCCACCAGCGATCAGCAAGCCATCCAGAAGGATCTCGATCTACTTGCAGAGTGGGAGCAGAGATGGCTTATGAGTTTTTCATCCAGACAAATTCCAGACACTGCGAGTGAGCTGGAAGACAAACCCCCTACTTTCAAACTACACTCTCCATGGCCACACCCTTGACTCAGTCAGTAAGTCCAAATACCTCGGCATCACCATCACTTCTGATCTCAGTTGGAGCCCCCACATCTCCAATGTCTCCAACCATGCCAACAAGACTCTTGGCCTACTGAGACGGAACCTGAAGGTAGGATCCCAGCGCATTAAGCAGCAGGCCTGCCTATCACTAGTCCGCCCAACCCTTGAATATGCCAGCTCTGTGTGGGACCCCTACATAGAGAAGGACATTAAAAAACTGGAAGCGATTCAACGCCGAGCTGCTTGCTGGGTCACCCATCGACACCAGAAAACCTCCTGTGTACATGACATGCTAGAAACCCTTCAGTGGTCCCCCCTCACAGAACAAAGGAGAAAGGTGCGACTAGTGAACTTTTATAAATTTCATAACGGAAGCCTCATTATCAACACATACCACAAACCCTCTCAGAATCCCTCTGCACCCAAAGGAACCCGACGGTCCCATCCAGCAACATACCACCTTTCCAGCTGCAGGGCTCTCTACAGACAGAAATCCTTCTTTCCCAAGACCATACCCGACTGGAACAACCTTCCTCCTGAGGTTGCCCTGATCCCACCCTGGAGGGCTTCAAATCCCTAATCTGATCCTACACCCCTCCCCTGTCCCCCCCCCCCAACATCCCCCTGGCCCAGCAAACATTATCTCAAGCAACTTCAAGTTCGTGCAAACCCCCTTTTGTCTACAGAATCTTCAAAATGATGAAGGCGGTAGTCAAGGGAAAGAAGAGAAGAAGAAGAAGAAGAAGAAGTGTGTTCATGTCCATGTCCTCTTATTTTTTTGATTTACGGAGTTGTCGTTTGACTGGTATAGTGCCAGTCGGTTTTACAGAGGTCTAGATCTGTATGAAGCGATCACTATTGTGAAATAAAGCGAGGAGGTTGGCATGTGCTATCCTGTGTAGGATAAATCAGCCTACAGAACTTTGAGCAGCACAATATGACAGAGCAGCGTGTCGCTAGTTGATGACCAGTCATAACAGTAGTCTGATGTTAGTTCCCCTGATTGAAACCAAACGTTGATGATAATGTCAGAGACCTCTGGCAGGAGGATTGGAATACACAGATGGATAACAAACTTTTTCAGATCTGTCCAAACGTAAAAGAGTTCCTCTCATCCACGTCTGGTAGTCGCAAAGAAGAAACGGTTCTATGCCGGCTGCACACCAGCCATTCATATTTTATCATGCATACCTTTTAAACAGTGAAGAAGCTCTGTAGTGCTTTCCATGTCATGTGCCACTCACAATGAAACATTCTTTTAGAATGTTGGGACTTGCATGATGTGAGACATAAACATTTACATCAGATTCCATGAAAACCTTGTTCAGAGATGTTAAATCTGATGCGATCTTTGAATTCTTGAAAGAGATTAACATTTTTCATCGAATCTGAGATTTCATAGTGGAAAGATTTTTTAACGGGTAGGTTTTTAGAAGATGTATTTTAAGGGGTTGTGTGAATGAATGACTTGTGTGTTGATTTTAACGCGGTGACAGCCGTGATATGGCCCTTTGCGGTCGATTGGGCTATAAGCAACATTACCTTACCTTACCTTCCCTGATTGACTTATGGCAGGTTATGACATACCAGTGTTTGTTTGTTGTTTATGGGACAGTCAAGACTGCGATGTATGACTATCGACAAGACAGGGAAACAAGGGTGTAAAACTTGTATCGACAAATTCTGGTTTAGACACAAACTAACGCCATACATTGCCTGTTTGTTTCTGTTTCTGGCGTGTTGAGCAAACCAAGATTAGAACAGCCATGCCGAATGTACGTTTAACTCTACTCCGGAAAATACCGCTATGAGTCTTCCATACCTAATGAAGGAAATAATCCGTTAACATAAGATCTTATCAGTGGTGTACTGTCCGGATGACATTATTTCAGAGAATTATACACCAGTTACTATTTCAATCCCAGGAATTTCCTTGAAGTGGATCAACATGGCGTACGGTTTGAACGTCGTCAACAACTGGCCTGCATTGTACTTTCCATCCTTGTTCATCTACCTCAGCTCCGGGGGCTTTGTGGGCTGGGTTCTGGTCAGCATGACCCTGCAGAGAACGTGCTCCGTGGCCCGGCCCCACCACGTCGGCCACGTGTTCACCACAGGGAGAATCGTCAAGGTCATCGCTGGCATGGCCCTGTTCCAGGCGGCCCTGTACGTGCACCCCCTGTACTGCGTCCACCAGACCCTGACCACCAACCTCACCGGCGCGCAGTGCATGAGAACGACGACTTCACCCTACGGCTGGTTTCTGGACAACGTGTTCGTCTACGTGGCCATGATCCTCAACAGCGTGCTGCCGTTTGTCTGCCTGGTGGGGGGGAACGGCGTGTTGGTGTTCACCCTGGTTCGCTCCGCGAGGCAGATCGGCAAAAGCCTGGCCTCGGTAAACGCCCACCTGTCTCACCAACGGCAGAAAGACGCCAACTCGGTCACTGTGACCATCATCGTGGTGTCCTTGACCTTTATCGCTTTCACCTTACCAATTTTCATTTACGCCGATCTGTATCAATTCAAGGACCAGTCAAGATGTCAGTTCAGAAGAAAGCAGAGGTGTTGCTGTTTTACACGGTTAGCTCTCTTCTGGCCAGCACCAACAGCGCTGCCAATTTCTACCTGTACTGTCTTACGGGTCGCAGATTCAGAGAAGAGTTCGTCAACGTCCTCTGGTGTAGGGCCAGAAAAGACGGGAAGACGTAAGATGTGTGTAAGGATATGTCGTGGGGAAAACACTATCTTGAATTTCAAATAATGCGTACACACGGCAGTCGATGGTGAAACTTGTATCTGTACATATTAAACAGGTACAGAAGCATGCACGCACACACCTTCACACACATGAAAGCAAGTGCGCACATGCAGAGACACGTTCTCACCACCGTTCTCTAACATGCCCACTTCTCCACCCGCCTCAACCCCCTCCATCCACCCATCTCTCTCTCTCTCACACACACACACCCACACACACAAAACACACACACCACACACACACACACACACACACACACCACACACACACACACACACACACACAAAAGCATGGATGCGCGCGTGTACACTTACTATGTAGATGTTTGTGCAAAAATAAAGTTTGAAAAACAAGATTGTGTGCTGCTCACAGTTGTAATTTGCCTCTTGTTGTCGAAATACTCTTTAACAATATTTTTGGATATTTTTACTGTTGTAGTAGTACTTGTACTTCATGTTTTGTATATAATAGTAACTATTTTTTGTTCTCATAATTCTTACGTAATATTTTGTATATGGCAGCGACAATATTGTGATTTTGTAGAACCTTTTCATAATGTTTGGTATGAAGTAGCCATAATCTTGTGTCGTAATACTTTTTGATAACATTTTGAAAATGATAGTAGCAGTCATGTTGTATTACCTTTTAATGTTTTGTAAAAGATAGATGTAATCGTGTTGTAATAGTACCTTTTAGTAATGTTTTGTAAATGTCAACCACGATCTGGTGTTGTGCCTTAGGTGCCATCCCTGTGGTCCAGAGGTCGGCGTGTCATGACTCAAGCTTTCCGATCTTGCGTCATACGCAGGCAGTGTGTCATATTTCTCCCTGTCCATTCTTTGATGTCATCTGTCCAAAGTCTTCTCTCACGTCCTCTTGCTCTTTTGCCCTCCACGGTTCCAGAGAAGATGCTCCCTCACATTCAAAAAAGCTCTTGTGTTGTAGTATATTTTAAAATGTTTGTAAATAACAGGAACCATGTTGGGTTCTCTTAGTACTTTTTGAGAATGTTCTGTAAATAACACTGACAATTGTTCTGTCTTTTGGTAATGTGTTGTTAATGGTAACAATATCTTGTGATGTTCTTATATCTTTCATGATGTGTTGAGAATCATACCGATGATTTTATATTGTAGAACCTTTTAATAATGGTTTGCAAATGACAGTAAGAATCCTGTGTTTTTGAACAATTTCAACAATTTTGTGTTTTCGAAGTACCCTTTAACCATGTTTTATATGTGATATCAACAATCTTGTGTCGCAGTACCTTTCGATAATGTTTTCCAACTGATAGCGACGATGTTGTGTGTTGTGCCTTACTTTTATCTCTGTTTTGTATGTAATAGCAATAATTTTGTGTCGCAATGCTTTTTGATAACGTTTTCTGATAGTGACAATGTTGTGTGTTGTACCTTACTTTGAACTATGTGTTGTTGTCTTATCTTTAATATTTGCATGATAACGATAATCTGGTGATGTCGTAGTACCTTTTAGTCATATTTTGAGAATGGAAGTAACAATTTTGTGTTGTCGTAGCACCTTTTACTTCGTCCTATATGACGTTCTTTACAAAGACACCTGCGATCTTTAGCTTTACAGAGGCTGTATTAGCGTTTTCGGTAAGCCAACAGACTGAGTTAAAGAAAGAGAGCAAAGAAACAAACGAACAAAATGGAGATTGGCGTGCAGAGTTTAAACTACGTTTGAGGTTATCGTCAGACATGAGAACATACATCTTTAAGGGCTGGTTAGGAGAGAGAGAGAGAGAGAGAGAGAGAGAGAGAGAGAGAGAGAGAGAGAGAGAGAGAGAGAGAGAGAGAGAGAGACATACGGATACGGATATGTCATTTGATAAAGGCGCATTCTCTGACAGCTAGACAATCTCAGGCCAACATCAAGCTGGATTAAAGAGAGGTTACTCCACTGTTGATCACATGTTTACTTTATTAGCACTCATACAAAAACGATTTTGTTTTAATCGTAAACTGTATGTAGCCTTCATTGATTTTGAAAAGGCTTTTGATTCCATAGAAAGAAACTTATCATGGTCTATCATGTTAAAAAGTGACATCAAAGGTAAACTTTTTAGGTGTATTCGCTGCATGCACAACAGTGTTAAAGCTAGAATTAGATGCGGAAATAGTGTAACAGATTATATTGCTTGCACTTGCGGAGTAAAACAAGGATACGCTTGCAGCCCTGCCTTGTTTTTTTTATTTATTAATGAATTGGCATTAGAGGTGATAAGGGGAGGGAAGCATGGGGCAACATTTATGTGAGATTATTTTGAATCATTCATACTGCTTCTGGCTGATGATGTGGCTTTACTTTCTGACACTGTCATAGGTTTACAAACACAGATAAACAGTCTTCAGCGTGCAGCTGCCGCTTTGCAGTTAAAGGTTGATTTAGACAAAAGTAACATAGTGGTGTTCAGGAAAGATGGTTACTTACCTGCCAAAGGAAGGTGGACATATAATGGGATTGTGATGGCTGTTGTGAATGTGTACAAATATTTAGGAATTTATTTTTCTCAACAAAACTTAGTTTTGTTGCTGCATGTCGCGACCTTACAAGCAGAGCAAAAAAACGCTTTATTATGTGTTTTACAAAAGCTGTTTAAGCTGAAGTGTAACTCTCACTCGTGCTTTTTTAAGCTATTTGGCTCGCAAGTTCAATCTATTGCTCAGTGTGGTGCAGAGGTATGGGGTCTTGACAATACAGCAATCTATTGTGAAAAACTTCTTTTGTCTGCTGTTAAAAGATTCTTGGGCGTTGAAATGCGATCGCCTAATGACCTGATGTACAGAGAAACAAACAGATATCCTATCTACATACAGCTGTAAAATGTATCATGTTTTGGGTAAATTTACGAGAATGGACGAATGTAGATTACCTTATAAGGTCTACAAAATGCTTCATGATTTAGATATGCGTGGACAGAAAATTTGGGTCTCAAATATTGGCTGTAAATTGTATATGTTTGGATTTGGATATGTATGGCTAAATCAAGGCGTGGAAGGGATTAACGAGTTTTTGAAAAGTTTTAAGGACAGGCTGATTTCGTGCAGATGGCAGATTGGAATTTTCATGTTAGTAATAGTGATAGATTTAACGTCTACAGAGCCTTCTGTCCGTTCCTGATGTTAACATGTATTTATTAATCAGTTTAGACTGGCATTTAAGATACACATTGACAAGATTTAGACTTGGAATTTCTTACATCGCAGTACATCGTTCTCGTCATAGAACACAATCATAGTGAAAGTGAATTAATATGTCTACTTCGTCTAAAAGAGAAAGAAAGTGAAGTACATTTTGTTCTATGTTGTCCAGTTGTGTATGACCTAAGGGCACAGTACATTCCGCTGAAATATTACAAATTGCCATGGCAGGTTAAATTTACATTGCTTATGGCGAGTACACACGAAAAAAAACAGTCAAGAACCTGTCAAACTATCTTTATAATGCCTTTAAGTTGCGTTTTATTCTCATCTCTTAAATTTACTGCCAAGCAAGTGTTTGACGATTTCACTGTTCACAATTGTCAGTTCTGAAAAATGTTTGAATATATGTACCCCATCATGAGGGGCAATGGCCTATACATGATTAAACTTTCCGTATCCGTATCAGGGAGGGAGGGAGGGGGGGGGGGGGAGAGAGAGAGAGAGAGAGAGAGAGAGAGAGAGAGAGAGAGAGAGAATATCACATTTCCTGGCTCTCTTTGTGACATGTTGTCTCCCTTTCTTCATTCCTATCGGGCATCGTGTTATGTGCTTTCTGTTTCTAGCTTGTTGGTATAGATTTCTGTCAGCTGTGTGTGCAAGCCGTGTCACCGTGGTCATAAACAAAATCAAGTTGATGTTCCTGTTGATGAAATTTGAACGGGAGGCACAGGTCCGTCTGCCTATAATTTTCTTCACAATTTTGTGAGCAGAAGACATCACCCCAGATGGAGAGTACATTGTCACAGACAGAGGAGAGAGGGGCGAGATAGATAGAGAGAGAGAGAGAGAGAGAGAGAGAGAGAGAGGGAGGGAGGGAGGGAAAGGGGAGAAAGAGAGAGAGAGAGAGAGAGAGAGAGAGAGAGAGAGAGAGAGTATGGGGTCGCGTGTCAAAATCCCAAGAAAAGAAAACAGATTTTGTTATTTTATGCATTTTGTTTTCATATGCGATAATAACAGAATGTATAAGAAACCTGAAACCCTATCATGCTTAAAGCTACCATGACAGAAATACAGAACTGAAACAATGTTTAGTATATGATGTTTCTAGTTGTTAGTGTGGCCTACGTGGGGTTAGAAAAAAAAAAAGAAAAATGAATAAACGTAAATCGAAATCCCCAGCTTCTTGGACATAGTCAGGAAAACCACATTCAGCGGAACTGCTGGACCATTCAAAATCCACTACTTACATCTACAAGAAGAATTCATGTATGAACCAGATGAGGATTATCAATTCTTTTCAGTTAGAGAATGACCTTATGTGCGGGACAGGTTCAGAGTCATGTACTGTTTCCCTCTCATGGCAACCAGTCCTGGCTCTGGAAGTCATGGGGGAAACCTCTATCTGCTACTGCTGTGCCTAGATAACACTAACTGATGACAGAGAATAGGCCATGTCTGTAGACATAAGTGCGTCAACAAGACTGTATGGAATGAAACTGCTATCCTCCTCGTAATCTGACACAAAATGATCAGATTCTGAGATGAAGGGAGACACGTGTTCTAACGTTGACCGACTGGATGGGGAGGGAGCAGGAGACTTTTGAGTAGGAATGGATGACACAGGGTAGTAAGTACCCTGGAGTAAGTAAGGAGTAAGTATTGTCGACTAAACTTGAGCGCATGAACGAGTGACTGGTCTACTAGAGTGATCGTTCCTGATACGAACTGGAAGCCGAGAATGGGAAAAAAAAAACAAGTGATTGTGAGACCCTTTTTTTTAAACAATAATGACAGGATATCAGAGGTTAGTGCCCTAGTTTCAACTTGTAAGGACAAGTGAAAAAAGTTCTATGAGTGAAGAGTGACGGCAAATAGGCGCATGGAGAACAGGGGTAGTGGGTCCACAAACACAGGCCTGTGTGATCAATTACTTGAACAAAGTATGACTAGTAATGCATCGTCAAGTAACTGTGAAAAAGGAATCGTACGATCCAATACTTAAATGCGCTGAAGGTAGAGCTAACGCTTTTAGCTGCGGAAGAGGGGGATCGACTCGCTTCTACACCAACTATCACACAAATAGTTATATGATCACGTTTGTTTGGGAAATGTAGAATAGGCTAAGGAGTGGTTCAGAACAGTCAGGTAGATAGTGAATAGAGACAGAAGGCACATCTAACACTGAACCAAAACGCCAGAGTCCAATTGATATGCATTTATTTACTTTCTTCTGTACTAGAGAGAGTACTGTTAGCCAAGCTCAAATTCTATGTTGATTCACCTAGACTGAGTCCTAGCTTGTAAATATTAAACTTAAGGTTAACACAAAAAATATCCGAGTCACATTCACCTTATAACAAGCAGAATGTCGCTGAGGCCCAGGTGCACAACTGTTCAGATGCCAGGGGAGAGAGAGTGGAAGTTGATATCTTTAGTTTACATTGCTTTTGCCCGAGTCGGAATTGCGTAACTTTGGCGTGGCACTTGTAGCTTCCACAGTGAGAGAATGCCAGGCACTGAACACTGTCAAGGTCTGGTTTTCATTACTGACCAACTGCTCAGGGTCCGGGTAAAGGGGGAGGGGTGTGGAAATGTGAGGGGTTGGGGTGAGTGGGGGTGAGTTGGGCAGCACAAGAGGGGACCGAGCAGTTGGCTGCTGCTCAGTCCATCCGGAGTAGGTATAATGACTGAATGTAACTGCTCAGGGAGGAGGGGGGGAGGGGGGCACTGGAGGGGCTCAGATGTCTCTCACGCAGACACTTGGCATCACGCTTTAGATCAAGGTGATCGCTTAGAAACAGGGATCTCTGTACCTTAAGGCTGGCAATATTGAAATCGCCCGTGTGAATGCTGGGTGTGGCGTGTGTGTGTGCGTGTGTGTGTGTGTGTGTGTGTGTTGTGTGTGTGTGTGTGTGTGTGTGTGCGCGTGTGTATGTGTAGTGTTTGTGTGTGTGTGTGTGTGTGTGTGTGTGTGTGTGTGTGTGTGTGTGTGTGTGTGTGTGTGGTAGCTCCTATGTATATCACTCTTTGATATTACAAAGCCAGTTTCCTATGGGATATAAAGAAAAATCGGCAGCTTTGTGAACGTCTACTAAACAAATTGGACACACACGCAGGTGCGCGCTGGCGCACGCGCGCACACACACACACACACACACATATATACACACACGCACACCACACGCGTGCGCGCGCGCGCGCGCACACACAACACAACACACACACACACACACACACACACACACACACACACACACACACACACACACAATGTCTGCCTCTTAAGAGAAATAATTTGTCCCGATTCATTTGTAGAAGTTGCAGAATAAACTAGTTCATGTAAGAAA
>CM065736.1:13289572-13311237 GCA_033310375.1 Conus canariensis | reverse complement strand
CCCAAAGCAATGTGTTTAGAGACAACATCTGTTCAAACGACATGCAAAGTCAGTTTGAAATGGCGATCAGTTTAATAGATATAGATATCAACGAAGCACTTGAGGTTTTTAACCATTGTATAAAAGATGCAGCAGACTTTATGAAGAAAGAAATACACATTGGTAAGTGCGTAAAAGATGACGACTGGTATGATAAAGAATGTCGTGCTGAAAAGAAAACTGTACGCAATTTGTTGAAGAAATTTAAGCGTACTTTGTCTCCAACTGATCGCATTTCTCTGTGTATAGCAAGACGTGAATATAAACATTTGTTAAAAAGAAAAGAGAAGCAATTCAGTGAAACTCTATTAACTGACTTATTACGATCAGTAAATAATTAAAAAGAATTCTGGGAATCTGTGCGTAAAATATCTACAACAAGAAGGCAGATTTCGAATGACATTAGCATAAACGATTGGTACGCACATTTTAAAGAATTGTTAGAAAGAAAAGACAAGTGTGATAATGTTCTGTTCAGGGAGAAAGTAATGTTAACCAAAATGCTTATGATGCTGTAAAGAATGATCATGTATATGACAATGATGATGATGATGATGATGATGATGAAGAAGAAGAAGAAGAAGAAGAAGAAGAAGAAGAAGAAGAAGAAGAAAATAATGATGGTGACGGCAAAAATAATTTGAATCAACCTATCTCAGTTGAAGAAATTTTGACTGCGCTAAAAACACTGAAAAGTCGCAGGGCTGCCGGTCCGGATAAAATCACAGGGGAATCTACTAAAAATGCCTGCAAATCAAAGTTGGTAATGGAATTTTTGGTAAATGTTTTAAATTCTCTTTTTGATAGAGGAATGTATCCCGAAAGTTGGTGCGAGTCAATTGTTGTGCCACTATATAAAAAGGGCAATGTTACCAATCCAAACAACTATAGATGAATCTCTTTGTGCAATGTTTGCAGCAAACTGCATAATGCAATTATTAATAAAAGACTTCAAGTGTGGGTTGAGGACAATAACATTACAGATGAATTTCAAGCTGGGTTTAAACACAATCGTTCAACTATAGACCATATGTTCACGTTGTTGGCTTTCATTCAAAAACAATTTTGTCTGAATCGTAAGTTGTATGTTGCTTTCATCGATTTTGAGAAAGCGTTTGACTCAATTAATAGAACCATACTTTGACCTATTTTGTTAAAAAAAACGGTATTCGTGGAAAGATGTATAAATGCATTATGAGTATGTATGATTGTGTAAAGGCAAAGGTACGATGTGGTGCTGCTTTAACTGATTATATTTATTGTACATCAGGTGTTAAGCGGGGTGATGTATGCAGCCCTGTTTTGTTTTCTTTATTCATTAATGAGCTGACTTTGGAGGTGATAAACTCTGGAAGACATGGTGCCCATTTTGTAAATGATGTTATGGAAATATTCATTCTACTTCTTGCCGACGACGTTGCATTAATGTCTGAGACAGTAATAGGCCTCCAAACTCAATTAAACAGTTTGCAAAGGGCAGCTAATTCACTCCAGCTGAAAGTCAATTTAAGTAAAAGTAATATAATCGTTTTCAGAAAGGGGGTTACCTTTCCTCTCGTGAAAAATGTACATATGATGGGGCAAATATGCCTGTTGTAAATGTATATAAATAATTAAGTGTATATTTCTCTACGCGATTAAGTTTCACTTTCGCTTGTAAAGATATTGCTTGCAGAGCCAAAAATGCATTGCTATGTTTTATGAAGAAGTTGTCGAAGCTGAATAATGAATCTCCTGCTTTGTTTTTGAAATTGCTTGATGTTCAAATCCTGCCTATGCTACAATATGAGGCTGAACTGTGGGGTCTTGAAGCTGTCGCTGGACAATGCGAAAGGTTCATTTATTTGCTTTGAAAAAGTTCTTGGGTGTATCACCACAAACCCCAAATGATCTTGTGCATGGAGAGACTGACAGATACCTCATATCTTTGCACTTTACTGTTTAATGTATCAAGTACTGGCTCAAATTAACACAGATGGCTGAACATAGATTACCCCATAAAGCTTATAAAATGCTAGTAGAACTAGATAATAGAGGCAAGATTAACTGGGTGTCACGTGTTAAAGCGAGATTATATAAATATGATTTCGGGCACGTATGGCTTAACCAAGGTGTCGGAGATATGAACAGTTTCGTTGGTACCTTCAAAGGAAGACTAATTGTCTGTAGTTGGCAAGACTGGAATGTTCCTGTTCAAAACAGTGACAAATTTAGTTTTATAGAACATTCAATATTATGTATTCTCTCCCAACGTATATGTCAATGACTATGGATAGGCACTTGAAGTTTGTGATGACAACATTTAGAGTGGGTTTCTGATATTCTTGTTCATCATTTCCGTTATAGACAAGTAAATGCCTCTGATCTGTTGTGTCCATTATGTCGACAGTCAAGAGAAGACGAAGTGCATTTTTCATTAACTTGTCCAGAGTTACAAGATATAAGAGAAAAGTTTATTCCCCCCCAAAAATATACAAGACCTTGCTTATTCAAGCTTATTTTGTTAATGTCATCTGCAAATAAAAACACTGTCAAACAGTTCACAGTATTTTTATTCAAAGCTTTCAAACGGAGAAGCATTTGTGCATTGTAATCATTACCATTAGTTTCACAATGCGACTTTGTTATGTTCCATGTACATCCCCCTTCTGAGGGGCCAAGGCCTGTAAGAATAAAACATCTTAATCTGAATCTCTCTCTCTCTCTCTCTCTCTCTCTCTCTCTCTCTCTCTCTCTCTCTCTCTTCCCATCCCGGTTTGGTGTCTGTCGTGGTGAAAAATAAGGTTTTGAATGCTCTGTCTCTCTGTCTCTCTATCTCTTCCCATCCCGGTTTGGTGTCTGTCGTGGTGAAAAAAAAGGTATGAATGTATGTTGCCCAGCGGGCAAGTGAAGCCACGGCTACTGAAGTGCCCGCGCGCGCGCGCGCGCGCGCGCGCGCGCGTGTGTGTGTGTGTGTGGTGGTGGTGGTGGTGGTGGTGGTGTGTGTGTGTGTGTGACAACTAAACAAACTGGCTGTACAGCGGGCACCTGCTGTCTCACCTCACACAGTTTGTGCTGATGGATCTGAGCGCCTGGCTCGGGCCCTCAGTTCCTCCCGGCTGCAGCGGAGATGGCCCCGAAGCTCGTACCACCACAAACGCATGTTGGAGTCACCCACGATGAAAACGCTGGTGTTGTGCAGGCACTGTTGCACGTGATAGTCGTCCACTTTGCGAGGTAGTGAGCAGGTCAAGGACCGCCAGCTGCCGTTGTCCATCCAGCCGTCGGGAGACTGGGTCTGCCAGGTGGATTCCCGTGTCCTCTTCCAGCATGGCCGCAAGTTTGGACGGCTCTGGGTTTTACCTGCAACCGACGCAGAGAGAGACAGAGAGAGAGAGACAGACAGAGAGACACAGATACAGACACAGACATTTATTCGTAGGTGAATAACAAACCGGAGAGAGAGACAGACAGAAGCAGATACAGACATAGACATTCATTCGTAATTAAATAACAAACCGGAGAGAGCGAGCACAAGCGAGAGAAGAGAGAGAGAGAGAGAGAAGAAGAAAACAACAAACGAGAGAGAGAGAGAGAGAATGTTTTCTTTTTTTTTACGAGGGCGAAACGGAATAACTGCCCGTTGATTTGTTCCCTCCCAACAGTGACCACTGTCACAGCTGATTGTTCTGTCGCTTTTCAGGGATCTGCGGAAAGGAAACCTTAATCTATAGACAGAAGACAGTGGATAGAGTTCCTACCTCCCAGCCCCCCCCCCCCCCCCCCCCCCCCCCATCTCACCCCTTCCCATTCCACGTCTATCTCCCCTCGCATTCAAAACGCAAAAGTTGGCTTTAATCGGGGAGGCTGCTACTTTTTCACTTTCTGTCCAACTGCAGGACAGTTGGGCTAGCCAACCCCCCCTGCCCACTTGTGCACAACCGACCCCACCTCATCCCGCCCCACCCCACCCCCAAATCAAAAAAAAAAGAATTAAGAAACAAGATGCAAAGCATATGAACGTACTCCCAGTTTATCCTGAATACACGTGATATATTCCATAAAGAGTACAAAACCGTCTTGGTCTGGTGTAACCGTTAGTAATGGCTATTCTGGTAAACATCGGCCATCATCTGTGACCTATAATGAACATACTTACAAATTTTCAGAATGATCGGCCAAGAACTTTCTGAGATTTTCCATCAAGAAGAAAATCATTATGGGCCGTTAGTAACGGCTATAACGGTAAACTTAAACATCAGGCATCTCTGTGACCCATAATGAACATATCTACAAACTTTCAGAAAGATCGGCCACGTACTTTATGAGATATTCCATTAAAAAAACAAAAACCATTATGGGTCGTTACAGCCGTAAGTAACGGCCATAACGGTCAATTAAACGTCGGGCATGATCCATGACCCATAATGAACATACCTACAAATTTTCAGAAAGATCGGCCAAGTACTTTCTGAGACATTCCATAAAAAAGAAAAACCATTATGGGCCGTTACAGCCGTCAGTAACGGCTACAACGGTGAACTAATACGTCGGGCATTATCCGTCGCCCATAATGGACATACCTACAAATTTTCAGAAAGTTTGGCCACGTATTTTCTGAGATATTCCATAAAGAAGAAAAACCATTATGAGCCGTTATAGCCGTTAGTAACGGCTATCACGGTAAATTAAAACATCGGACATCATCCGTAACCCACAGTGAACATACCTGCTAATTTTCACAAAGTCGGCCGAGTACTTTCTGAGATATTCCATAAAGAAGAAAAACCGTTACAGCCGTTAGTAACGGATATAACGTTTAAACTAAAACATCGGGCATCATCCGTGACCAATAATGAACATGCCTGCTAATTTTCACAAAGATCGGCCAAGTAATTTCTGAGATATTCCATGAAGAAGAAAAACCGTTACAGCCGTTAGTAACGGCTATAACGGGGTAAACTAAAACATCGGTCATCATCCGTGACCCATAGTGAACATACCTGCTAATTTTCAGAAAGATCGGCCAAGTACTTTCTGAGATATTCCATAAAGAAAAAAAACCGTTACAGGCCGTTACAGCTGTTAGTAACGCCTCTAACGGTAAACTAAAACATCGGGCATTATTCGTGACCCATAATGAACATACCTGCTAATTTTCAGAAAGATCGGCCAAGTACTTTCTGAGATATTCCATAAAGAAGAAAAACCGTTACAGCCGTTAGTAACGGCTATAACGGGGTAAACTAAAACATCGATCATCATCCGTGACCCATAATGAACATACCTACAAAGTTTCAGAAAGATCGGCCACGTACCTTCTGAGATATTCCATAAAGAAGAAAAACCGTTACAGGCAGTTACATCCGTTTGTAAGGGCTATAATGGGGTAAACTAAACATCAAGCATCATCCGTGACCCATAATGAACGTACCTGCTAATTTTCACAAAGATCGGCCAAGTACTTTCTGAGATATTCCATAAAGAAGAAAAACCGTTACAGCCGTTAGTAACGGCTATAACGGCAAAGTAAAACATCGGGCATTATTCTTGACCCATAATGAACATACCAACAACTTTTGAGAAAGATCGGCCACGTACTTTCTGAGACATTCCATAAAGAAGAAAAACAGTTTCAGGCCGTTACAGCCATTAGTAACGGCTATAACGGGGTAAACTAAAACATCGGGCATCATCCGTGACCATTAATAACATACCTACAAAATTTTCAGAAAGATTGGCCAAGTACTTTGTTAGATATTCCATAAAGAAGAAAAACCGTTACAGCCGTTAGTAACGGCTATAATGGGGTAAACTAAAATATCAAGCATTATCCGTGACCCATAATGAACATACCTGCTAATTTTCACAAAGATCGGCCAAGTACTTTCTGAGATATTCCATAAAGAAGAAAAACCGTTACAGCCGTTAGTAACGGCTACAACGGTAAACTAAAACATCGGGCATTATTCGTGACCCATAATCAAGATACCTACAAATTTTCAGAAAGATAGGCCACGTACTTTCTGAGATATTCCATAAAGAAAAAAAACCGTTACAGGCCGTTACAGCCATTAGTAACGGCTATAACGGGGTAAATTAAAACATCGGTCATCATCCGTGACCATTAATGAACATACCTACAAATTTTCAGAAAGATCGGCTAAGTACTTTCTGAGATATTCCATAAAGAAGAAAAACCGTTACAGGCCGTTACAGCCGTTAGTAACGGCTATAACAGGGTAAACTAAAACATCGGGCATCATCTGCGACCCATAATGAACATACCTGCTAATTTTCATAAAGGTCGCCCAAATACTTTCTGAGATAGTCCATGAAGAAGAAAAACCGTTACAGCCGTTAGTAACGGCTATAACGGGGTAAACTAAAACATCGGGCATCATCCGTGACCCATAATGAACGTACCTCCTCATTTTTTACAAAGATCGGCCAAGTACTTTCTGCGATATTCCATAAAGAAAAAAAACGTTACGGGCCGTTACAGCCGTTAGTAACGGCTATAGCGGTAAACTAAAACATCGTGCATCATCCGTGGCCCATAATGAACATACCTACAAATTTTCAGAAAGATCGGCCCAGTAGTTTTGTCTGGAGGTGGAACACATTTTGACCACGAACGGACACACAGATAGCATTTCTTCGTTCCCATTCTAAAGTACTCCCTGTTCTATAAGAACTGGGAGTACAAAAAAGGGAAGCATGTTTGGTGATGGAAGCGACAGGGATACTCTGGACACAAAGGTTCTGGTAGTGAAGGCCTCCACTGCTTTCTGGGGTGTGGTCGCCTATTCCAGTCCCGAGACGTACGTGGAAAGTGAAATACAGAACACTAAAATGTACCTTGTTTGTATAAGATCCTTTCGAGAAGAAGAACACGACGTTACGACTCGCAGAGCCTTCTTCACTGTGAACTGGTGATTAAAACGTCATTCTCAGGAAGTCACGGGTAAGAACGATGACGTAAAACACTTAAATGACGTAAAGATGGGCGAAGACAAGAGAGGGTGGAGCAGAGAGGTAGCGAGAGAGGGGACTGGTGTGTCGAATATAGGAGAGGGGGGACAAAGAAAGAAAGAAAGGAAGAAAGAAAGGACGAAAAGGAAGAAAGAAGTCGGAAATGGAAATGGGAATGAATGCATAAATAAATAAACAAATGAATATATGAATACAGAACATCAAAAGGTACCTTATTTGTAAAAGATCCTTTGGACAAAAAAGGATTTGAAACGAATGCATAAATAAAAAAGAAATAGAGAACATTAAAAAGTACCTTGTTTGTGAAAGATCCTTTGGAGTAACAAGCAAAGAAAAGGAAGGGGGGAGGAGGGGGGAACAGCAGAGACTAGTAGGACAAAGAAAGGACCAGGGCACCGCTCAGTGTCGGCAGTTCTGGTGTTCAGGCCTGACTGTTCCAAGTCAATGGATGATACAGTTCTGGTGTTCAGGGCTGACTGTTCCCAGTCGGTGGATGATACAGTTCTGGTGTTCTGGCCTGCCGGCTGACTTCCCAGTCAGTGGATGATACAGTTCTGGTGTTCAGGCCTGACTGTTCCCAGTCAGTGGATGATACAGTTCTGGTGTTCTGGCCTGCCGGCTGACTGTTGCATGATACAGTTCTGGTGTTCAGGCCTGCTGTCTGTTCCCACTCGGTGGATGATACAGTTCTGGTGTTCAGGCCTGTCTGTTCCCAGTCGGTGGATGATACAGTTCTGGTGTTCTGGCCTGCCGGCTGACTGTTCCCAGTCAGTGGATGATACAGTTCTGGTGTTCAGGCCTGTCTGTTCCCAGTCGGTGGATGATACAGTTCTGGTGTTCAGGCCTGCTGGCTGACTGTTCCCAGTCGGTGGATGATACAGTTCTGGTGTTCAGGCCTGACTGTTCCCAGTCGGTGGATGATACAGTTCTGGTGTTCAGGGCTGACTGTTCCCAGTCGGTGGATGATACAGTTCTGGTGTTCTGGCCTGCCGGCTGACTGTTCCCAGTCAGTGGATGATACAGTTCTGGTGTTCAGGCCTGACTGTTCCCAGTCAGTGGATGATGCAGATCGTCGTGTGTTTTCTGTACTGTCGGTCTCTGGTGTTCTGCCACTGTGCAATTTGTGCACCAGAGACCGACAACAGTCTTGCCACATTGCCTTGATGCGAATCTTGCGGCATGTCACGGAACTGATTCCAGTCGATGTCCTGTTGTTGGTACAGGTCCCAAACTGATGAGGAATGTTCAGGATTGACAAATTTCTTGTAGGCCAGACCCACTTATGGTCTGGGAGCTGCTTTCAAGTTTCCACTCAGGTAGTCACAGGCCTCAAAAGCTTTAGAGCAGTGTTCTCCACGTGGTGTGTTTTTTTTTCCAGCTGTGACCTTTTGTTATTGGTACGCCAAAGTATTTGATGGAGCCGTCTGAGTTCTGTCGTGTATGGCTATGCCGCTCATAAGCATACTCTCTGTGTTCTTGCTTTTTGAAATGGGCAAGGTGCAGCACTTCCCTGGATAGGGCATCATACCCCAGCTCTTCTGCCACTGAGCAAACCTGTGGAGATTTTGTTGTAGCCGATCATGATCCAGAGGCGGCAACCTTGTACATTCAGTGTCATCAGGACACATTGTAGATGCCTTATTTTGGGGGAAGATCGTTTATTTAGTGTGTGAATGAACATGGTGCTCGAACTGAACCTTGGTTACTCCTGAAGGAATACCTATGAAGAGGGAGATAGCCCCGGTTACCACTGCCTGTCTTCATTTCACGGAAAATCTGCGACCCACACGTTGACTTCTCCACAAATGCCATGGCCACAGACTGCAGGGTCAAAAGCCTCTGCAAAATCCATGATGCGGATGTCACTTGGTGCCCACGTGCTGTGCCCTTATAAGTATGTCCGACTGCTCTTAATGTGATGTGATGAGGATGACACTTGGTGTCCACGTGATGTACCCTTATAAGTATGTCAGACTGCTGTTACTGTGATGTGCATTGATGCTCGACACAAAGGAAAGATTCTGAATTCGATCCAGTCGCATGAACAGGGAAGCAGAAATGTTCTTTCAAAAACAAACACAACAACAACAACAACAACAGCTTTAAACAAATAATACAGCAGATGGGGGGGGGGGGGGGGGGTGTGTGTGTGTGTGCGCGCGCGCGCGGCGCGCGTGTGTATGTGTGTGTGTGTGTGTGTGTAAGCGTGCGTGCGCCTGTACGTGCGTGTGCATGCGTGTGCGTGCGTGCGTGTGTGTGTGTGTGTGTGTCGGTTGGTTGAATTTTAAATGAAGTTTTTTTTATCCGATCAATCTAAACAGGGAGTTACAAAGACTAAAGCATATCAAGGGAAAGGTGAAAATATAAAACTAACGAAATCTAAATTAACATGTTCTAAAACAGTTATAAGAAACAACTTAATACTACATACCTGATTGAATAGTTAGGGAAATCCCATTGGGAATTAAACGAAAAGCTTTGTCTCTGGAACAAGAACAAAGACGATATCAGTTAAATGTGTGTGTGTGTGTGTGTGTGTGTGTGTGTGTGTGTGTGTGCGTGCGTGCGTGCGTGCGTGCGTGCGTGCGTGCGTGCGTATATGTGTGTGTTTGTATGTGTGTGTGCGTGTGTAAAAAACAAAAAAGATTTGGAAATATCCGTGTTTACCCCGTATTACCCTTCTGTTTGAGCACGGAAAAGTCAAACATGCATGTATACCCATGGATAAGCTACTTTGAGAAATTTGCTTTTCTGCATCACGCAAACTAGTATACGTGAGGAACCTAAATATGAATTTTGCCAAAACGTTGACTGCAGAATCGAAAAAAAAAATCACAATAACTTTGAAAAGCAGAGGAGCAGGACGATCTTTTTGCAGAAGGAAGGAAATGGCAAACATTTTTTTTTCGCAAAGATCTTCTTCCGTGATGTGAGCTAGCAGCTAGATTAAAGACGGCAATAACAAATTTCAGTCACTGATGACAATTTAGAGAAAGGTGTGGCCACTGGGGGCAAAGCCAAACTTCAGGCACTGATGACAATTCTCTGTTTGGGGAAGGTTGTGGACTTCGAAGGGAAATGCCAAACTCCAGTCTGTGGTGACACTGTTCCGGAAAAAAGGTGTGAACAATAAGCGGAAGTGTCAAACTTCAGTATCTGAGGGCACTTAATTGGTTTGCAGAAAATTGTGGACACTGAGGGAAATGTCAAACTCCAGTATTCGATGACAGTTAGCTATTTGAGAAAAGGTGTTTACACCGAGGGGAAATGTAAAGCTCTTGTATTTAATGACAGTTCACTATTTGGGGAAAGGTGTGGACACTGAGGGAAATATCAAATTCCATTAACTGATGACAGTTTGTTTTGGGGGGAAGGGGTAAACACTGAGGGGAAGTGTCAAACTTCAGTATTTGATGAGAGTTCACTATTTGGGGGGAAAAGTGTGGATACTGAGGGTAACGTGAAAAAGATCAAACCGCAGTCTGTAATGATGTGTTATTATTATATTGGCGAAGGCGTTACTAATTGGGTGGCTCAGGACATTGGTTAAGGTTAACAGCAGGAGGAACGGGGAAAGACTGACATAGGGATGGAGGTGGAAGAAGTAATGGAAAAAGTGGAAAAGGGGGAAGAATGGAGGAAGGTAAGGACTTCGATCTAAACCCTTGGAAATGGTTTACACTGTTTAAACCGACTGTCAACTAGAGTTTGATAAGTCAGTGGTATGCTGCAGTGTGGAGAGCTTTGTTTGTTCAGGAGATGGAAGTTCTTGATGGTCCTCACACGCAGGAAAGCACGTGCACATGTTAGACAGGGAGTTAAAGAGGGAACGAACGGTACAGCTTTCATAGGCCTTTGATAGTCTTGTAATAGTTAATACAGAGGCAAGTCTAACAGTGTGGTTGACCACAGGGATAACGGTCGGTCCCTGAGTCGCTGATCTGTTTCCAGAGAAGAAATATACTGAATTAAATCATTTCCCTTCGTTGAAGTTATAGACATTGAATGTGAATACAGAACAGATCATTCCATGGGTTTGTTACGGTTACGATTTTAGTAAAGGGTTTAAGAGAGGTATTCTGGGGAAATTTAATTCGTCATTATTAAAGGACAAGGATCGCTAAGACTGCATCAATACCGAAACTGAGAACTTAAACAACAACATGCGGTGAGCCCGCATGCTAGAGATGCAGCGAACACAATTCCTGCAACAGACTTACAATTCACAATTTCGGATCACTTATTTCGATAATTTTTTTTTCATTGATGAAAATTAGGACAGAAGGTTATGGCAAAAGGACATGATTCAGAATATTACTGTCCCTTTCTGTACACCTGGCTGCCAAGGTTAGGGCACATCATTATACCACGTAGCCACCACCACTACCACCAGCACCTTTCCGTCTACGCGCGCGCGCGCACGCACACACACACACGCACACACACACACACATACACACACACACACACACACACACACACACACACACACACACACACACACCACTGATCCCCAACAATTCAACCCTTTGCATATGTGTATTACTCCTTTCCCCCTTTCTTTTCCCACCCCAACCTCTCTCCCGTCCCCCAACCCCTTCCCTCCCCCACCCCTCCTCTTCCCCCACCCCCTTCCCAATCCTCCCCTCCTCCCCTCCCCGTCCCCTTCCTCCTCCCCTACCCCCCTCCCCCCCCCCCCCCCGCACCCCTGAAACACCCCCACCCCACCCCCTCCAATCTCTTCTCGCCGACCGCCACTGACTGCCACCACCACCTCCACTCAAGAGGCCGGGGGGGGGGGGGGGGCTCTAAACTCAGCCAGACCCTCCATCCCATCCCCACCCCCCTACATCAGCAGCTTGTTCCTCAGTTGTCGGTCCGGGGCGCTCTGTGGCAGGGAATTCAGGTTGTCCAGCTTGCTCAGGTGCCTTCTGTGTCCGCAGTTCAGCCGCCCGTCCGTGGGCCGTCCGCAGAAGTAGGGCAGGCCGCCATTGAAGTCGGTCAGGTTGCACACAGACTCGTAGCCAGGGATGGGCACAGAGGGGAGACAACCCGTCCTCTGTCGACACAGAACGAGTGATCACAGAATGGGGACCACAGGACTTTAAGGGCGACAGGCTTGTTGGATAACACCCCCACACCGCTCATACCCCCCCACCCCCCCCCCTCCTCCTGTTCACAGGCCATAGCCAGGTTTCTTCTGTCGCGGCCTTAGCACCGACAACGTACAGGGAGCAGTTGATACCACGTTACCCTATCAGAAGACACTGCTGCCAAGTCTCTTTCCAAGCTTCAGTGATGCCTGTTCTGATCCAACATGCAGAACAACAACAGCAACTTCTAAGCCCATTTCTGATGATCAGGCATTTTGCAGTTGTTAGTGCCATTTCTGATGATCAGGCATTTTGCAGTTGTTAGTGCCATTTCTGACGACCAGGTATTTTGCAGTTGTTAGTGCCATTTCTGATGATCAGGCATTTTGCAGTTGCCAGTGCCATTTCTGATGATCAGGCATTTTGCAGTTGTCAGTGCCGTTTCTGACGATCAGGCATTTTGCAGTTATTGCCATTTCTGACGATCAGGCATTTTGCAATTGTCGGTGCCATTTCTGACGATCAGGCATTTTGCAGTTGTCAGTGCCATTTCTGACGATCGGGTAATTTTTTTTTTTTTTTTTTTTTTTGCAGTTGTCAGTGCCATTTCTGACGATCAGGCATTTTTCTCCCAGTTGTCAGTGCCATTTCTGACGATCATGCATTAGTGCCATTTCTGACGATCATGCTTTTTTTTTTTTTTTTTTTGCTTTTTTTTTTTTTTTTTTTTTTGCAGTTGTTAGTGCCATTTCTGACGATCAGGCATTTTGCCGTTGTCAGTGCCATTTCTGACGATCGGGCATTTTGCCATTGTTAGTGCCATTTCTGACGATCAGACATTTTGCCGTTGTTAGTGCCATTTCTGACGATCAGGCATGTTGCCGTTGTTAGTGCCATTTCTGATGATCAGGCATTTTGCAGTTGTTAGTGCCATTTCTGATGATCAGGCATTTTGCAGTTGTTAGTGCCATAGATTCTGAGCTGGATGGTTCTAATGCCACCATAGGTTCATATTTGTGAGTTTGTTTCTCCCCCCCCCCCACCCACCCCCCACCCCACCCCCACCCCCCATCCGCCCAACCAGCTTCTACCACGATATACTGTGTAGAAGTCGTGTTCGTCTAGGGGATCTCCAAGCCTGTCTCTCCCAGCGACAGTCTTTTCGCTTCTCTTTACGGATTCACTGGACAAATGGACGGTAAGGAAAGGAAAACAGGTAGGGCCAAGTCTCAGGGAGGGAACCTAGCCACACTGACAAAAGAGAAGTGGTCTGCTCTCATTCCAGTGGTTCATTAGGAGCTTGAGCGGAAACAGAATCCCATGGTTCATTTCATGGACTCAAGGCGCCCGACTCAAGTCCTCTGCTCCCTCGTTGTCAGTTCTGTGAATACTTGGAAACACAAGGAGGGATTGACGCACCTTGGCTCACCCCAACGATCTACGACTGACCTGAATGGAGCCCTGTTGGTCCCTAGACGTCCAGGTCAAAACCCGCAAAACTCTAACTCTATTCCTTCCTGCAGGTCAAAACCCACAAGACTCTAACTCTATTCCTTCCAGGTCACAACCCGCAAGACTCTATTCCTTCCAGGTCACAACCTGCAAGACTCTAACACTATTCCTTCCAGGTCAAAACACGCAAGACTCTAACTCTATTCCTTTCAGGTCAAAACCCGCAAGACTCTAACTCTATTCCTTCCAGGTCAAAACCCGCAAACTCTAACTCTATTCCTTCCAGGTCAAAACCCGCAAAACTGTAACTCTATTCCTTCCAGGTCAAAACCCGCAAGACTCTAACTCTATTCCTCTGATTTCTTCCCCTGGTTCCGTCTTCTACAGCTCCTTGTTCCACCCACTGTTTCCTAACGGCCTACATTCACCGTGTCCTCACACTCTGAACGGCGCGGACTGTCTGATGGTACAAACCGGTCATCACGCTGGGTCACAGTGATCCTATCGTCCTGCAGGTGTCCTTTAGGGCTGTGACATGGGGCAAGACTGTTCCTCCTTAGGCGTTCGCAGCAAATGGTAAGACACCGTCCTACCAGCAACCGAGGGCTATATGGATGTCCCGCTGTAGTGTGGCCACTCAGGGCTATATGGATGTCCCGCTGTAGTGTGGGCCACTCGGGGCTATATGGATGTCCCGCTGTAGTGTGGGCCACTCAGGGCTATGTGGATGTCCCGCTGTAGTGTGGGCCACTCAGGGCTACATAGATGTCCCGCTGTAGTGTGGGCCACTCAGGGCTATATGGATGTCCTGCTGTGGTGTGGGCCACTCAGGGCTATATGGATGTCCTGCTGTAGTGTGGACCACTCAGGGCTATATGGATGTCCTGCTGTAGTGTGGGCCAGTCAAGGCTATATGGATGTCCTGCTGTGGTGTGGGCCACTCAGGGCTATATGGATGTCCTGCTGTAGTGTGGGCTACTCAGGGCTGTATGGATGTCCTGCTGTGGTGTGGGCCACTCAGGGCTATATGGATGTCCTGCTGTAGTGTGGGCCAGTCAAGGCTATATGGATGTCCTGCTGTAGTGTGGGCCACTCAACGCTGTATGGATGTCCTGCTGTAGTGTGAGCCACTCAGAGCTATATGGATGTCCCACTATAGTGTGGGCCACTCAGAGCTATATGGATGTCCTGCTGTAGTGTGGGCCACTCAGGGCTATATGGGTGTCCCACTTAGTGTGGGCCACTCAGGGCTATATGGATGTCCTGCTGTAGTGTGGGCCACTCAGGGCTATATGCATGTCCCGCTATAGTGTGGGCCACTCAGGGCTATATGCATGGCCCGCTGTAGTGTGGGCCACTCAGGGCTATGGATGTCCCGCTGTAGTGTGGGCCACTCAGGGCTGTGGATGTCCCAATGTAGTGTGTGCCATTCATGGCTATATGGATGTCCCACTGTAGTGTGAGCCACTCAGGGCTATATGGATGTCCCGCTGTAGTATGGGCCACTCAGGGCTATATGGATGTCCCGCTGTAGTGTGGGCCACTCAGGGCTATATGGATGTCCCGCTGTAGTGTGGGCCACTCAGGGCTATATGCATGTCCAACTGTTGTGTGGGCCACTCAGGGCTATATGCATTTCCTGCTGTAGTGTGGGCCACTCAGGGCTATATGGATGTCCCACTGTAGTGTGGGCCACTCAGGGCTATATGGATGTCCCACTGTAGTGTGGGCCACTCAGGGCTATATGGATGTCCCGCTGTAGTGTGGCCCACTCAGGGCTGTATGGATGTCCCACTGTAGTCTGGCCCACTCAGGGCTATATGGATGTCCCGCTGTAGTGTGGCCCACTCAGGGCTATATGGATGTCCCGCTGTAGTGTGGGCCATTGAGAGCTATATGGATGTCCCACTGTAGTGTGGGCCCCTCAGGGCGATATGGATGTCCCACTGTAGTGTGGCCCACTCAGGGCTATATGGATGTCCCACTGTAGTTGGCCCACTCAGGGCAGTATGGATGTTCCGCTGTAGTGTGGGCCACTCAGGGCTATATGTATGTCCCGCTGTACTGTGGGCCACTCAGGGCTATATGGATGTCCCACTGCAGTGTGGGCCACTCAGGGCTATATGGATGTCCCACTGTAGTGTGGCCCACTCAGGCTATTTGGATGTCCTGCTGTAGTGTGGGCCACTCAGGGCTATATGGATGTCCCGCTGTAGTGTGGCCCACTCAGGCTATTTGGATGTCCCGCTGTTGTGTGGGCCACTCAGGGCTATATGGATGTCCCACTGTAGTGTGGGCCACTCAGGTCTATATGGATGTCCCACTGTAGTGTGTGCCACTCAGGTCTATATGGATGTCCCACTGTAATGTGGCCCACTCAGGGCTGTATGGATGTCCCGCTGTAGTGTGGGCCACTCAGGGCTATGGATGTCCTGCTGTAGTGTGGGCCACTCAGGGTTATGGATGTCCCGCTGTAGTGTGGGCCAGTCAGGGCTATGGATGTCCTGCTGTAGTGTGCGCCACTCAGGGCTATGGATGTCCCGCTGTAGTGTGGGCCACTCAGGGCTATGTGTATGTCCTGCTGTAGTGTGGGCAACTCAGGGCTATATGGATGTCCCACTATACTGTGGGCCCCTCAGGGTTATGTGGATGTCCCCCTGTAGTGTGGGCCACTCAGGGCTATATGCATATCCGGCTGTAGTGTGGGCCACTCAGGGCTATATGGATGTCCCGCTGTAGTGTGGGCCACTCAGGGCTATATGGATGTCCCGCTGTAGTGTGGGCCACTCAGGGCTATATGGATGTCCCGCTGTAGTGTGGGCCACTCAGGGCTATATGGATGTCCCGCTGTAGTGTGGGCCACTCAGGGCTATATAGATGTCCCGCTGTAGTGTGGGCAACTCAGGGCTATATGGATGTCCCGATGTAGTGTGGGCCACTCAGGACTATATGCATGTCCTGCTGTAGTGTGGGCCACTCAGGGCTATATGGATGTCCCCCTGTAGTGTGGGCCACTCAGGGCTATATGCATGTCCTGCTGTAGTGTGGGCCACTCAGGGCTATATGCATGTCCCGCTGTAGTGTGGGCCACTCAGGGCTATGGATGTCCCGCTGTAGTGTGGGCCACTCAGGGCTATATGGATGTCCCGCTGTAGTGTGGGCCACTCAGGGCTATATGGATGTCCTGCTGTAGTGTGGGCCACTCAGGGCTATATGCATGTCCCGCTGTAGTGTGGGCCACTCAGGACTATATGCATGTCCTGCTGTAGTGTGGGCCACTCAGGTCTATATGGATGTCCCGATGTAGTGTGGGCCACTCAGGGCTATATGGATGCCCGCTGTAGTGTGGGCCACTCAGGGCTATGTGGATGTCCCGCTGTAGTGTGGGCCACTCAGGGCTATATGGATGCCCGCTGTAGTGTGGGCCACTCAGGGCTATATGGATGTCCCACTGTAAAGTGGGCCACTCAGGGCTATATTGATGTCCCGCTGTAGTGTGGGCCACTCGGGGCTATATGGATGTCCCGCTGTAGTGTGGGCCACTCAGGGCTATATGGATGTCCCGCTGTAGTGTGGGCCACTCAGGGCTATATTGATGTCCCGCTGTAGTGTGGGCCACTCGGGGCTATATGGATGTCCCGCTGTAGTGTGGGCCACTCAGGGCTATATGGATGTCCCACTGTAAAGTGGGCCACTCAGGGCTATATTGATGTCCCGCTGTAGTGTGGGCCACTCGGGCTATATGGATGTCCCGCTGTAGTGTGGGCCACTCGGGGCTATATGGATGTCCCGCTGTAGTGTGGGCCACTCAGGGCTATATGGATGTCCCGCTGTAGTGTGGGCCACTCAGGGCTATATGGATGTCCCGCTGTAGTGTGGGCCACTCAGGGCTATATGGATGTCCCGCTGTAGTGTGGGCCACTCGGGGCTATATGGATGTCCCGCTGTAGTGTGGGCCACTCAGGGCTATATGTATGCCCCACTGTAGTGTGGGCTACTCTTTTTTAAGACGGCCTAGCTTGCCACAGCGGAAATACCCCAGTGGATTCTGGAGACCTTAGGGACCGCGCCAGGTAGGGGGATTCTGGGGGAATATATATGTATAGAGAGAGAGAGAGAGAGAGAGAGAGAGAGAGAGCACAGACACAATCAGCCGTGTCTCGCTGGCGAGTCAGATCCAGCGGACGAAAGGCCTAGGAGCAGGCAATATAAATAGATCTGACTTCAACAGGGATTATAATGGTTCCCTCATTCAGCTAGTGAAGCGTTTTCATGTTTATAATATAATTTCTTTATTTAATGTTCCCATTTTCTTCACCTTCAACCCCCCCCCCCCCCCCCCCCCCCCCGGTTCCTTTTTTTTAAGTTCAAATCTTTGCCAAGTCATTACTACTATAATGACGGAAGAATTATGAGCCAGCACTTGTTTTCCCCCACTACTTAATTGTTCAGCAATATATATATATATATATATATAAAATATATGTTGTGTGTGTGTGTGTGTGTGTGTTGATTTGATTGATTTAATTTAGAGTCTGTTCACAACGATGGTGGTATTAGACTATACATTAAAAAAAAAATTATAAAATATATATATATATATATATAATATATATTGTGTGTGTGTGTGTGTGTGTGTGTGTGTGTGTATGCATGTAAGTGCATTATATGAGTGTGTGTGTGAGTGCGTGTTTACGTGTGCGTGCGTGCGTGCATGCCCGCGTGCGCGCGCCCGTGTGTTTGTGTGAGAGAGAGAGAGAGAGAGAGTGCGTGTGTGTGTGTGTGTGTGTGTGCGCGCGCGCGCGCGGACACAAATACATGAAAGTTTGCCTATTAACGACCATAACAATAATTATAAACTGATAAATCAATTACAATAAATGAATAATAAGTGCACACACACACACACACACACACACACACACACACACACACACACACACACAGCCACGAAAGAGAGAGAGAGAAAGACAGACAGACAGAGAGTGAAAGACAGAGACAGACAGAGCCTTTCAACTGAGGCTTTAAACCGAGGTTCCACGATTGTGTGAACGCACGCATACCATCTTGCACACAGATAAAATCTCATCACCGACATTCGGGAAAAAAGAAGGACAGTTTGGCCGTGGAAATGGATGACACGTTACATACACACAGAGTGCCGCTTGTGTGAAAAGAGTGGCTGCCGTCCGCTGACTACAACGGGTAACAACCGAACGACAAAGGGGACGCTCTCCGGTCGGCCCTACCCACGGAGGTAGCCCGCTGTGTGTGAACGAGACCGTGGATTGTGAAGTGTTCTTGTACTCCCAGTTCTTATAGTTTAGCGTTATTGCCGTTACGGCTGTAACGGCCTGTAACGGTTTTTCTTCTTTATGGAATATCTCAGAAAGTACTTGGCCGATCTTTGTGAAAATTAGCAGGTATGTTCATTATGGGTCACAGATGATGCCTGATGTTTCAGTTTACCACGTTATAACCGTTACTAACGGCTGTAACGGCCTGTACCGGTTTTTCTTCTTTATGGAATATCTCACAAAGTACTTGGCCGATCTTTCTGAAAATTTGTAGGTATGTTCATTATGGGTCATGAATAATACCCGATGTTTTAGGTTACCGTTATAGCCGTTACTAACGGCTATACCGACCCATAACGGTTTTTCTTTTTTATGAAATATCTTAGAAAGTACTTGCTCAATCTTTCTGAAAATTTGTAGGTATGTTCGTTATGGGTCATGGATGATGCCCGACGTTTTAGTTTACCATTACATCCGTTACTAACGGCTATAACGGCCCTTAACGGTTTTTCTTCTTCATGGAATATCTCAGAAAGTACGTGGCCGATCTTTCTGAAAATTTGTAGGTATGTTCATTATGGGTCACGGATGGTGCCCAATATTTAAGTTTACCGTTATAGCCGTTACTAACGGCCCATAATGGTTTTCTTCTTTATGGAAAATCTCAGAAACTTCTTGGCCGATCTTTCTAACGAAAATTGTAAATATGTTCATTATAGATCACAGATGATGGCCGATGTTTACCAGAATAGCCATTACTAACGGTTACACCAGCCCAAAACGGTTTTTCCTCTTTATGGAATATCTCACACATATTCTGGATAAACTGGGAGTACGTTTATATGCTTTGCATCTGTTGTTGTTGTTGTTGTTTTCTTTTTTTTTGTTTGGTCTTTGAACGAGGATAAGCGCTGTATAAATATTCTTTTTTCTCATCCAGTCCTCAAACAAAGGAAAACTCTGTAAATACATGAACGAAAACATTGCATAGAACTGCATATCAACTCATACAGAACAATGATTACACAGCAATCCAGAATGAATAGTGCAATATGTAATTAGAGAAAGAGAAAGTTGAAGGGGGGGGGGGGAGGAGGAGACCGATGGAGAACGACAGAGAGAGAGAGAGAGGAGAAAGAGACAGAGAGAGCAGAGAGAGACAGAGAGAGAGACAGAGAGAGAGAGAGAGAGAGAGAGAGAGAGAGAGAGAGAGAACGAGGAGGTGGGGGAATGAAGAAACAAAATGAAGAGACAGAGTCACTGACTCAAAGAGACAGAAAGGGAAGGAGGGAGAGACAAACAGACAGACAGAAAGACTGACAGACAGAAAGACAGACAGAGACATGAGAGACAGAGAGAGAAAAAGACAGAGAGAGAGACACAGAGAGAGACAGGCAGACACACAGACAGACAGACAGATGTTAACCACAAAAAAAGAAAACGAAAACCACCTCCGTTATATTCCCTTTCTGATAACTGGCGACTATCCATCTCATGGACAGCAGCGTCAGTCGCAGACGAATTTCCTCGCGGAGGAATTCTCTGGGGAAGTGCACCGAGACCTGCACCACCGCCGTGCCAATCCACGGCAGCAACGTAGTCCCCAGGTAACTCCCATTGCGCAGGTCTACCACGTCAGCGGCGATGGAAGTATTTCCGGATCCGGAAACCAGTCTCATCCGGATGTCATCCCCGCCTGTGGTGCGAGGATTTCCGAAGCCATCAAAAAGGTCCGCTCGCACCTGGACACGTTCTCCTTTGTGGTAGTGGGGTTTGGGAGAAACCACGTAAACCTGTCAAATTACAAGGGGGGGGGGGGGGGGGGTTATTATCAAAGAAGGGTGATACGCCGTGCCAACAACTCGCTTTTCTACACGTAGTATGTTTGTTTTCTTGTCAAAGAATGTACGGTTTTAATTCATCTATTGGGAAAATGATTTTTTTTTTTCTCTCAATTGCTCTAAAATAATTTGTTCGTTTCCTTCCACCCTCCCACACCCCCCCCACCCAACCCCCACACCACACACACACACACACACACACACACACACACACACACCCACACTCACTCCACACACATCACCTTCTCTCTCTCTCTCTTTCTCTCCTCTCTTGGCATTCTATCATGTTTAAGCGGTAACGATAGATAAAGAATTGAAATGGCAATCTCATCTCAATAACGTGTGCTAGGGAGTCTCAAAACACCTTTTCCTGTTATCTCAATTAAAGCGCTACGTCAACAGAACTGTGCTTAATCTTTTCTTCAATGCACGCATAATGTCACGTATCAATTAAGCTTCAACAGTGTGGGACGGGAGTAGTGATGTCCACAAAAAGGCTGAATTCTCTCCATAGACGTGCAACAAAGCTACTCCATCCAGCTGTACCTCTAACAAAAGACGAAAAACTAAAGCGCTGAACACACTTCCTCTGGGTGAGCAAATGGAATTCAACAAGGCATCATTTATGTTTACAATCATGACAGATACTATGCCATGTTACATCAATGCCCTTTTTACAAGATCGAACAGCTTTTCTGGCTCGACTAAATTCCTTCTTCCCTACCCACGCATTGATCAATACCTAGTGCGTTGGGCTAATACGTAGGTCAGACATCTGCTGAGTCGTAGCCACGACACCCTCTTCTTCAATTCTCTCATCTTATTTGTTAATTCATTTATCCATCAGCTTAAAACCATGCGTTGTGTGGTCTCAAAACTTTGAGGATGTGGTGTAGCGTATATGGACTAGTCCGCACGCAGAGACGCCTCTTTGATGATACTGAAACTGATCAATACAAAACAAACCA
>CM065736.1:13262072-13284572 GCA_033310375.1 Conus canariensis | reverse complement strand
ATACCTCCTTCAACGGTTTGTGTCCCTCCTGTACTGTAAGGGAGTGCATGAGTGAGGAAATGTATGTGTGTGAGTTTGTGTGCGTGTGTGCCCACGCATGCGTGTGTACATGCGTGTGTGCGTAGTCTCTCTCTCTCTCTCTCTCTCTCTCTCTCTCTCTCTCTCTCTTCTTCCCTCCTTTTACACACACACACACACACACACACACACACACACACACACACACACACACACACGTGGAACACGTAAACGCGCATGCGCGGGCATACACAATCTCAAACACGCACATACACTTCTACAAAGAGATTATTGTGTAACTTGCAGGGTTTGTGGGGAGAAGTCTTAAGGGTTCTGTTCAATTGTCTAGGGGAAAGAGTATCGTCCAACGAGAAGTTGGTCAGAGTGGGTGGGGTATGTAAAGTGATAGCTGACACGGGGGTATCCTAGGAGAGAGAGAGAGAGAGAGAGAGAGAGAGAGAGAGAGAGAGAGAGAGGGAGGGAGGGAGGGAGGGAGGGAGAGAGAGAGAGAGAATGAGAGAGAAAGGGAGGGAGGGCGGGAGGGAGAGGGAGGGAGGGAGGGGAGAGAGAGAGGAGAGAGAGAGAGATTGCGTGATTATGGGTAAATGAATCACAAATATATTTGAGCATGAATGCAGTTGTTTCAGAGTCCACACCACACACACACACACACACACACACACACACACACATACACACACACACACACACACACCGTCGCGCTCTCTCCACATACACTCACACATGCTTGCACGTCCAGAGAGAGAGAGAGAGGGGGGGGGGGAGGGGGCGGGAAAGGCAGAGACCAACTGACAGACAGTTTGATGGACAGAGTGAAACTAAAAAGAATCAAACAGATAGAGGGAGGGCGATACATAGAGAGAATGAGCGAGAAAAACAGAGACAGGATAGACCGACAGTCAAGCAGACACAAATAAAATCATAGACAGAAAGACAATGGGGCAACTGATACGTAAAACCATGAAAGAGGGAGGTGGGGGTAAAGTTGGGGCAGAGACCGAACATGTCTTCGACGTCGTTTTTTTTTTTTTTTTACGGGAAATGCTGTCTCAGAGCGACAACTTTTCTACGGCAGCAATTTTTTTTTTAACATGAAATGCTGTCGCTGCGACATGATTTTATTTTTAGGCAACGACACGATTTTATGGACATTTCTCGTGAAATCCTGTAGCACTACCAATTTTTATGAAATTAAGTCGCTCAGCGATAATTTTTCATGAACCAGTTGCAGTATTTCCCGGAAAATACTGTCGCTGCGACACGATTTTATGAGCGACAGTGTTATATACGACACCGGGCTTGCCTCACATCAACACCAAAGACTGACACTAGGGAAGACGACAACAAATCAGTGACAGATGATGACAACCACCCAGCAACTGGCTCAGACAAGTCACTAGAGGCTAATGGCCCCTTGAGCAAAACCTGTGCGACACCCGACAACAAAACCACAGTGACTACGTCAAACGACACAGACGATTGTGACAGCTCAGTGAAAGGGACTGACACCAACACTGACAACACTCCCACAAATTGTAGCTGTAATCACGACGACTGTGTGTCTAAGGAAGAATTCCTTAGGATCACTCAGTCCCTCTGTGACGAAATCTCTACCCTCAGATCAACACTACAGGAAACCAGACAGACCTTCAAAATAGAAATCGACGCCCAATCGACACAACTCAGTCACATGTCTTCACCTGCCAATGACAAATCATCCTCTCGCAAAAACATAACAACCAATAAAAAATCTAAATGTAAATCACATTCAAACTCCTCCGCCACCCAACAAAAGCAACCTCTCCATCCTCCCCAGACACAAAACACACCCCCTTCTCTCACTGCACACTGCGTACAGGATACACCCCCCCCCCCCCCCCTCAGCCCTACTAACACAACTCACAGTGACGAAATACGGGACAACTCATCCCCACAATGTGAGAAACCCTCTACCCCACATATCCAACCACTTCCCATTTGTGAGAAGACACCTCTCCCTGAAAAATCATCTCCCCAATGTGTCCCTCCCCACCCTCTTCATAAGGTTTCTATTGATAGACAGACCACCAGAATACTGCTGAGTGACTGCACCCTGAGAGGTATTGATATCCCTAGGGCCAGCGCTCAGTTGGAGTGTGCCGACAATCTGACGGTCCCCAGCCTGACTCAATGGCTTGCAAAGCAGACACCAACCCACACGGTGATGCAGGCTACCTTCCATGTAGGGGCTGGTGACTGCAGCGAGCTCTTAGCATCACAGCCAGCTGGTGCAATATCAACGCAGCAGTGGCGAGAGTTGTTTTTTTTTTTTTTATATATATACATTTTTTTATTTCTTTCCTCATTCTCTCTTCCATTCCACAGTTCCTTCTTTCTCTCTTCTCCATTCTTTCATCAACATGATCTTTCTCTTTGCTGTATATTTCCGGATGCAAGTTACCACATATTTTTGTTATTAATCATATTCGTACATGTTTGACAATATTGCAGTAAATAATCCGTGAAACATATTAGAAATAAGTTATCTTTTTTTTCGGTTCGATTGGATTTGAGTGAGAGTTCAATGTATGCCGAGGAAAGGTTGTTTTTTTGTTGAATATACATACACATACACAAACAAACAAAAATCACTAAGCACAATCCTCTGAGTTCTTACAAACTACAAGCACAGAATGGCAAACAAACACACCAGCTCACTCCACTCACACCCTCTCCCTCCCCACCCACCCACACCCCCACTTTCTCTTTTCTTCTGATTTAATCATACACATACACATGCACATAGTAAATCCAGGTATCTTATGATTTTTATTATCAATTTTCAAATAATACTTCATAATTGATCCAGTTAGTGTTAAATTTTAGCAGATTCAATTGTACAGTTGCTATGTATTTTTCAAGATTATATCTTCTCTTTAGTATTTTTAGAAATACTGTTATTGAAGGCTTACATTTGTTTATTTTACAGCTAAAAATGTAGTGTTTGGCTATCAGTATTATAAGATCGAATGTTGTATCAGTTGTGGAATTGTCATCTACTCCAAATATTATTGTGTTTTCAGTCAGAGACCAATGATTCGCTATTAAACACTTTCCTTTTATTAATTCTTGCAATGATTTCCAGAATTCATTGACATGTATGCATCTCCAGAACATATGTCCAATGCTGTATTTTTGCTCTTCACAGAAATTACAGTTATAACTTTCTACTATTCCCATTTCTTTCAGAGCTACATTAGTTGCAATTATTCGAGGCACTATTCTCATTTGCATCCATTTTAGCTTAATATCCTTAATTTGATGAATTTTTCTAAAGCATTTCTTCCAAGGTATCTGTCTATTCAGCTTCTCCGTCCATTTTGCACAACAGTTTGGTTCCCAGTTATCTTTTACTATAATTCTGTAATAAGTTTGGAACCTTTATCTACAGAATATATTTTCTTTAGTGCTGTGTTGACTTCTGCTTCAATGTTATCTTTTATCTCATTCTCAAACCCTTGATCTCTGATGTATTTTTTAATGGATAGTATGCATCCACCATACGATAGGAAATCTATTTCAATGTTATACTTTGCTCTGAATTCCTCATGGGATAGTGAATCTCCATTGGCTTTGAAAAAATCGGATACGCAAAATACATTTCTGTTGTTCCAGTTTTTGTGTTTTATCAGTTCATTTCCTATTTTGATATGTTCATTGTAAAGAATTGGTTCTGCAAGTAGTTCTCTAGCATTTTCTGGTTTTATTTTGTAGTAGAACTGCTTATACGACATGAATACATGTTTCCAGAAAACATTGTCTTGAGTGGTGATGCACAGATGATTGGAGAGTACTTCTCAATGTTCTCAATAATTGGGTATGAAAAAATCAACATGTCTCTCCATCTGTGTGTTGTTTGTAGCAGTTTTTTTTATCCATGTTAATTTGAATGCAGTGACGAGAGCATTTATGTCAGGTAGATTCAACCCACCATCCTGTACATCTTTAATAACTGTTTTTCGACTAATTCTATCTTGTTTTTATTCCATACAAACCAGTAACATAAGTCTTGTAATTCTTTAACAAATGTGTCAGGTGGATTAGGAAGCATCAACCATAGGTAAGTTAGTTTTGACAGAATTAATGATTTTAAGACAGCAGTTCTTCCTAAAGGGGTAATGATTCTCTTAAGCCAAATTTTAAATAGTGCCTTCACTTATATCATTCTATCTTTGTAGTTTCTTTTTTCCATGTGTGTTAAGTCCTGAGTAAACCAAATTCCCAATATTTTGAATTCTTTTGGATTCCAGATCATCTTTAAATATTCCATACATCTTATTTCACTATGCTTTTGTCTTCCAAGCCAAATTACTTGTGTTTTCTCTTTGTTTAAGAATAAACCTGATGTTTTCCCAAACCTATCAAGAATCTCGATAGATTTTTCAAATGATTTCTTATTTCCTGTGTTCATCAGTTGCGTGTCATCGGCAAATTGTGATATCTTGTGTTCTTTCTCCCCGATTTGTATACCTTCAATACTATTTTCTTCTTTGATCATTACGGCTAATATTTCTGCACATAATACGAAGATATATGGTGAGACTGGATCTCCTTGCCTACAACCCCTTTCTATTGAGAACCATGATGATGTTTGGCCATTTACGGTAACAGTAGACTTAATGTTTTTGTAGAATACTTCTATCCATTTACATATATCTTTACCTAAACCTACAGCCTCTAGCACTTTGTGCATAAAATCCCAATCTAACAGTCGAACGCCTTTTCGAAGTCTAAATTAATTAGCATCCCTGGGATATGTTTTATGTTGAGATGGTGTATTATGTCATAATTAACCTAATGTTACTACTTATGTATCTATTTGGGACAAATCTTGTCTGGTCTTCACTAATCAGTGATGGAAGAACTGTTTTAATTCTATTAACAATACAAGTGGAGCCAATTTTGTATATAAGGTTTAAAAGTGAAATAGGTCTCCAGTTTTTTACATATTCTTTTGGTTTTCCTTCTTTGGGTATACAAATTATAATACCTTCTTTCTGGGTGTTTGATAGTTCGCCTTCTCTGAAACTTTCATTTAGAGCTCGGGTTACAAACATGCCAATTTGTTTCCAAAGACATTTGAAAAACTCAGCTCCAAACCCATCCGATCCAGGGCTTCTTCATATTTTTCAATGCAATCCTTGCTTCTTCTATTGTTATTTCTCCTTGTAATGGGTTAGTCTGTTCTTCTGTTAGTTTAGGTATCTTATTCACCAAGTCTTCAATATTGCATTTCACAGTTGATCTTTTTCGATATAGATCCTCATAAAAGTGTTTTACTGTAACTTTTATGTCTTCTGGTTTGTCCAGTGTATTACCTTGTCCATCGAGTAGTTTTACAATTTGTTTGCTAATGAAGTTACGCTTTTCTAAACTGCAGAAATATTTACTAACCTTTTCCCCATCTGTAACCCATCTTGCTTTTGATCTTAGTAGTACACCATTCATAACCTTTTCTCTTAGTAATATCAATTCTCTATTACTCTCTTCAATTGTCTTCAAATCCTCCTCTGATTTAAGTTTTTTCACTCTCAATATCTTTAATAGTTTGCATAAGGCTGTTTTCTTTACATTGCCATTCTCTTTTTTTAATTGTGGCATACTGGATGGATTTTACTCTTATCTTCATTAGTAAGAAGTCAAGGAAGACCCGATCAGACACTGTTAGTTTAGGGTCTGAGCTTTTCGACTGGTTTTCATCTTGGCTATTGTTAGCATTAATATCATTCCCCTCATCTTTATCTGTGTATTCCTCTGTTATTTCTTTTATTAGATTATTTATTCCGTTACATATTCTTTATCTTTTAGTAAAGATGAATTAAATTTCCAAAGAGTTTTGTGTTTAATCTCCTTTCCGAATTGAAGCTTTAGTGTAATTAGTGAATGGTCAGATCTATAGCCTGGTAAAATGTCAGTATCTTCAAAATACCAGATTAAATATTCTGACAGAAGGAAGAAGTCTAGCCTACTTTGTTGCAAGGGGTAGGTCTACGCCATGTGTATCTCCTACAATCCGGGTTGTTTTCTCTCCATATATCTGCAAATGACAAAGCTTGTATCATATCTTCAACTGCTGTTTTAGCTTTTTGGTTATTTATATGTTTATAATTGTAACAATCAATTTCCTGTTCTAGTACTATATTAAAATCCCCCACCACAATAACGTTGTTATTTTTGTACTTTTTTATCCTATTTGTGAGTTCCTCATAGAATGCTGGGTCGTCTTTGTTTGGTCCATATACACTTACTAGCAACAGTTCCTTTTCATTTGTTGTAAATGATATGATGATAAAGTTACCCTGCATGTCTGTTTCCACCTTATTTATTTTGAATTCGAAATTATTATTAAATAGTATTGCTACTCCTCGAGCATTAGATCTGTATGAGGAGAAAAAGCAATCATACCCCCATTCCGCTTTTATACACTTTTCTGTATCTTTTTCAAAATGAGTATCTTGTAGGCAATATATAGAGTATTGTTGTGTTTTTTTTTCTTAAATAATGAAATACATCTCTTCTTTTCTGATAATTCCCTAGACCTTGACAGTTTAATGATGAAATTGTTAACATGTTTGCCTTGTTACCTACTGAATCCATGATGTTTTCCTTGTAGTCAAAAATATTACATAAAAGACCATCAAATGCCACAGGAGGAATAAAAGCAACAAACAGGAATCCAGTTCAATGTCACAATGGCAGGCAAAAAGGAATATATACTGAGCCACAAAAGAAACGCAAATGGAGGGGTAGGTAGGGGTGAATATAATTAATGGCACTGTAGGTGCGCTGTGACCATATATTCCGTGTGGTCATGAGTCAGCATTAGACCTAGTGTGCAGCACGTGCAAATCAGGTCAGTGTCACTAGAAATGAGCTCACACCGGCGCCATGAACGTGGAAGCGCGTTTTTGCATGTGCAAGGCGAATGCAAACAGTCATGTCAATCTTTTTTCGCTGAACAGTATTCACACATCACTAGGAATAAAAACCCAGGCTGTTACGCCCTGGCAAAGCAATCACTTCCACATGACCAGAATGCCAAGACTGAGCGCCGTCGACAGAGAAAGAGCCATAGGGCGACTCCAAGCCGGAAACCGTGCTGCACAAGTCGCAGCTGTGTTTCGCGTGGCTGTTTCTACAATTTGTCGTTTGTGGGCCAGGTTCCAGGCAAATGGCGACGCTCGGGACAACCCACGAAGCGGCAGACCCCGTGTAACGACTGCGCGATTCACCGCCGTCACCTGCGTGAGCCATTCACTTATGCAACGGAAACGGCCAGAAACACCATTGGCAGGCATGGTGCACCAATTTCTGGTGAAACTGTACGGCGTCGATTAACAGAACATCACCTGCACTGCCGCCGTCCCGTAAGGCGACCTGTTCTTACTCCAAGACATAGGCAACGACTGCAATGGGCCCAGCAGCACCGGAACTGGAACTGGCGGCAATGGAGGGGCATCCTTTTCACGGATGAGAGCCGATACTGTGTTCATCATGCTGATGGCCGAATCCGGGTGTGGAGGAGGCGCAACCAGAGGTATGCCAACAACAACGTCCACGAGATCAACGCTTGGGGAGGTGCGAGCATCATGGTATGGGGAGGAATCGGCCTCAACCAGCTTGTTGGGCCTATTGTTTTCCTAGACATTGGCCCTGGTCGCGGAAATGGCGTTACTGCGCAGCGATACATTGACCAGGTGTTGAGGCCCGTTGTTGTGCCCCACTTCCAGCAGCACGGCCACCTCACTCTCCAGCAGGACAATGCTCGTCACACACTGCCAGAGTCACCACAGACTTCCTGCAGCAACAGGGCATCAGAGCTCTGCAGTGGCCCTCGCTGAGCCCTGATTTGAACCATATCGAACTTCTGGGACCATCTCAAACGGGAGCTGAATGCTGTTCAGCCGAGGCCAACCACTGCCCGTCAGCTAGAGCAGGCACTGAGGCAGATCTGGAACGTCAACATGGCCACCGTCAACCGTCTGATCCACTCCATGCCCGCCAGATGTCAGGCTGTTATCAACGCTCGTGAGGGACACACTCGTTACTGACCCTCTCTGTGACACTCATGACACGTGACCACTTTTTGCTTCAGCCAACAATAAGAACACTAAAGCCAGAAACTCAATGGTTGCATTCAATTCATTTCAATGGTTGCAATTAAATGTCAACAACATGAGAGTACATTGAATGGACCCATCGTTTGCGTTTCTTTTGTGGCTCAGTATACTTTACAACAGCATGCATTTGAACAATCATCGTAATCATGGCTTGCGTAATTACCCCGATGTGAATTAGTACCGTCAATTTGGCTATGAGAATATATAACACTATACCATGTAACTAGTACAACGAGTTTTACAGCTCTGTCCCTCAGCAGTAACTGTTCATTATTTGAACAGAGACATTGTTTTGCCCACAGCACAGGGCACCCCCCAAAAAAAAACTTGGGAGAGGACAGAACTTGTCCTGACATTATATTCCATAACACAGTTTCCTGTCAGAAAACTGGGGGGGGGGGGGGGGGGACCCTCAATGTATCATCATATTATCCATCATGTCAATCATATGTTCAAGGCTGATGCACAGAGAGAGAGAGAGAGAGAGAGAGAGAGAGAGAGAGGAGAGAGAGAGCATGTGTGCATGTGTAAATGTGCGAACGCGCACCCCCGCGCGCGCGCACGCACGCGAATGTGCGTTGGATACAGAAAACAAGAGCACAATCGATTAAAAGCATTTACAATAGTTTGTGAGTATGACAAAAAAAAAAAAAAACCATGGCGTATAATGACATATAATATCAAATCTGTATCAAAAAGTGAAATCTCTTCCTTATTCACCTAATAATTTCTTTAGATGCGCTCACAAATGTTGTGAACTTGAGCACTAGTTTAGGGCCACGTTTGCAATATGTCCACAAACCCTAAAAGCCATTTTCTATTCCTAAAAACAATTCCTTTTCTTTTGTACATCGTCATGATATTTCATAACACAGTTTGTTCAAAGAAGAGGGGAAAAACACTCAATGTGTCATCTTATCAGTCACATTAACAATATGTTCAAAGTCCACAGAGAGAAAGAGAGAGAGAGGGGGGGAGGGAAAGAGAGAGAGTGGGGGGGGAGGGAGAGTGAGATGGAGAAAGAGAGAGAGAGAGAGAGAGAGAGAGAGAAAGCATGAATGTACGCGCGCGCGCACACACACACACACACACACACACACACACACACACACACACACACACACACACACATACATACATACACACGCTCGCGCGCGCGTGTGTATTAAACTCAAAAAAATGAAAATATATGGCGATGTACAAGTATGTCAAGAGTGAATGACGCATATTCACCTGTAAAATAGCATGCATATCAGAAAGTCCCAAATCTACCGTTATGTCAAAGATTAGCCCCACAGCGTGTATATTTATGTCTACCACCATGTGTTCCGTATGGCCGTGTTGGCGACATGATTACAAGACTTTGTAAGCATTTGCCACACATCACTTAGACATGAGAAAAAAAGTACATTATCATGAGAACATCTGATAAAAAGTCAACATATTTTGGCACCTTGTGCGAGGGAGAAAAAAGTAAACATGAAAAAAAAAAACCAAACAAACAAACCCTTATAATCATAAAATTCCCCAGTGGTTTATCAAGGACGAGTTGAGAAAGAGAAAGAGAGAGAGAGAGAGAGAGAGAGAAATGTGTGTGTGTGCGTGTGCGCGCGCGCGCGTGCTCTCGGGGCAGAGAGAGAGAGAGAGAGAGAGAGAGAGAGAGAGATGCCTATTTATGTCAACCATATTCATAGGGACAGGAAATCCTTTCGATTATTTGGGTTTGAATTTTGTATTCCCGCAGTGGCGAGAGTTTATTGTGCAGTGCCACCGAGTCTTCCCCAAAGCCCAATTTCAGGCCTCTGCAATTATCCCGGCGAGAGGGCGGCACCCTCTGAACACCATCATCCGCCCCAGCAACGACCACCTTCAGAGGGCCTGTTCAGCAATGGGGATTAAATTCATCAGCCATTGTGCCACCTTCACCACTCAGCGCAGTGCCCCGAGACTGGCGTTATATTACAACTCTACACATCCCAGCAGGAAGCGAGTGGAACGTGTGACACAAAACCTCTTCCCCCCTAGACGACAGGCCCTCCTACCCACCCCTACACACCACACGTCTCGTGTTACCAACAGCACACGACGTCCCAGATCCCCTCTCCTCCCTCCTCCATTCACCCTCTCAGAATTCCCAAAACTCCCGTCCGGTTCACGCACTTCTCATTCGTCTCCCCCCCCCCCTCCCCCCCCCCCCCCCCCCCCCTCCAGGAAGCCCCTCCAAGACCATCCAGCTCGCTTGTGCGTACACAGAGTGACCACAAGAATGTTCAGCCAGCCTCTCGCTCTGCTGCCCCAAATAACACTAAAACTATTGACACAGCATCCGTCCCTACTGCACCCTCCCCCCTCCAGCAAGCCCCTCCAAGACCCCGCTGGCCAGATGTATGTACGGGCAGTGACAACAGCCCTGGTCCAGTCACCCGTCTCCCAGCCAACCAAAGTGACCGTCCGCTATGTGTGCCGCCAGGCGAGTGTGCTTTTCCCCCCGCCTCCATGGTTCAATAGATCTGTCCCACCCCCCCCCCCCCCCCCCGCCTCCCTGGTTCAACAGATCTGTCCCACCCCCCCCCACCCCCCGCCTCCCTGGTTCAACAGATCTGTCCCTCCCCCGCCCCTGCCTACTCCTCCACCCTTCAGTGACCTTCCTCCGACCCTGTCTCCTTCACCCCTGTCTCCTTCACATCATCCGTGGTACTGGCCATTCTTCGTACCTCCCCAGCACTCCATGCTTCCCCCACACTTCTGACTGCAGGTTCCAGTTTGCGTATGTGCGAGCGAGCATAAATGTTTTAATAGTATATCCAATTATATGGCCACGGGTTAAATTTTTACGAATGGTAGCAGTTTGTGCTTGAGTGAGTGGGTGTTTGTAGGGGAGGGGGGGGGAGTTAAGAGTTAAGTGTGTGTGTGTGTGTGTGTGTGTGTGTGTGTGTGTGTGTGTGTGGTTTATATGAGTGTGCTGTGTATGTGTGTGTATGTGTATTTATGTGTGCTTGAGTGTATGTGTCTGTATGTACGTGTGTGCGTGTGTGTGTGTGTGTGTGTGTGTGTGTGTGTGTGTGTGTGTGTGTGTGTGTGTGTTCTGTATGAGTGTGCTGTGTGTGTGTGCGCGCGCGCACGCGCGAGCACGCGTGCGAAAGCACTCAGGTCTGAATGTGTATGTATGCAGATAAACCATTGATTTAACTTGTACCATTAGTTCTGATTCCGTTGAGCCAGAAATGAAACAAACACAACACCTCTGTGACAGAAGACTGTGTGTACCGGGAGGTATAAACCGAAGTACTGTGGTGTACTAGACCCCGCCTATTATTTCAAATATGTCATATGCTTTTCTTCACATCCTACACGATTTGTGTGTGTGTGTGTGTGTGTGTGTGTGTGTGTGTGTGTGTGTGTGTGTGTGTGTGTGGTGTAACTTTCACCCTGTGCCGGCAGTGCTGATTCTATGATAACTGAAGTGGACTTAAACAACGTATATAACAGAAGACTTCGTACAAGTGCAAGACTGTGTGCCTTACAGAAAAGAGCCTGAACAAAACCTCTGCAGCAGCAAACTTCTGCAAAACCTGCTGTTCACTGCGAGCAAGGCAATATTGTGCATTGCCAGCTCGTAGTTACAAGTGCGACTACGTGACTTGTGTATTAGTGTGTGTGGCTTTTTTCCCACTTGTTTTCATTTTGAGTTGTTGGTTCTTTGCTTTTTTGTCTTCAGTTTCATTTTCCTTTTTCCCCCTCATATTCTGTCCCCTTAACTGTAATTCTGCTTTAGAAGTGCTTCCTTTGTGAGGGAGTGCATATTTTCATTTCAGAAAGGTGTATCCACAAGTATACCATCTGGCCGAGGAGCCTACGGACATATACTGTGAAGATTTTGTTTTGTTTTGTTTTTGTTTTTTCTTGTTTTTGTTGCTTTTCATACGCTTCTGGTTTACTAAAGTTGTTACGGTGTGTAAACCAGCCCCGTTTTCTCTCCCTTTTATGTAATTTTTATTGTGTTCCTTGATTATACAAATCTTAACGTCAATTAACGTGCAAAATCGTTGTCTCCTTTTATCATCACATCAGTACACAACTAGAAATGAGCAAGAACCAATCTGCATGGCCATGCAAAGAAGGACTCCGAATCTGTCACCTTAATATCCAACATGCAGTTAACAAGACATCAGATATATCAACACTGATTTGGAATCATGGTAAACCTTTTCAAATCTTAGGACTCTCTGAATCCAGATTAGCTGCACACATTAGCGACAATGATGTAACTATTCCAGGATATAACACAATCCGGAAAGATCCTTCACTTGTGAAAGAGACGGGTCTTATCTACATCAGCGAAACCCTTAGCTTCAAACGACTTCTACACCTAGAAAGTAACGGTGTAGAATGTGTCTGGATAGAAGTTAAGCTGAAAAGAAACCCTTCCATTTTGGTTGGATTCTGTTACAGGAACCCATCTGAAAGAGTAAACTGGGTCGACAAATTTATTACGATGATGGATGCAGTCTCGCTTGAATCCAAGGAAATCATTTTACTTGGAGACTTTAACATAGACCTTCTAAAAGTACAAAACCAATGGACGCAAGCATTCAATCTGTTCAGTCTGCACCAGCTCAATGAATCTCCAACGAGAGTCACACCAAACTCCAAGACACTTATCGACCATATTTATATTTCAGATAAAACTAACATAACAGAAGTCTGCGTCCCTGTTCTAAACTGTAGTGATCATTATCCAGTCTGTGTCACATGGTCCAAAAAAGGAGCAAAAATTCCCCAAACGGGACACAAGACAATGACCTACCGTTGCTTTACAAGCTTTAACAACCAAGACTTTCTGCATGACTTGCTTAACTCAAATCTCTCTTCAGTTTTCAACATAACTGATCCAGATCTTGCAGTAGAATTTTGGATCAAAACATTTACTGAAATTTATGATAAACACGCCCCTCTAAAAACGATTAGAATACGACATGATCCTAAACCGGCATGGTACACTAAAGAGTTACAGGAGGCAGGTTACCTTAGAGATATGCTTAAACAACATGGCTATGAAGAGGAATCTAGAAAACTGAGAAATGCAATAAATTCACAGAAGCGCAGAGAAAAAACGAAATATTATCGAGAACTAATATCGTCAAACCAGAACCCAAAATTGGTATGGAGAGCTATTAACGAGCTTACAAACAATCAATCTTCTTCAAAATCAACTGTAATTAAAGACATCTCTGTCGAACAGCTGAACACCCACTTTTGCACTATTGCCAATAAAATTGTCACGACAGATTCATCCAGATTAAACGACCTTCAAAAACTGAAACAATATTGCCAAGATAAAAACATCAAGTCTGAACTTGACATTCCACCAATAACAGTTTTCGAAGTTTATCACTACCTAACGCACCTAAAACAGTCAGGTACCTGCGGGGTGAATGGCCTAGACGGCAAAATCCTCAAACTATCAGCTCCAGCAATTACAGATACGTTAACATACGTCTTCAATTTATGCATCGGCAAAAATCATTTTCCTGATAGTTTCAAAAAAGCGAAAGTCATACCTATCTACAAAGCAGGTGACAACTCAGACCCTGCAAACTACAGACCAATCTCAATCATTTCCACTATTTCCAAACCTTTGGAAAAACACATAAACAAACACACATTACACCACCTTAATACATACCACTTGCTTCATCCAAGACAGTCCAGGTTCCGACACAACCATTCATGCCACTCAGCCCTAATCAACCTGGTTGATGACTGGATAAATAGCATTAACAACAACAGATATTGTGGTGTCCTATTTATTGATTTCAAAAAAGCATTTGATGTGATAGACCATAACCTTCTTCTTAGAAAATTAAAATTGTATGGCTTATCCACAAAAACTCTTACGCTTTTTCACTCGTATCTCACAAATAGGCAACAATGTGTAAAAATTAATACAACTTTCTCTTCATTTCAAACACTTTCCTATGGCGTCCCCCAAGGCTCTATCCTGGGTCCCTTACTGTTCACAATTTACATCAATGATTTACCTCTCCATATCACATCCACCTGTGAACTCTTTGCTGATGATACAACCATGCATACAGGTCATTCTGATGTTACTGTTCTTGCACAAACTTTACAAGAAAGTGCGAATGACCTCGTAAAATGGACTGAACTAAATCACATGTCGCTTCACCCTCAAAAAACTAAATCCATGCTTATCACAACCAGGCAAAAAAAGACAAAATCTCACTATTAAGTTTCCTCCTGTACATCTTAAAAATGACCCCATTGAACAGGTTACATACCTCAGTGTGCTAGGAATAACAATTGATAACAATATGAGTTGGCAAGCTCACATAACCTCACTATGCAAAAAAGTTTCACAGAAAGTTTATCAACTCTCCAAAATCAAACGCTTCCTCGACCTGCATTCACGCAAGCTCTTTTTCCAGACTCATATTCAATCATACATAGACTATGGATCTACTCTATGGGACTGTGCTAGCGCTAACACCTTCAAACCATTGTTAAGCCTACACAAGCGAGCACTCAAATTAGTCCTCCTAAAAAGCAGTAGTCTTCTGGACTCGGACCATAAAAAGATTCAAGTTCTCCCATTAAGTCTGAGATTAAAATACAACAAAGGGATCATAATGCACAAGATTGTGTCAGGGAAGGCACCCTCAACATTAGTTCACAGATTCTCAATTAATTCCTCAAGGACTCTACCCAAACTTCATGTCCCTGTTCCTAGAATTGATTTATTCAAATCCAGTTTAACATATTGATGTTCCTGTCAATGGAACTCGCTCCCTGAATCAACCAGACAACGCCAATGCATATCAACCTTCACACACCATTACTTCAACCATCTTATGTGCCAGTACTTGCATACTCCGCCATAAATCCACCACCAACCACCACCACCCTCTTTGCCTTATGTATGTACCTGACTATTTAAAAAGTGTTTTTGTACTTGAAATGCACATGTATGTTATTTTGTTTAGTAAGTATGTCTTATGTGAGTACGTGTGTGTGTGTGTGTGTGTGTGTGTGTGTGTGTGTGTGTGTGTGTGTGTGTGTGTGTGTGTGTGAGTGTTTCCTTCTACCTCCTGCCCTCTTGTCATTCTATCGATATGCTTATATTCTTATGCGACTCTCTCTCTCTCTCTCTCTCTCTCTCTCTCTCTCTCTCTCTCTCTCTCTCTCTCTCTCTCTCTCTCTCTCTCACGGTTCTGCTGGAATGACTTGATTTATTTTCTATATGACATCCCCTTGTACCCGTGGCGACTGGGCTATCATTATGCATTTCCCACCTCCATTTGTGCTTTATTTTCTATCCCCCCTCCCCCGGTGCTTCAAAATCGATTGTCTTGTATCTCTTTGGAATTTTTTGATTGTCAGATTGTTCTAAACATGCTCTCTTATCGCACCCACTCTCGCCTCTTTCTCTCCCCCCCCCCCCCCTCTCTCTCTCTCTCTCTCTCTCTCTCTCTCTCTCTCTCTCTCTCTCTGCAGCCTTACCCTGCACTCCTTTCGCTCCTGCGTCTCTCTCTCTCTCTCTCTCTCTCTCTCTCTCTCTCTCTCTCTTTCTTTTTTCTTTTTTGTTTGTTTTTGTTTTGTTTGTTCTTTTCTTTTTTAATTTTAATCCCGTATTGTCTTGTAGTTCTAGTCACTTTTTACATGCTTCCTTTGTTACCTCATCTTATTTTGCATTGTTGACCCTACTCGGGGCGAGGACTGGATGTAAAAAAGCACATCAGTGCTTATCTATTATCCTCGTAAATAAAGAATTTTGTCTTGTCTTGTCTTCTCTCTCTCTCTCTCCTCTCTCTCTCTCTCTCTCTCTCTCTCTCTCTCTCTCCCTCCCTCTCTCTCTCTCTCTGAGATTACACAAACTGTCGATTTCCACTATATAAACGACTTCCCAGATATCTGAGCAGCTGCTTTTCTTTAAAGAAAAAAAAAAAAGGGGGGGGGGGGAAAGATTTTTTTTTCTTTTATTCAGGAAGGAGGTTATCAAGAACAATACGTGAGCACTAAGTGCGTACTTTCTTTCCTTCTAGGCACTTTTGGCACGAAAAAGAGACCATAGTTTAGAGTATGGTCTACATTGCATCATTTCTTCCATCTACTAGGCGCCGGACACAGACCGATCGCCATGGAAAGTGCCGCAGACTTGTGAACAAGCGAAGTGCTCAATGCTGATCGATCCATCTGTTTCTAGTGAATGTACTCATTTCTTCACACCTGGTGACGAACAATAAGGCGGATTTTTCGATCGGAGTTGACATTGGTTCTGACTCCATTTCCCATACAGTCCTTCGAATGAGACTATAAACCGTGGTTCCGTGTATGAACGCACGCATAACATCTTGCACACACGTAAAATCATTCACCAACTTTCGGAAGAGAAGGCCAGTTTGGCCGTTGGTATGGATGACATGTTACACATAGCATGCACCCTGCGTGATAAATGGAAAGAATGAAGAAAGTAAGAAAAATAAGTGAATGATATTGAATCACTATTGACTGGATGACACGGGAAACGACTGAATGAAGCGCCAGCTGGCAGCTCTTCAGTTGGCACTTCCTAGATAGGCAGCCCGTTGTGTAAACAAGTGTGGATTGTAAAGCGCTTAGAGCTTGGTCTCTAGCCGAGAATAGGTGCTATATAACTATCCATGATAATAATAATAATGATGATAATAATAATAATAATAACAAACGTGGGTCCAATTTTGTTGCAAAGTGAGGTGTCTGCAGGTGGAAATCTAAACAAATAGGAGCTCTCGTATTGTTCTATTGTTACTATTATTGTTAGTATTATTATCATTAATACCAGTGTTATCATTGATACCACCATCATTACCATTATCAACACCACGAACACTGTTTGCCACGACAACCATACTGTTCGACAGTCCTCTAACCCCTCTCCTTTCTGCCTTACTAGAAGTGCTATTGTCACATAATCACCAAAAGTGGTAGTAATCCTCTCTTTATTATTTTTCCAATATTTTCATCACCATTATTATTGTGATTGATATTAGTATTATCATTATCATCATTACTAATTCAATTCGCATTGTCTCCTTCCTGGCGGGCTCGTTTTCATTCAACGCCCATCTTGCGCGCTGAATTTGACCAAGGTAAGTGACTGCTCGTTCATTTTCGTGGTCCTAGGTGCTGTTTCTCTCGCCTGAGGAAGACTTCAGAGGTGGAAACGTGTCGTCTTTTTGTCTTGTGATTGGTTGGTTCATGTTCGGCGGATGTCGTACTTAAACTTTTTAAGATGTGGGTCAAAACGAACTTTTGACCTCAACTCAGGTAGTGGTTAAGAGTGAGCTCACACACGCAGGTCGGAAACTTACCTTGGAGTTCAAGTGGTCTGCAGCGAGACGAAAATCTTGCAAAGGAGGCGTGGTCAGTAGACACCGTTCAAACTCGGTGCGAGCTTCCTGGCTGCGTTCTCCAAGGCCTTTCTGCACGTGCAACCCGCCCAACTTTCGCAGCTTCGGCAGGAGGTAGTCTTGGTCTGTGCCCAAGATAATGTGTGTGCTAGGGGCGGTGCACCTCGTTCTGTGCTGGCTGCTGTTAGTCTCTGCTGTGATGTCAGACTCGCCGACATTGAAGGCGGGCCTTTGGTTGTTGTTGTTGTTGTTGTTGATATTGTTGTTGTTGTTGCTGCTGCTGCTGTTGTAGGGGCGGCTACGTTTGTTTGCAGCTTGGTATGGTAGATGGGCCAGCTTGACCAGGCTACTGGAGAAAAGAGAAGATTATTTAATGGTTAGTTTTGATAAGCTCTCTGTTTGACCGTGTCACGATTTTATAGTCAGGAAATTACGTCGTAAGTGGGATTTAAAACAATCAGTGACGGATAATCGATAAGCCCCCAGTTTCACTGTGTTACGATTCACGTTCAGGAAATTACGTGAGTGCAGTTTAACACAATCGGTGATGGATAATCCGTAGGGCACCAGTTTTGCTGTGTCACGATTTACATTCGGGAAATTGCGTCAGTGGGATTTAAAACAATCAGTGACGAATACTTCATATGCCACCAATATTACTGCGTCACGATTTGCAGTCAGGAAATTACGTAGGTGGGGAAATTACATATGTAGGATTTAAAACAATCAGTGATGGATAATCGATATGCCACCAATTTTACTGTGTCACGTTTGACAGTTGGGCATTGCGTTAGTGCGATTTAGAACAATCAGTGACGTATAATCGAAATGCCACCAGTTTCACTCTGTCACGATTTACAATCGGGCAAGTGCGCTTGTGGGATTAAAGTAGCTAGTGACGAATAGCCTGTAAGGAAACTAAGTTTCGTTACATACCAGGACTTCACAGCCTTTTACCAGGACGCCAGTGAAATATACCAGGACATTACGTAACACACAGGACGCTGTTCTCACCAGACCACTATGTGGCGGTACAACTATTTAAGAAATGTGGCAAACAATAAAGTACTGTCTGTAAATAAACGTCACTTCAAGGGTGCGTCTAGAAATAGAATAATCTTTAATAGTCTGCCAGTGATGCTACCGTGTTTAGTGCCAAGTAACCATGCGTTTCAGTGCCCTGTTTAGGCAAAACGGCAGGAGTAATAACGGCAAAACGGCAGGAGTAATAACGGCAAACGGCAGGAGTAATAACGGCAAAACGGCAGGAGTGATAACGGCTGAATGGCAGGAGCAATAGCGGCAAAACGGCAGGAGCAATAGCGGCAAAACGGCAGGAGTAATAACGGCAAAACGGCAGGAGTAATAACGGCAAACGGCAGGAGTAATAACGGCAAAACGGCAGGAGTGATAACGGCTGAATGGCAGGAGTGATAACGGCAAAACGGCAGGAGCAATAGCGGCAAAACGGCAGGAGTGATAACGGCTGAATGGCAGGAGCAATAGCGGCAAAACGGCAGGAGTGATAACGGCTAAATGGCAGGAGCAATAGCGGCAAAACGGCAGGAGTGATAACGGCGAAAACCAGACGAAAGCATGTGAAAGATTGTGTGTTGTTCCTTGTGTATAGTCAGGCGTTTGTGGACATATGTGTCTGGAAGTTTAATAACAACTGATGATACCGAAAATAAAGCGAGGGTTGACTGCCAGAACCTAGTATCTACCTTATATACATATATATAGATAGACAGATAGATAGATAGATATACATATATGTATATATATATAAAATGAAGGTAAAACCCTCGAACACGGTGGACACCACTCAATGATGTGTGGGTGCACTGCTGATCCAGAAACTGGCCAGTCAACGAGTACAAAAATAAGCGCAGGCACACCGACCACACACTTCATGTTTTTCTTAAAAGCTTTCGCCTTTCATTTAGGCTTCGTCAGCATCAGTACGTCTTGTTTCACATTGCACACTGGTCTTGTTTCACACTGCACACCAATGTGCAATGTGAAACAAGATGTGCTGATGCTGACGAAGCCTAAATAAAAGGCGAAAGCTTTTAAGAAAAACATGAAGAGTGTGTGGTTGGTGTGCTTGTGTTTATTTTTGTACTACATGTATATATATAATATAATATTAATATATATATATATATATATGAAATACTGGGTTCTGGCAGTCAACCCCCGTATATCAGTCTAAAATAGTGAAGAAGAGAGAGAGAGAGAGAGAGAGAGAGAGAGAGAGAGTACGAATACAAATACGAATACGACTGCGAAAATTTGATCAGATAAAGGCCAGGGCCACATACTGAAGGGGCGATACCTGCAATACACATGATATCAGTGTCATCATGAAAGAAAGTGCAAGGGAAAAGCAAGTATATATGCACAATACAATAACATTAAGAATATACAAAGAGAGAGAGAGTGTGTGTCAGGTCCGAGCCTGCCTGTTCTACTGTCGTCGTTACCATGGTCACGCTGTTACGATCTACGAGCAATCTGTTCGCGCTCTGTCATCAGCGGTGGGTCTGTATTAGTGACAGTTTTGGGGGTTGTACCGCGCTCTGGGGATAATTGACTGTTTTCGAGCCGGTAGAGAGTGTGGAGGTTTATTTAGGCTAGTTTGTATCTTGCTCTACTCTACGCCTTTAGTCTATTTTTAGGCCAGATGAACTGGGTCAGCCGGTTTTGCTTACACTGGCTGTGTTTGTGCATGCCGTAGTGGTGTGTGAGTTTGTGTAGTGATTGTGAGTAAGGGTTGCGTGTGTGTGGTGTTTGTGTCTGATGCGCGTGTATGCGTGTATAGGGGTCAGTTGACAAGTGGGGTTGTTAACGACCAATCTGTCGCCCCTGCCCAATTTGTCGACCGGCGACAGATTGGTCTTCAAACCAGGACCAATCTGTCGCCCAGACGACAGATTGGTCTTCAACACCAGGACCAATCTGTCGCCCGGCGACAGATTGGGCCCGGGTGCTGCATATTTTGATGGGATAGACCTTATAGGGAAGACATCATGATTGAAGAGGGAATATTTGAGCGGATAGAAAAACACAGCGTCACAGCGAACTACTTTTGAAGTTGGAGTGTTTCTATCCCTGTGGCGAGGTAATAAAGAGTCGCGGCCCCTGTAACTCCAGGGTGTTGGGGCCAATTCTCTTATAATTTGGTGTGAGGGTTTATTGTACAAATTCTTTTTGTGATAGTCACTTCTGGCAGGCAGGCACCTCTCGCACAAGTTTTCTTAGTCCAGAAAAAAAACTAGAAATAAAAACAATATACAAAAACACTCAGAGCCTGAATTCACATTGAGATAGCATGAGAATTGGCACCATGCCAGTGTAGAAGCTCTTCCAAAAATCCTGTTAAATTCTATTGGCCCCATGCTATCCCGATGTGAATAGAGGCCCACGTCAATAACAAAAATGACGTGAAAATACATTTAAACATGAAAAGATAAAAGACCACGTGTGTGTGTGTGTGTGTGTGTGTGTGTGTGTGTGTGTGTGAGAGAGAGAGAGAGAGAGAGAGAGAGAGAGAGAGAGAGGGGTTGGGGAGAAAGAATGTGAGATCTTTGTTGCCAAGGAACTGGGCAAGTAGTTTTGCAAGGTGCAACCTGTCTTGTTTCTTCTTCTTCTCTGGAGGGTCCAAGGTCAATGAGCTGACCATTCTGGCACCTTTTGAAAGAAAAGTTTTTTTTAGTCATGCCAGTTGCGGCAATCAAATGTCAGCGCAAAGGAGCCAAGAGGTTTTGTAGGTATAGAAACAGCTGCTTGAAAGATGACTATCTTTTGTCAAAATCATATCCGTTTTAAATCATGATCCAGCTCTCTCTCTCTCTCTCTCTCTCTCCTCTCTCTCTCTCTCTCTACACACACACACACACACACACACACGCACACACACACACGCACGCACACACACACACACACACACACGCACACACACACACACACACACACACACACCACCCTTACTTTTCTCCCGCCATGCACTTTTTGATACAATCATCGTGTACCCTCTATCTCTCACTAAGCGATTGGAGCACCACGACTGTCTGAACCACGTCTGTCTGAATTGTCCCAGTCAGAAGTGGTTCATGTGAAACGTTAACATGACCAAAGCAAGCCTCACATCAAATTTGAAGATAAAAGTGCCTTTTATATCACACCAAGCATGTAATAGTTTGATTGTTTTATTAACATTTGGAGGGGGTGGTGAAGTTATGACTGTGACTGGTTTGCATTGTTCAGATGCTTCCAGCTGTTGCACGACAATGCCTTAATAATGCGTTGCTACAACACGGCGATGCCCTTGTTTTTTTTAAATTTTTTTTATTCATCTTTTACTGCCACTGTCTGACATAATAGACTATATAGGGCCTAGGCCTACACCTTTTTGATATTTGTAGATATCTTCTTGTCGAAATTCTCTCATGCACTAGAATATGAAAATAAATGTCGGTAAAGGATTTCTAATCTCAATTTTCAAAGAAAATGGCCTCTGTACATCGTTGCTGACCAAATGATGCACAGTGTGTTACACGTCAGTAATATCCGTGAGACAGTAAGTCAACAATCATATCTCTATAGGAAATGTGGACCTAAGACCCTTTGTTCATTTACACAGTAAAATCCGGTTTATATGAACTCGGATAAATTTCAGTTCCCAGATAATTTCAAGTCATCAACTGCCGATGTCAAGTTTTCTCAATAATAAAGGGACGTAACTTAGACAACTCTTACTCTCTTATTCAAAGAGATAAGAACACACTACCTGACATCAGCACAGGGGGTATCCTTGCCATTAATCATAAAGTCATTTGGTTGCCTGCAGAGTCGATAACAGTGCGTTTTCCATTGTTTTATTTCTTATT
>CM065736.1:13242072-13257072 GCA_033310375.1 Conus canariensis | reverse complement strand
CCGAGCCTCCTATAGAACTGTTTGTGCAGTCTGTACTTTGTCAAACTGAGGCCAAGTGCCGCACGAAGGGCAGGACCTTGTTTTGCAGTTAAAGATACTTGACCACATTTTGCTTCATTAAGAACCAACTGTTCGCGTACTTTGCTTGCCATCTTCAGTCCTGTGCCCTGCTCTTTGGCCGCATCTTGTTCAGTGTCTCCTGATACATTCAAACGAATTTTGTTCATTTCTTTTGCTCGCTTCTTCCTGAGTGGTGTTCGAGCTTCAGTTGATGCTTTCCGAGGTTTTGTAATTTTTTTCAGCACAATCGGCTGTCCACCAGTTTGGCATGTGACAGTCATTTTATCACTGGACTGTGAGAGCTTAATGCGGGTAAGTTTTGTGAAATAAGCTTCTTCTGTGTTTGTCAGTGGTGCCTTCAGCTGACTCAAAGGCCTGAGGATTCTTTTTCTGAACGGAGACAATGCTTTGTCAATGCCAGTTGGAACTGTCTGCACTGATGCGCCTCTTGAATCTTTGGGTGGAGTTGATGTGGCATCAGATGTGACACAAAAGGAAACTTGTTTTTTGACTGGAGATAATGCTTCATTGATGCCAGCTGGGACAGTCTGCACTGATACAGTTCTAGGGACTTTTGCCGGAGCTGATGTGGCTTCAGATGAGACAGAAAATGAAATAACATTATCAAGATCAGAGTTTGATTGGCACTTTCGTTTTGCTGGTGGGAATACTGTTTGAGAACGGCAGATTTCTTTATCTTTTTCTCTGGTCTCCCACCTTTACTCTGCTGTTGAAAGTGAGTGCATAGCGCACACTGACTGACAGATAAACTGGGGTCAAACAGGTGCCTTAACTTTGAGGCTTTTTTCAAATTCTGCCAATGCACGGCTCTTTGCTGTAGTTGAATTTTTGCGGTTTATCAGATTTCTCGAAGTTTTTGCACAAAACACACAGACTATTTTTGAATGTACTTTCTCCCTATCTTCCAGAACATTCACATTGAAGATTATGTTTATTTCAGAAGCAACACTCAAACATGTTACCACTGATTTGTTCTTATCTTTCTTTAATCTCTTAGACCATTTCCCACACAGTCTACACAAGACCTTTAAACGTTCTAAATGTTCAGTGAGAGAATGACCGTTTTGTTCCATAATCTTTTCGGCCATCCCCTCCCCCCCCCCCTCTCTCTCTCTCTCTCTGTCTGTCTCTCTCTCTCTCTCACACACACACACACACACACACACACACACACACGCGCGCGCGCGCGCGCACACACACACACACAAATAAAAAAGCACCCTAATGGTACTACCAACAACACACTTTAATTTGATTTTGCCGATAGAAATAGTAGTAGTGGTTGGAAATGAAGTATTATTATAATTATAATAATTATTCACTTATTATTGTTACTACCATTACTGTTATCAGTAGTATTATTTTGCTTGTAGTAATTATGTTATCCTCTACGTTTCCCTTTAATTAGGCCTACGTTGCTCTACATGCAACCAAAGTACATATAAAATGTAGCAACAATGAAGAAATATGTGTGTATATAACAGCGTAAACACGACCCCTTTACAAATGCTAACTAACTTTTCATTCACAAAGATGCTTCCCAATGCTTGACCTGCTTCGGCTTACAAGCACATCAGCCAACGACGCACGCGCGCGCAGGCTGTAGGTTTTGCCGGTCGCGAAGTTCTGTCAGAAAGTTTTAAACACGTAATAATTATGGTACTCATAGAGACAAGCCAAATGCCAGCTTTTGTCACACTCTCAGGTACTCACTGAGCTATTGCTGACATACAGAAATTATAGTCTAAAAACAGCTGTACACAGTAAAGATAACAATAATGTTGCACCAGTCTCGAAGCGTCCAAACACACACAGCGTCTTCGCTGAGAAAGGAATGCGCATCTGGCAGTGCGGTGGCTGACTGGTAAGGGCCTAGCCGGGGTCAAAAGGCAAAGCGTTGAGCGAACTAAATGCCTAAGTAGTGAACATTTGGATTTTGCAATAAACTGAACTATTTCATGGTCACCCCATTCGATAGGGAGAGTATTGGAAAGGTAACGTTTATGGCCAATGTTTAATACCATGTCCATATAAACTTACCAAAATAACATAAGCAACATTTGTTTGTGTGTTTGCCTACTTTCCAGCGTGAATTACATTATTTGGATTTGATAACTAGTTGATTTAACTACTTGACACTTGCATGTTTGATTTTTCTGATTGATTATGCACTCTGAAGATTTCTCAATGTGGCCATTCAATAGAAAAACAACAATAAACTCTTGTCTCATTCCATCACTTTTTATGAGATTTTATTATCATTTGGCTCTTAGTTTGATGTTAAGGAAAGACAAGAAACTAATAACGAAATTGAAAATCAATAAATAAATAAAAATATGGGGCACTTCCCACACTTCGGAGAAAGTGTGGGGGCGCCCTCATACTTTCTCTCACATGGGAGAAAGTGCGAAAGGGGAAGGACCATACTTTCTCTCAATCCCGCACTTTCTTCTTAAGTGAGAGAAAGTGAGCCCCCACACTTTCTCCTAAAGTGAGAGAAAGTGTGGGAATGAGAGAAACTGGCCCAACATCAACGTATTGAGAGCAAGGTAAGTTGGCGACAAATTGGCCAAGGGGCGACAGATTGGACAGTGAAGTGCGACCCAATCTGTCGCCCTCAAAAACTTAGAATGGGCGACAGATTAGTCCTGGTGTTGAGGACCAATCTGTCGCCTGGGCGACAAGTTGGTCCTGGTGTTAAGGCCCAATCTGTCGCCGGCGACAAACTGGGCAGGGGCGATAGATTGGTCGTTAACAGGGGTCACTCAGGTTCTCTCAACAGGTGGCACGATCGAAGCGCTTCTGAGTAGGAATCAGCGTGGTCATTGAGTTCACTTCTCATCTAGGCTGGCAAGACTGCAGGAGGTGTGGTTCTTGGCCAGATAGTTTTCTTGAGGGAGATTTGTTCACCAAGAGTTGCAGACTAGTGTCTTGTGGTATATTGCCTAACTAGTCCAAAGTAGTCCACGTACTGCTGTGTTATTCAGGGAGAGGAGCCTGCAATACCAGTGGTTGTACTGTTTAGCGTCAGTGTGGTAGCGAGTCGTGTGGTAGCTGTTATGTAAACTTCAACTGGTGCCTCAGCTGGTGTGAGAGCAGCTGACAGTACCTGGTTGCTGCCGTCTCTTGCCTGTTCGCTGCACAGTATAGCTGTTGCCAGCTTGCGGCGTAGCTTCAGGCTCGTTGCTGTCTTTGAGTGGTAGATGTGGGTTTTATTGTGGTATGGATGTTTCGTCCGTGTGGTATGGATGGTTCGTATGTGTGGTATGGATGTTTCGTCTGAGTGGGGTATACGTGTTCGTCTGGATGGGTGGTTGTCCTCGTGGGTGTTGTGTGATTTGGGATAGGATTATGGATTGTTCGTATCCGGTTCAGGATAGGCAGTTGGATATAGTATGCAGGAATGTGTAGGGCATTAGGGTTTTCATCCAGGAATGATGATTGTCGTATGCTTGCGATGTGATGGCTGCATTATTGTTGACGTCATGTGTCGGACGGATTATTGTTGACATTATGTGTCCGACGGATTGTTGTTGACTCTGTGAGTGGGCAGAGTGTGATGCTGTTAGACTGTCTGTGAGTGTGTGGATGTTAGGTGTCTGTGGGTGTTAACCGGACAATCCCTTGCTGAAGTTATTGCCACTAGTGGGGGTTAGACAGGAGGGGGTGTCAGAAGGAAATCTTCCCCTAGTGGGGTTATAGCAGGCGTAGACTAAGGGTGGTGAATGGGGCTGTCTACTTTGGTATTGGCGGTAAGCCGGATGTTTGGGGCTCTTAGTGAGTGCCTTGCGCTGTTTTAGTTATCGCCGGATTTGGTTAGGCTCGCAGTGTTCGTGATGCGGAGATGTTAGTTAATTTTGTGATTATTTTATAAAGTATATGATCTCTGGAATATATGCGGATGCCGTGTTGTCTGCATTCAAAATCGGTTTGGACATGTAGTTATCTTCCTTTTCAGGCGTCGATCACTGATGGAGTGTGAATTGCAGCGGAAATTTTGATAATGCTTGGTGAAAATTTATGCATTGAGCTCCGTTGATTCTGGTCACGGGCTCGAGAGTATTGAGAAATTTATTATATAATGGAGATGAGTTTTGTGACTTTTGGGTGGTGTTTTCTATTATTTTCCATGGGTTTGGATTGGGTATATTTGGTTGTATTGATGGTATGGAATGTATCTGGGTTCGACTGTTCGGGTCGGGTTATTGCTCATTGTGAGTGCTGATCTTGGTGCGCGTGAATCCATAGTGTGAATTGAGTTCGCGTGGATTGAGCCCCGTTTGCTTTGAGCGATCCATGTTTGTGTGGGGGTGGACTCGTGAACTGATCGGACTATTGACTAAGTGTTTAGTCAAGTTGTGGTGATGATATAGGATCTGGACTCCAAGGATTTGTGCTCATTCTCTGATTGACTTGTAAAGATCCTCATGTTGGACGGTCTTTGGCCTGGTTGGGACAGTATCCTACGTTGGGCTGCTTGACGTCTCAGCGGAGATCCCTATCGTCTCCATGGAGGAACCTGCTGTATACTTGTCATCCCCTGGTCAGACAGCTTACCAGGGTCAACCGTCAAGTGTGGACTCTTCCTGCGTCCTTCCGACCCTGCCCCCCGCCCCATTCTGATGCCCTTGACCCTATCAATGTTTACCCCTGTTTGTCCTCAACCTCTTCCAGACCTAATGTTCAACTGACCCGTTAACCCCCCTTATCCCTGTCCTTCGCCCTACATCACTGCAGCTTGGGCGTGAGGAGGGAACGTCTGCTGGCCACAGTGGGTGGCTGGGCGGATAACTACTCGCCTGCATCTTGTGACGACCAGGCAGCGCTGGGAGAGCACACGGCTTGATTGCTTCTCTTGGGGTCTTCATCGGAGAGAAACCCATCGAGGACGCTGTGAAGTGTGACCAGTGGCCTAGTGTGGCACAGAGCATCACACGGCCGATCATGGGGGTCCAGCGTGTGGCCCGTTTGTCAGCGGTGTGGTTATAGGAAACGCACTCCTGTCTGGTGTGTCTGTTCTGATGGACGTGCATGTGCATGTGCGTTGGGCACACTGAACGATTGAGAACAACAGCACGAGTGGGACATAATTGTAATAGTGTCTGGGGGTCTTGGACGGCGATACGTGAGTCGTGGGGCGAATCTGTGTACTGTTTAATGTGTTTGTTGTGAACAATAACTAAGGTGGTATAATTTGGTCAGCGTGATTGTTGGCCTTGTGTATTATCCATGTCGTTGGGGTCTCCTTCTGTGGTTAACTTTGACCTTGTGTTATATGCATTATGTTGATGCTATGTGTCATGTGCCCTATGACCCATGTGGTGTGAGTGTCTCTAGGTACTGCTGGCTGCAGTGGAGTGGCGGAGGCGTGAATGCGATGTGATTGAGCGTATGCGAGCGAGAGTGTTAGTTGTGGCGTGCATTGTTGGTGTGGGAAGGATTGATCGGAGTTAAAAGGTTGTCGTGCTTGTAATGTCGGTGGAAATGTTCATGTATTCACGGTCAATAAATGTTGTGTGAATGTTAATCTGTGTTCAGTAGTCCTAGGTCTGTTGGGAAGTAACTAGATTAGGCTGTAAACTCTGTCTGTCTATCTATAGCGTCAGTTCAGGTCTTAGCGAACCTGAGAGATAGAGAGAGAGAGAGAGAGAGAGAGAGAGAGAGAGAGAGAGAGAGAGAGAGAGAGAGTTTCATCAAGGAGGCGTCACTGCGTGCGGACTAGTCCATATACGCTACATCACATCCGCTAAGTTTTCAGATCACACTACGCATGATTTGAAGCTGATGGATATATGAATTAACAACAAAGATGAGACAACTGAAGAAGAGGGTCTCGTGGCTACGACTCAGCGGATGTCTGACCTACGCATTAGCCCAACGCGCTGGTTAGACCTTCAGTGCCTACCTACCATTTTTTTTTTTTTTTTTTGGTGGATGTACACGTGTGTGTATGATGTGTGAGCATGGGCCCATGTGTGTGCGTGGGCGCATGTGTGTGTGTGTGTGTGTGTGTGTGCGCGCGTGCGCGCGCAGGCATGTGTGCGCATTTGTGTGTGTGTGTGTGTGTGTGTGTGTGTGTGTGTGTGTGTTGTGTGTGTGTGTGTGTGTGTGTGTGCACGTGTGTGTGTGTGTGTGTGTGTGCGCGCGCGCGCGCACGCGTGTGTATGTGTGGTGTGTGTGTGTGTGTGTGTGTGTGTGTGATTTGTGGGTTTGTGTGAGCACACGTATCTGCATATAGGCTATATGTGTACATATCTGTGTGTATGTGTGTGTCTTTGTATGTGGACGTGTGCGCATGTGCGTGTGTGTGTGTGCATTTGTGCGCTTATGTGTATGCATGTGTGTGCGCGCGTGTCAGTGTGGCCGTGCGAGCGAGCGAATGTACGCACACACGTTCGTATGTGCGTGTGTGTGTGTGTGTGTGAGTGCGCACACGCGCGCGCGCGCCCGCGCGCGCGCGCGCGCGCGTGTGTGTGTGTGTTGTGACTGCGTGTGTGAATGTTCAGAAGATGACTTAGGAGCAAGAACAAGACCATCAATTACAGCATACAAGTGCTCGCGCATTCTCGCGCGCACACATACATACACATAACAATAAGAACAACAACTCCTCCCCCTCAAACACATCCCACGCACACACACACACATGCGCGCACGCACACACACAAACATACACACGCGCGCACACAAACACACACACACACACCGCGCGCGCGCGCGCGCGCGCGCTCTCTCTCTCTCTCTCTCTCTTTTCACACACACACACACACACACACACACACCAAAGCTTCCACACACATGTCTGTGGACTCTCTAATTAACACGCTGGCATTACCCCACTGATGAACACACACACACACACACACACACACAACACACACACACACACACACACACTCTCTCTCTCTCCCACACACACTCACACACCAACGCATGCACACTCATGATGTCCATGGACACTCTAATTAACATGCTGGCATCACCCCACTGATGAATACACACCAGCGCACACACGTCTACAGTATACGCTGGGGACCCTGAGAGATTCAAAGTCTTATCTCAGTTTACATGTGTTTCATCTTTTGTGTCTGTTATTGGAAAGGCCCAGTATGAGTTTGCCCCAATCTCTAGGAGTCTTCGCAATGTTGGCCTTGAAATTATTCCAATGTTTGTTTGGTTGGTGATGTTTCTTGCTCTTCCCTTAAGTCTGGATGAGCGGCCACTTCCTCTCTTGATGTTCAGATCTGAAAGATGGTCTATGGTATAGTGGCTTTGCTCTTCTTTGCTTAAGTGATTCTTCAGATTTCTTATCACATCAGATCGGCCAAGCAGTAATCCAGTTCTTATTGTTGCTTTGCCAGCCAGTGTGTCTGCTCTCTCGTTTCCTTTAACTACAGCATGTCCAGGGCAGTACATCCATACGAGTCTCTCCAATGGAAGGCTGCGCAACAGTTCATTCCAAGCAGGGCTTCCCTTTCCACTTTTCACTTTCTGAAGTAGGTTCATGGAGTCAGTCAGTATCATGGCTTGTTGAGTTTGAAACTGGCTTATGGATGTAAGCCAGTGGAGTGCTTGTGTCACTGCTTCTACCTCCATTGTTAGACTTGAAGTTGTTAAACTGTGCGCACCATTGTCTTCCTGAATAGTTAGGCCATTTTGCTTCACTGTGTATCCCCAGCCTGACTTACCTTTGGTGACCGAACCGTCAGTGTATATTAAAGTATCATCTTTTGTGCAACGATCTTCTACCAGCATCTGAACTTCTGCGTTGGTTTTGCCTTCTGGCCATTCTTGACAATGTCTTCCAAGTTCTGGAGTGATGGCAGTTTGGTAGAGGTGCTTCAAGTGGTCTGGATACTTCTCCCATTCCTTGGTTTCTTCGACTTCTGCTAACTGGCACACAAGCTGTATACTGTCTTCTGCCTGTCCCATCCATGATTTTCCACGTCCTAGCCGAGTGCCTTTTGTTTCCTTGACCACCTCATGAAGTGGGTTTGGGGGATTTTCAAGGGCTCTGAAATATGCCTACACCTGTTCCAGCTTGTGTCTTGTCTGCATTGAAGGAAGGTCGAGCAGGTATCGCATAGTTTGAACTGGTGTGTCCTTTGTGGTTCCCAGGATCAATCTCATTTTCTTTCTAATTTGAGAAGGTTGCTGTTGGACAGTGTTGTAAGCCCTAATCCATAATCTATCACACCGAGTACAAGTGCGTGATACAGTCGGTAGAGATGGCGCTGTTCAATGCCTTTAGCTGCCATTGCTTTCATGGCAGATAAGCCTTTTTTGCATTTGAGAACAATATTCCCAACATGCTTTCTAAAGGTTAGCATTCTGTCAAAGCCTACACCCAAATAGCGTAGGTTGTTAGTTGATTCCATTGGTATTCCATTGAAGGAAACTGGTGAGGGTACTTGTCCTGATGTCTTGTTGTTGAGAGTGCAGACTAATGTCTGGGCTTTTGTAGGGTTGATGGACAATCCAGTTTCTTGACACCACACTGAGCAGTGTTGTTCAACTGTTGCTGGACTGCTTTCGTTCTTTCTTCAGCATTCTTTGATGTTTTGTAGATCAGGCCGTCATCTGCAAATGTCATCACTCGAGCAATTCCGTTTCTGTTGAGGTCTGCTAGGCATTTTGTGTAGACATTGTACAGAACAGGGGAAAGAGGAGAACCTTGAGGTAATCCCATAGAAAGTTTATGAGGTTCAGAAGTCCAATCTCCAAATCGTAGAATGACGGTTCGCTCCCGAAGTGCCCCTGCTATCCATCGTGTGTCTTGCTGACTTCAGAGAGAGAGAGAAGAGGAAAAGAGAGAGAGAGAGAGAGAGAGAGAGAGAGAGAGAATGCGAATACGAATATTTTTTATTGAGAGTAGAAGGAATAAGCTAATAGCTTTCTCACACCATGTCCTCAAAGAGCAACAAAGCAACAAACAACATCAAATGAGCATATATAGGATACATGGGAAGGAAACAACAAAGCTAATAAGAACGAAACATGAAAACAATAAACAGTACTTAGCAAACAAAATTAAGTCACAATGACGGGAGAGAGAGGGGGGAGGGAGAGAGAGGAGAGACAGAGGGGGGAGGGAGGGAGAGAGGGGAGAGAGAGAGAGAGAGAGGGGGAGGGAGGGAGAGAGAGAGAGGAGAGAGAGAGGGGGGGAGGGAGGGGGAGAGAGGAGAGAGAGGGGGGGGGAGAGGCAGACAAACAGATTCCAAACTATTGAAATCCACTGCATTGCCTTGTTCTTTTTGAGATAACGTTGTGAAATAAAATGTGCTCAATCACCGTTTGAAAACGGTGCCAATTTTGCATCAGGGGGTGCAAAATAATAAACGTGCATCACTACGATCATTATCGCCATAATGATTATATTATCCCTATAATTATCATCATAGTCATTCTCCTCAACATCTCCACCACCTACCTCTCTCTCTCTCTCTCTCTCTCTCTCTCTCAGAAGAACTTGTTTAGATGTAGGTCAACATGCAAATCAGCACGAAGTTGCGACTCTCTCAGCCGCACGCACGCAGTGAACAAGCGCCAATCTCCCTCAGTCCGTCTCGAGAGCTCGCCCATTCTTTCTCTCTCGCTCTCTGCTTAGAGAGGGGGAGGGGGGAGTGGAGCGTGAGGCGAGGACGATGTGGGGCGGGGAGTGAGGGTGGGAGAGAGTGTGGGTGTAAAGAAATGAGAACTGCCTGTTGAATCCTGGCTGGATCGTCTGCTAAGAAATGGCTGCCCATAGATCATATTATAAGAGTATGGTTTTGAACTCTTTGAATAACGATAGCTATTATATGCATTTTGATTATTTTCCGACGGTTGCTTTGAATGATTAAAGTTTGAATTCTAGGGATCCGACCATCAAGAGACTCCTCTGGTCAACAGGCAATCTAGACACATGTGTACGAGTCAAGTGTAAACAAGACCCACGGGACAGGATACGACAGGGTCACAGGCTGAAAAGAAATAGGGAAAACTACAATTAAAGTGAAAATAACTGAAGGAATGTACCAACTTGATACATGGAAAGCGACAATGTTATAGTAATTTATCCATGGGGCTGCTAAATCCAACGAATATAAACAACACAAGTCCAACACCACATGAACACGACCACAGAAGAACACACACTGAGTGTCAAAGGTTAGCATGGCAGCTATTGTTATACAGACCCAAGATTCGGGGTTTACCTATGCACTGTAGAGGGCGATAATGCTAATTTTGCGCATGCGTAAACGAAGTAAACAAAAGATGCTTAAAATAGTACGGCTTTCCGGAGAATTATACGACGCAGTTGTAGAAAGGTCTTCACTGTATATGTAAATGATAATACGATGAGGGAAATGAAATAGAAAACATGTGTTTTGTATGCTAGTATCAACAGCATTCATATCATGAGTTTTAAAAATAATAATATATATACTTACATTACGTTCATAAGGAAGAACGTAATAAGAAGCATTAATGTATAATTAAGATAGAATTCTGCATGTACATACTGTCATGGAAGAATGTTTTGTTGCAGTCATGGTAAATTTTGTTCTAATTATATAAAACTGATTTATTTCTTGTTGCGTAATCATGTGAATAGGCTGATGGCCTCACATTAAAGTCACGAGTCTCTCTCTCTCTCTTTCTCTCTCTCTCTCTCTCTCTCTCTCTCTCTCTCTCTCTCTCTCTCTCAATCATTCTTCTCAACATCTCCACCTCTCTCTCTCTCTCTCTCTCTCTCTCTCTCTCTCTCTCTCTCTCTCTGTGTGTGTGTGTGTTGTGTGTGTGTGTGTGTGTGTCAACCATTCTCCTCAACATCTCCATCACCACCCCCTCTCTCTCTCTCTCTCTCTCTCTCTCTCTCTCTCTGTGTGTGTGTGTGTGTGTGTGTAAGTTTGTAAGTTTTAGTAAGTTTGTAAGTTTTAGTAACTTTTAGTCGCTAGTCATGCATAGTTAGTTCCTTAGCGGGGCAAGAGCCGGAAGAAAAAAAGCATGTGTTTGCTTATCTATAATCCCTGGAAATAAAGATCATCATCATCATCATCATCATCATCATCATCACCATCTCCATCATCATCATCATCATCATCATCATCATCATCATCTCTCCCACTCTCTGTGCCATTTTCTCTCATTTGTTTTACAACGAAGCCTGGCAATACAAGTGGTTCTGTTGATTAAAACTCTCCGCATTTGTGATTTTATTGAATTAGACAGCTGACGGTCATCAAAGTCTTGAACGTAAATACGCTTCCAAATCATGTCAGTGTCCTGTTTATGTTAGCCCCCACCACGACATTTAACGGACTGACTTTTGTAGCAAGATATTTATATCATATCAAGAGAAGTCATTTTAATTTTGTGTCTTTCATCTTTTACGCATGTAAAAATGATGACTTTTAGTCATGGCGTATTGACAAAAACTCATTCGTCAGAGCATTCTGCTTGCAAATAATTTTCGATCAACATATTGTATATCAACTCGACACTTTGTGAAATGTAAACAGTTAAAAGTATTGACCAAATGTACATATTCATTTGTTGTTGTTGTTGTTGCTTTTTGACAGTAACATTGAAAGTCTCTGCATAGTCAGTTCTTGCAGAGTGACAGTTGGCTAAAACAAGCAGACTGGTGGCAGGATTATAATTTCCGTTTAGAGGCCTGTAAGAAAGCACGTCTATCTCCACGGAGAAAACTGACCAAGATCATCTCAAGCTTTATATTACACATTTCAAAGTAAATGAACTTCTTTCCTATTGGAATACGTTTGTTACAGCAAAGGGGGTCAGCAAGAAGTTCAACAGTTGTTGTCGTTGGGTTTTTTCAATGTTGTGTGTTCATAAACTCCGTTCTACAGGCCTGAAAGACCATTGTCAAAAAAGCTATTATATGCGTATGTGGCAGATTTTTGAAACAAACTCTGGGTCATTTCTATTTAGAAGTGGTCATTCAGGAAAGTGAAAGAGGAGAATGAGTTTTCATTTCAGAGTTATAGTCTTGCGAATTCAATTTCAGGGACATAACACGGTTTGTTTGTTTTTCCTGCGTCGTATAATTCTCCAGAAAGCCGTACTATTTTAAGCATCTTTTGTTTACTTCGTTTACGCATGCGCAAAATTAGCATTATCGCCCTCTACAGTGCATAGGTAAACCCCGAATCTTGGGTCTGTATAACAATAGCTGCCATGCTAACCTTTGATACTCAGTGTGTGTTCTTCTGTGGTCGTGTTCATGTGGTGTTGGACTTGTGTTGTTTATATTCGTTGGATTTAGCAGCCCCATGGATAAATTACTATAACATTGTCGCTTTCCATGTATCAAGTTGGTACATTCCTTCAGTTATTTTCACTTTAATTGTAGTTTTCCCTATTTCTTTTCAGCCTGTGACCCTGTCGTATCCTGTCCCGTGGGTCTTGTTTACACTTGACTCGTACACATGTGTCTAGATTGCCTGTTGACCAGAGGAGTCTCTTGATGGTCGGATCCCTAGAATTCAAACTTTAATCATTCAAAGCAACCGTCGGAAAATAATCAAAATGCATATAATAGCTATCGTTATTCAAAGAGTTCAAAACCATACTCTTATAATATGATCTATGGGCAGCCATTTCTTAGCAGACGATCCAGCCAGGATTCAACAGGCAGTTCTCATTTCTTTACACCCACACTCTCTCCCACCCTCACTCCCCGCCCCCGCTCCGCCTCACGCTCCACTCCCCCCTCCCCCTCTCTAAGCAGAGAGCGAGAGAGAAAGAATGGGCAGCTCTCGAGACGGACTGAGGGAGATTGGCGCTTGTTCACTGCGTGCGTGCGGCTGAGAGAGTCGCAACTTCGTGCTGATTTGCATGTTGACCTACATCTAAACAAGTTCTTCTGAGAGAGAGAGAGAGAGAGAGAGAGAGAGTAGGTGGTGGAGATGTTGAGGAGAATGACTATGATGATAATTATAGGGATAATATAATCATTATGGCGATAATGATCGTAGTGATGCACGTTTTTATTTTGCACCCCCTGATGCAAAATTGGCACCGTTTTCAAACGGTGATTGAGCACATTTTATTTCACAACGTTATCTCAAAAAAAACAAGGCAATGCAGTGGATTTCAATAGTTTGGAATCTGTTTGTCTGCCTCTCCCCCCCCCCTCTCTCTCCTCTCTCCCCCTCCCTCCCCCCCCTCTCTCTCTCCTCTCTCTCTCTCCCTCCCTCCCCCTCTCTCTCTCTCTCCTCTCTCTCTCCCTCCCTCCCCCCTCTGTCTCTCCTCTCTCTCCCTCCCCCCTCTCTCTCCCGTCATTGTGACTTAATTTTGTTTGCTAAGTACTGTTTATTGTTTTCATGTTTCGTTCTTATTAGCTTTGTTGTTTCCTTCCCATGTATCCTATATATGCTCATTTGATGTTGTTTGTTGCTTTGTTGCTCTTTGAGGACATGGTGTGAGAAAGCTATTAGCTTATTCCTTCTACTCTCAATAAAAAATATTCGTATTCGCATTCTCTCTCTCTCTCTCTCTCTCTCTCTCTCTCTCTCTCTCTCTCTCTCTCTCTCTCTCTCTCTCTCTCTCTCTCTCTCTCTCTGGAGTCAGCAAGACACACGATGGATAGCAGGGGCACTTCGGGAGCGAACCGTCATTCTACGATTTGGAGATTGGACTTCTGAACCTCATAAACTTTCTATGGGATTACCTCAAGGTTCTCCTCTTTCCCCTGTTCTGTACAATGTCTACACAAAATGCCTAGCAGACCTCAACAGAAACGGAATTGCTCGAGTGATGACATTTGCAGATGACGGCCTGATCTACAAAACATCAAAGAATGCTGAAGAAAGAACGAAAGCAGTCCAGCAACAGTTGAACAACACTGCTCATGTGGTGTCAAGAAACTGGATTGTCCATCAACCCTACAAAAGCCCAGACATTAGTCTGCACTGTCAACAACAAGACATCAGGACAAGTACCCTCACCAGTTTCCTTCAATGGAATACCAATGGAATCAACTAACAACCTACGCTATTTGGGTGTAGGCTTTGACAGAATGCTAACCTTTAGAAAGCATGTTGGGAATATTGTTCTCAAATGCAAAAAAGGCTTATCTGCCATGAAAGCAATGGCAGCTAAAGGCATTGAACAGCGCCATCTCTACCGACTGTATCACGCACTTGTACTCGGTGTGATAGATTATGGATTAGGGCTTACAACACTGTCCAACAGCAACCTTCTCAAATTAGAAAGAAAATGAGATTGATCCTGGGAACCACAAAGGACACACCAGTTCAAACTATGCGATACCTGCTCGACCTTCCTTCAATGCAGACAAGACACAAGCTGGAACAGGTGTAGGCATATTTCAGAGCCCTTGAAAATCCCCCAAACCCACTTCATGAGGTGGTCAAGGAAACAAAAGGCACTCGGCTAGGACGTGGAAAATCATGGATGGGACAGGCAGAAGACAGTATACAGCTTGTGTGCCAGTTAGCAGAAGTCGAAGAAACCAAGGAATGGGAGAAGTATCCAGACCACTTGAAGCACCTCTACCAAACTGCCATCACTCCAGAACTTGGAAGACATTGTCAAGAATGGCCAGAAGGCAAAACCAACGCAGAAGTTCAGATGCTGGTAGAAGATCGTTGCACAAAAGATGATACTTTAATATACACTGACGGTTCGGTCACCAAAGGTAAGTCAGGCTGGGGATACACAGTGAAGCAAAATGGCCTAACTATTCAGGAAGACAATGGTGCGCACAGTTTAACAACTTCAAGTCTAACAATGGAGGTAGAAGCAGTGACACAAGCACTCCACTGGCTTACATCCATAAGCCAGTTTCAAACTCAACAAGCCATGATACTGACTGACTCCATGAACCTACTTCAGAAAGTGAAAAGTGGAAAGGGAAGCCCTGCTTGGAATGAACTGTTGCGCAGCCTT
>CM065736.1:12902072-13239572 GCA_033310375.1 Conus canariensis | reverse complement strand
ACACCGCTGACAAACGGGCCGCATGCTGGACCCCCATGATCGGCCGTGTGATGCTCTGTGCCACACTAGGCCACTGGTCACACTTCACAGCGTCCTCGATGGGTTTCTCTCCGATGAAGACCCCAAGAGAAGCAATCAAGCCGTGTGCTCTCCCAGCGCTGCCTGGTCGTCACAAGATGCAGGCGAGTAGTTATCCGCCCAGCCACCCACTGTGGCCAGCAGACGTTCCATCCTCACGCCCAAGCTGCAGTGATGTAGGGCGAAGGACAGGGATAAGGGGGGTTAACGGGTCAGTTGAACATTAGGTCTGGAAGAGGTTGAGGACAAACAGGGGTAAACATTGACAGGGTCAAGGGCATCAGAATGGCGCGGGGACAGGGTCGGAAGGACGCAGGAAGAGTCCACACTTGACGGTTGACCCTGGTAAGCTGTCTGACCAGGGGATGACAGGTATACAGCAGGTTCCTCCATGGAGACGATAGGGATCTCCGCTGAGACGTCAAGCAGCCCAACGTAGGATACTGTCCCAACCAGGCCAAAGACCGTCCAACATGAGGATCTTTACAAGTCAATCAGAGAATGAGCACAAATCCTTGGAGTCCAGATCCTATATCATCACCACAACTTGACTAAACACTTAGTCAATAGTCCGATCAGTTCACGAGTCCACCCCCACACAAACATGGATCGCTCAAAGCAAACGGGGCTCAATCCACGCGAACTCAATTCACACTATGGATTCACGCGCACCAAGATCAGCACTCACAATGAGCAATAACCCGACCCGAACAGTCGAACCCAGATACATTCCATACCATCAATACAACCAAATATACCCAATCCAAACCCATGGAAAATAATAGAAAACACCACCCAAAAGTCACAAAACTCATCTCCATTATATAATAAATTTCTCAATACTCTTGAGCCCGTGACCAGAATCAACGGAGCTCAATGCATAAATTTTCACCAAGCATTATCAAAATTTCCGCTGCAATTCACACTCCATCAGTGATCGACGCCTGAAAAGGAAGATAACTACATGTCCAAACCGATTTTGAATGCAGACAACACGGCATCCGCATATATTCCAGAGATCATATACTTTATAAAATAATCACAAAATTAACTAACATCTCCGCATCACGAACACTGCGAGCCTAACCAAATCCGGCGATAACTAAAACAGCGCAAGGCACTCACTAAGAGCCCCAAACATCCGGCTTACCGCCAATACCAAAGTAGACAGCCCCATTCACCACCCTTAGTCTACGCCTGCTATAACCCCACTAGGGGAAGATTTCCTTCTGACACCCCCTCCTGTCTAACCCCCACTAGTGGCAATAACTTCAGCAAGGGATTGTCCGGTTAACACCCACAGACACCTAACATCCACACACTCACAGACAGTCTAACAGCATCACACTCTGCCCACTCACAGAGTCAACAACAATCCGTCGGACACATAATGTCAACAATAATCCGTCCGACACATGACGTCAACAATAATGCAGCCATCACATCGCAAGCATACGACAATCATCATTCCTGGATGAAAACCCTAATGCCCTACACATTCCTGCATACTATATCCAACTGCCTATCCTGAACCGGATACGAACAATCCATAATCCTATCCCAAATCACACAACACCCACGAGGACAACCACCCATCCAGACGAACACGTATACCCCACTCAGACGAAACATCCATACCACACATACGAACCATCCATACCACACGGACGAAACATCCATACCACAATAAAACCCACATCTACCACTCAAAGACAGCAACGAGCCTGAAGCTACGCCACAAGCTGGCAACAGCTATACTGTGCGGCGAACAGGCAAGAGACGGCAGCAACCAGGTACTGTCAGCTGCTCTCACACCAGCTGAGGCACCAGTTGAAGTTTACATAACAGCTACCACACGACTCGCTACCACACTGACGCTAAACAGTACAACCACTGGTATTGCAGGCTCCTCTCCCTGAATAACACAGCAGTACGTGGACTACTTTGGACTAGTTAGGCAATATACCACAAGACACTAGTCTGCAACTCTTGGTGAACAAATCTCCCTCAAGAAAACTATCTGGCCAAGAACCACACCTCCTGCAGTCTTGCCAGCCTAGATGAGAAGTGAACTCAATGACCACGCTGATTCCTACTCAGAAGCGCTTCGATCGTGCCACCTGTTGAGAGAACCTGAGTGACCCCTGTTAACGACCAATCTATCGCCCCTGCCCAGTTTGTCGCCGGCGACAGATTGGGCCTTAACACCAGGACCAACTTGTCGCCCAGGCGACAGATTGGTCCTCAACACCAGGACCAATCTGTCGCCCATTCTAAGTTTTTGAGGGCGACAGATTGGGTCGCACTTCACTGTCCAATCTGTCGCCCCTTGGCCAATTTGTCGCCAACTTACCTTGCTCTCAATACGTTGATGTTGGGCCAGTTTCTCTCATTCCCACACTTTCTCTCACTTTAGGAGAAAGTGTGGGGGCTCACTTTCTCTCACTTAAGAAGAAAGTGCGGGATTGAGAGAAAGTATGGTCCTTCCCCTTTCGCACTTTCTCCCATGTGAGAGAAAGTATGAGGGCGCCCCCACACTTTCTCCGAAGTGTGGGAAGTGCCCCATATTTTTATTTATTTATTGATTTTCAATTTCGTTATTAGTTTCTTGTCTTTCCTTAACATCAAACTAAGAGCCAAATGATAATAAAATCTCATAAAAAGTGATGGAATGAGACAAGAGTTTATTGTTGTTTTTCTATTGAATGGCCACATTGAGAAATCTTCAGAGTGCATAATCAATCAGAAAAATCAAACATGCAAGTGTCAAGTAGTTAAATCAACTAGTTATCAAATCCAAATAATGTAATTCACGCTGGAAAGTAGGCAAACACACAAACAAATGTTGCTTATGTTATTTTGGTAAGTTTATATGGACATGGTATTAAACATTGGCCATAAACGTTACCTTTCCAATACTCTCCCTATCGAATGGGGTGACCATGAAATAGTTCAGTTTATTGCAAAATCCAAATGTTCACTACTTAGGCATTTAGTTCGCTCAACGCTTTGCCTTTTGACCCCGGCTAGGCCCTTACCAGTCAGCCACCGCACTGCCAGATGCGCATTCCTTTCTCAGCGAAGACGCTGTGTGTGTTTGGACGCTTCGAGACTGGTGCAACATTATTGTTATCTTTACTGTGTACAGCTGTTTTTAGACTATAATTTCTGTATGTCAGCAATAGCTCAGTGAGTACCTGAGAGTGTGACAAAAGCTGGCATTTGGCTTGTCTCTATGAGTACCATAATTATTACGTGTTTAAAACTTTCTGACAGAACTTCGCGACCGGCAAAACCTACAGCCTGCGCGCGCGTGCGTCGTTGGCTGATGTGCTTGTAAGCCGAAGCAGGTCAAGCATTGGGAAGCATCTTTGTGAATGAAAAGTTAGTTAGCATTTGTAAAGGGGTCGTGTTTACGCTGTTATATACACACATATTTCTTCATTGTTGCTACATTTTATATGTACTTTGGTTGCATGTAGAGCAACGTAGGCCTAATTAAAGGGAAACGTAGAGGATAACATAATTACTACAAGCAAAATAATACTACTGATAACAGTAATGGTAGTAACAATAATAAGTGAATAATTATTATAATTATAATAATACTTCATTTCCAATCACTACTACTATTTCTATCGGCAAAATCAAATTAAAGTGTGTTGTTGGTAGTACCATTAGGGTGCTTTTTTATTTGTGTGTGTGTGTGTGCGCGCGCGCGCGCGCGCGCGCGCGTGTGTGTGTGTGTGTGTGTGAGAGAGAGAGAGAGAGACAGACAGAGAGAGAGAGAGAGAGGGGGGGGGGGGGGAGGGGATGGCCGAAAAGATTATGGAACAAAACGGTCATTCTCTCACTGAACATTTAGAACGTTTAAAGGTCTTGTGTAGACTGTGTGGGAAATGGTCTAAGAGATTAAAGAAAGATAAGAACAAATCAGTGGTAACATGTTTGAGTGTTGCTTCTGAAATAAACATAATCTTCAATGTGAATGTTCTGGAAGATAGGGAGAAAGTACATTCAAAAATAGTCTGTGTGTTTTGTGCAAAAACTTCGAGAAATCTGATAAACCGCAAAAATTCAACTACAGCAAAGAGCCGTGCATTGGCAGAATTTGAAAAAAGCCTCAAAGTTAAGGCACCTGTTTGACCCCAGTTTATCTGTCAGTCAGTGTGCGCTATGCACTCACTTTCAACAGCAGAGTAAAGGTGGGAGACCAGAGAAAAAGATAAAGAAATCTGCCGTTCTCAAACAGTATTCCCACCAGCAAAACGAAAGTGCCAATCAAACTCTGATCTTGATAATGTTATTTCATTTTCTGTCTCATCTGAAGCCACATCAGCTCCGGCAAAAGTCCCTAGAACTGTATCAGTGCAGACTGTCCCAGCTGGCATCAATGAAGCATTATCTCCAGTCAAAAAACAAGTTTCCTTTTGTGTCACATCTGATGCCACATCAACTCCACCCAAAGATTCAAGAGGCGCATCAGTGCAGACAGTTCCAACTGGCATTGACAAAGCATTGTCTCCGTTCAGAAAAAGAATCCTCAGGCCTTTGAGTCAGCTGAAGGCACCACTGACAAACACAGAAGAAGCTTATTTCACAAAACTTACCCGCATTAAGCTCTCACAGTCCAGTGATAAAATGACTGTCACATGCCAAACTGGTGGACAGCCGATTGTGCTGAAAAAAATTACAAAACCTCGGAAAGCATCAACTGAAGCTCGAACACCACTCAGGAAGAAGCGAGCAAAAGAAATGAACAAAATTCGTTTGAATGTATCAGGAGACACTGAACAAGATGCGGCCAAAGAGCAGGGCACAGGACTGAAGATGGCAAGCAAAGTACGCGAACAGTTGGTTCTTAATGAAGCAAAATGTGGTCAAGTATCTTTAACTGCAAAACAAGGTCCTGCCCTTCGTGCGGCACTTGGCCTCAGTTTGACAAAGTACAGACTGCACAAACAGTTCTATAGGAGGCTCGGGGTACAGTTTGCCAGTGAACAGAAAGAAAGGAAAGAACAAGTCAAAGCACAGTGTGCAGAAGTAGAATGTCAGATGAGAAGTGTGGAGGTCTGGAATGAGATCGATGGGATTATGGAGCTGGTTCCAACACCTTCTGCAGGCATTAAGGATGTCCCAGCATTTGTCACGAAACTGCTGGATGCTTATGACAATCAAGGCCGACTAACATGGCATGATGATAGTATTCCAGAGAACGAAATCTGGATCAAGATGGGCGGTGACCATGGAGTCGGATCATCTAAAATGATGCTTCAAATAGCAAACCTGTTGAACGCTAATTCAAAGCATAACACATGCATTATGACCATTGCTGAATGTAAGGACACCCCTGAAAACCTAAGAAGACTGTTGGACCCTTACAAAGAGCAAATTGAAGACCTTGAAAGCATGGAATGGAGAGGCAAACAAACTCGCCTTTTTCTCTTTGGAGACTATGACTTTTTAACTAAAATGTATGGACTGTCAGGTGCACAGGGGATCCACCCGTGTCTGTACTGCACAACAACGAAGACACAGATGCAGCTGCCCCCGGAGAACAATGAAGGAAACATCAGCAAGAGAACGGTCAGTCAGATCAAGAGGGACTATCAGAAGTATAAGCGTGCAGGAAAAAATGAAATCAAAAGCCAAACTATACAACAATGTCATCAGAAAACCAGTTTTACTGATAGAGAAGAAGCCGATTTGGTTGGGCAGATGCCATCGGATCTTAGCCCTACTCAGCTCTACTTCCATCAGGTCGTCCATCAGACTAGTCAATTTCTTGAAAAGGGGGTCGTTGATCATCTTGCATACATCATCCTTCTTAACGTAGGTGACATCCATGAGTACATCTGTGTTCCTTTCTTTTCGAAGCTGCCAACTACATTCCCAGATTTCTACCAGGTTGACGCCCAGCGTGATGCCGAGGTACTCTCTGATGTCCTGGGTGTTTTTTTCTAAGTTCATCCATGGTCTTTCCGTTTACTGGGTTGACGTCGACTCCATGTGTCCGGCGACAGTCGTGTCCGTGGAACAGACATCCGTGGAATTGGTAGGCCATCCTATGTTCGGCGTCCCACCTGTCTACCCTGATCTGGAGTCCTCCCAGTGCCTGTTCCTTGCTGTTGTACTTGTGGCGGTTGAGGACAAAATGCGTGACGAACGTCTTTTCCCTTTCACAGTTACCCAGGAAGAGACTGCAGACTCTCTGAGTGATGAATGTTGAAGGGTTTGTGCGCCATCTTTACATGAGATTGGCAGTTCATCTTGTCTTGTGTCAGTGACGATGCTCAGGTGGTTTGCTGCTCGGACACTTTGTACATCTTGAACATGTTTGTTTGCGTTGAGACTGTAGAGTATTGGATTTCAGTCTGTGTACACTGTGCCTGGGTTTTTACAGAACTACAAACAGCCTGTGCATGTGATATAGTCTGGGAATTCTTTTTTTTGAGTGTGTGTGTGTGTGTGTGTGTGTGTGTGTGTGTGTGTGTGTGTGTGTGTGTGTGTGAGAGAGAGAGAGAGAGAGAGAGAGAGAGTGTGTGTGTGTGTGTATGTGTGTGTGAGTTCGCAGCTCCGCTCGCCTCTTTTGTTCTGAAAAGCGACAGAGGATCCAACAGGACGAAGGTTCCAACAAAATGAAACTCTCGTAAGTCACATGCACCGAAGGAGGTGTTTTGCAAATGGATTTCAACAACAATTATCTAACCATTTGTTTGTTTTTAATAAGTAACTGTTGCTCACTATTTTGTACAAACGAGTAGATTTCCCTAAGATCGTAATCAGACTGTTTTCTGAGTCATCAACTGACGTAAAACCATTCAAATAAGAAAAAAAAAAAAGAAAAAAGAAAACAAAGAAGAGGAAGGAGAAAAAAAGGAAGAAAAATTGAAATTTTCTACCACGACTCAAGAGAATTTGTAGAAACTTTCTTCTCTGTAAATGTTGTAAATATTTCTTGTTCAGAGTTCAAAGGATGAGAGAGAGAGAGAGAGAGAGAGAGAGAGAGAGAGAGAGAGAGAGAGTATGCGTGCATGCCTGTTTAGTGTGGAAGGGATACGGTGGACTAGGGTAAGATTGGAGGGGGGGGGGAGCTTGCGTCAGCGCCAGCAGGATATGTATGTGTGTACGTGGGTGGATGTCGGAGCAGGATATGTATGTGTGTACGTGGGTGGATGTTGGAGCAGGGCATGTGTGTGTGTACGTGGGTGGATGTCGGAGCAGGGTATGTGTGTGTGTACGTGGGTGGATGTCGGAGCAGTGTATGTGTGTGTGTACGTGGGTGGATGTCAGAGCAGGATATGTATGTGTGTACGTGGGTGGATGTCAGAGCAGGTATGTGTGTATCTATGTGTGTAAGTGTGAACATTCTCATCACCTCTGAACATCATCTTAGCACTCGGCCTAGCTAGTGAAAACGATCGCCTCTCTCTCTCTCCTCTCTCTCTCTCTCTCTCTCTGTGCGTGTGTGTGTGTGTGTGTGTGTGTGTGTGTGTGTGTGTGTGTGTGTGTGTGTGTGTGACTGATAAAGGTAATAAGATCTATTCAGATAAATACAGACAACTGGGCAAAACCTGCATGCGCACGCGCGCGCCCCACACACACACACACACACACACACACACACACACACACACACACACACACACACACACACACACACCTCTTTTTGTTCTCCATTTATGTAAATGATTTACCTTGCCTTTTTTTAAGGCAATTGTGAAATATTTGCAGATGATGCGTCTATTCATTCAAGCGATCCCGTTGCCTGCAAACTTATAAAAACACTTCAAGACGACATTGGAAGACTCAGTAATTGGACCCAGCTAAAACACATGTTCATAGATGCAAATAAAACCAAGTGCATTACGTATGAGCGCGACAAAGGAAGAAAAAGAAAAGATTCACAATTCAACCCATTATTTGTATGTGAGAATAAAACTGAAGAAATCGACCCGCATAAAATGCTGAGCGTCATTACTGACAAAGATTCATCTTGGACAAATGATGATAATAATAATAATGTCAATTTATATAGCGCCTATTCTCTAAAAATCAGGGCTCTAAGCGCTTTACATAACCAACAACACACACGCCCACACACACACGAGCGCGCGCCCGCACACCCACGTTCACAGACACACGCATGCACGCACTCACATCAACACAGCCTGCACGCACAAGCGACACAACCACCAGGCACTCACGCGTACACGCAAAAACCCACTCAGGCACTCGGAAGGTGGATTGGGAAGAGGGGGTGGGGGTGGGTGGGGGGGTGGGGGGGGGAGGTTACGACTGATGAAAGAAATTTGACCACACTGCGTCACTTGTCAACCGTCTTTCCAACAAAACATTTCAGCTGGCTGAAATAAAATCCTCTCTTGATTGACATTCCCGGATGCTTTTCTTTAAATGCTGGTATTCTGTCGATTGTTGAGTTTGCTTCAACCTTATGGGACAGCTGTGGAGACACATCTTCAAACTGATTCACGGTATGTATAAAACGGCACTAAAATTAGTGTTGTTGAAATCAAGCCCTCTGACCGCTGAGGATTATTAGCAATTCAAAATGTTAACTTTCAGCGATAGGCTCATCTACAACAAATCAGTATGCATGCATCATGTGAGGAATGGAAATGCTCCTAAAAAGATTAGGCACACTTTCAAAATGAATCGTCACAGACATAAACATGTAATATCGCTTCCCACACCTACAACAATCTACACAATTCCAGTTTGTTATGCTCTGGGGGGTGGTTTGTGGAACAGTTTGCCAATACCACTACAATATCAAGAGCAAGTTCTACACCAGCCCCCCCCCCCCCCTTTCCTCTCCTCTCCCCACGAACCTCCCCCATTTTTTCGCATTCCATCCACCTCCATCCGCACCTTCAGTGGATCCCTCCTCCCCCCACCCCCCTTTCATGCCCAGTCATTACATTTTGTCATGTACAGGTCACTTCACAAAGACACAAACGCAAGCACGCGCGCGCACAACACACACACACACACACACACACACACACACACACACCACACACACATGCGCGCGTGCATGCACACACACACACACACATGCGCGCGCGTGCACACACACACACACACGCACACACACATGCGCGCGTGCGTGCACACATACACACACACATGCGCGCGCGTGCACACACACACACACACACACACACACACACACATGTGCGCGTGCGTGCACAAATACACACACACACATACACACACACACCCTTTGCCTAGTATGCCTTATTTTTCTTCTTTTGGAGTGGGATTTATGAGCATAAAATGCGTTTAAGTTTGAGTCTGAATCTGAGTCATGCACGCGCACAATCACGCACACGCCCCTGCACGCACACATGAAGGCGTCATACACACACACACACACACACACACACACACACACACACACACACACACACACACACGTTTTACATGCTGTCGTGAACAGGTGCCGACACATTCGCTGTAGATATGTTTGGAATTCAAAAGAAACATTACAGCAAACTAATAATTATACATGCGTGTGTGTGTGTGTGTGCACGCGCGCGCATGTGTTGTGTGTGTGTGTGCATGCACGCGCGCATGTGTGTGCGTGTGTGTGTGTGTGTGTGTGTGTGTGTGTGTGTGTGTGTGTGTGTGTGTGTGTGTGCGCGCGTGCTTGCGTTTGTGTCTTTGTGAAGTGACCTGTACATGACAAAATGTAATGACTGGGCATGAAAGGGGGGTGGGGGGAGGAGGGATCCACTGAAGGTGCGGATGGAGGTGGATGGAATGCGAAAAAAATGGGGGAGGTTCGTGGGGAGAGGAGAGGAAAGGGGGGGGGGGGGGGGCTGGTGTAGAACTTGCTCTTGATATTGTAGTGGTATTGGCAAACTGTTCCACAAACCACCCCCCAGAGCATAACAAACTGGAATTGTGTAGATTGTTGTAGGTGTGGGAAGCGATATTACATGTTTATGTCTGTGACGATTCATTTTGAAAGTGTGCCTAATCTTTTTAGGAGCATTTCCATTCCTCACATGATGCATGCATACTGATTTGTTGTAGATGAGCCTATCGCTGAAAGTTAACATTTTGAATTGCTAATAATCCTCAGCGGTCAGAGGGCTTGATTTCAACAACACTAATTTTAGTGCCGTTTTATACATACCGTGAATCAGTTTGAAGATGTGTCTCCACAGCTGTCCCATAAGGTTGAAGCAAACTCAACAATCGACAGAATACCAGCATTTAAAGAAAAGCATCCGGGAATGTCAATCAAGAGAGGATTTTATTTCAGCCAGCTGAAATGTTTTGTTGGAAAGACGGTTGACAAGTGACGCAGTGTGGTCAAATTTCTTTCATCAGTCGTAACCTCCCCCCCCCCCCACCCCCCCACCCACCCCCACCCCCCTCTTCCCAATCCACCTTCCGAGTGCCTGAGTGGGTTTTTGCGTGTACGCGTGAGTGCCTGGTGGTTGTGTCGCTTGTGCGTGCAGGCTGTGTTGATGTGAGTGCGTGCATGCGTGTGTCTGTGAACGTGGGTGTGCGGGCGCGCGCTCGTGTGTGTGTGGGCGTGTGTGTTGTTGGTTATGTAAAGCGCTTAGAGCCCTGATTTTTAGAGAATAGGCGCTATATAAATTGACATTATTATTATTATCATCATTTGTCCAAGATGAATCTTTGTCAGTAATGACGCTCAGCATTTTATGCGGGTCGATTTCTTCAGTTTTATTCTCACATACAAATAATGGGTTGAATTGTGAATCTTTTCTTTTTCTTCCTTTGTCGCGCTCATACGTAATGCACTTGGTTTTATTTGCATCTATGAACATGTGTTTTAGCTGGGTCCAATTACTGAGTCTTCCAATGTCATCTTGAAGTGTTTTTATAAGTTTGCAGGCAACGGGATCGCTTGAATGAATAGACGCATCATCTGCAAATATTTCACAATTGCCTTAAAAAAAGGCAAGGTAAATCATTTACATAAATGGAGAACAAAAAGAGGTGTGTGTGTGTGTGTGTGTGTGTGTGTGTGTGTGTGTGTGTGTGTGTGTGTGTGTGTGGGCGCGCGCGTGCGCATGCAGGTTTTGCCCAGTTGTCTGTATTTATCTGAATAGATCTTATTACCTTTATCAGTCACACACACACACACACACACACACACACACACACACACACACAGAGAGAGAGAGAGAGAGAGAGAGAGAGAGAGAGAGAGAGAGAGAGAGAGAGGCGATCGTTTTCACTAGCTAGGCCGAGTGCTAAGATGATGTTCAGAGGTGATGAGAATGTTCACACTTACACACATAGATACACACATACTTGCTCTGACATCCACCCACGTACACACATACATATCCTGCTCTGACATCCACCCACGTACACACACACATACCCTGCTCCGACATCCACCCACGTACACACACACATACACTGCTCCGACATCCACCCACGTACACACACACATACCCTGCTCCGACATCCACCCACGTACACACACACATGCCCTGCTCCAACATCCACCCACGTACACACATACATATCCTGCTCCGACATCCACCCACGTACACACATACATATCCTGCTGGCGCTGACGCAGCTCCCCCCCCCCCTCCAATCTTACCCTAGTCCACCGTATCCCTTCCACACTAAACAGGCATGCACGCATACTCTCTCTCTCTCTCTCTCTCTCTCTCTCTCTCTCTCTCTCTCTCTCTCTCTCTCTCTCTCATCCTTTGAACTCTGAACAAGAAATATTTACAACATTTACAGAGAAGAAAGTTTCTACAAATTCTCTTGAGTCGTGGTAGAAAATTTCAATTTTTCTTCCTTTTTTTCTCCTTCCTCTTCTTTGTTTTCTTTTTTCTTTTTTTTTTTTCTTATTTGAATGGTTTTACGTCAGTTGATGACTCAGAAAACAGTCTGATTACGATCTTAGGGAAATCTACTCGTTTGTACAAAATAGTGAGCAACAGTTACTTATTAAAAACAAACAAATGGTTAGATAATTGTTGTTGAAATCCATTTCAAAACACCTCCTTCGGTGCATGTGACTTACGAGAGTTTCATTTTGTTGGAACCTTCGTCCTGTTGGATCCTCTGTCGCTTTTCAGAACAAAAGAGGCGAGCGGAGCTGCGAACTCACACACACATACACACACACACACACTCTCTCTCTCTCTCTCTTCTCTCTCTCTCTCTCTCTCTCACCACACACACACACACACACACACACACACACACACACACACTCAAAAAAAAGAATTCCCAGACTATATCACATGCACAGGCTGTTTGTAGTTCTGTAAAAACCCAGGCACAGTGTACACAGACTGAAATCCAATACTCTACAGTCTCAACGCAAACAAACATGTTCAAGATGTACAAAGTGTCCGAGCAGCAAACCACCTGAGCATCGTCACTGACACAAGACAAGATGAACTGCCAATCTCATGTAAAGATGGCGCACAAACCCTTCAACATTCATCACTCAGAGAGTCTGCAGTCTCTTCCTGGGTAACTGTGAAAGGGAAAAGACGTTCGTCACGCATTTTGTCCTCAACCGCCACAAGTACAACAGCAAGGAACAGGCACTGGGAGGACTCCAGATCAGGGTAGACAGGTGGGACGCCGAACATAGGATGGCCTACCAATTCCACGGATGTCTGTTCCACGGACACGACTGTCGCCGGACACATGGAGTCGACGTCAACCCAGTAAACGGAAAGACCATGGATGAACTTAGAAAAAAACACCCAGGACATCAGAGAGTACCTCGGCATCACGCTGGGCGTCAACCTGGTAGAAATCTGGGAATGTAGTTGGCAGCTTCGAAAAGAAAGGAACACAGATGTACTCATGGATGTCACCTACGTTAAGAAGGATGATGTATGCAAGATGATCAACGACCCCCTTTTCAAGAAATTGACTAGTCTGATGGACGACCTGATGGAAGTAGAGCTGAGTAGGGCTAAGATCCGATGGCATCTGCCCAACCAAATCGGCTTCTTCTCTATCAGTACGCCAAACCGAGGATGTTGACCGCCTGTGTCGACAGGTTCGTCCCGCCCCTATTTTCAACTCCGTGAAATGGATACTGACTCCATGTTCATGGCCCTGAGTGGAGACGGGTTGGAGACAGCTGTTCAACCAGAGCTGAAACGCCAGTTCTACCGAGATTACAAAAACTGGTTCCCTTCTAAAGCTTGTGACGCTCACCAAGACCTCTTCGTTTCCTGCAAACTATCTGGACAGGATTGGACCCCTCTTCCCTGCTGGTTGGAACGACAAAAATTGGACAAAAGAACTCCCGGTCTCTTCAAACTTGAGTACAAGGGTGACGGCACCGTGGCTCTTTGCTCAAAGACACACTATTTTTTCAGAGGGGCGTCTGACAAACTGAGCTGAAAGGGGTTCAGCAAACGCCACAATAGTTTGGTCAAGGAGTCCTATCTGAGGCCAGTGAGGGAGGTGTGATCAAGAGTTTCCGTATAGACGGAAGGACCATGTACACCTACCAACAACACAGGAACGCCCTCTCTTTCTTCTACATCAAAAGGAGGGTCCTGAAGGATGGAGGCAGCACCAAACCCCTTCCGATTTAAAAACAAATGCGAGTAAACCATTTTTCTCTTCTTCAATAGGTTGGTATGGTACTTCATCTGAACCTCCCCGTTGTGGTGCTGGACATGGATGGACGGTCTGATCCAGGTCCACGATGTAGCAGAAATGATTCTTGTAGTCGAGGATCCTCATCGTGTTGGGGGAGTGTGCGTTTTCGCTCCGTCGAAAAGGAACCAGGCAAGACTCGTCGATCTGGAAAACATCCAACTTGACCCCAAACATGTTTTCGGCCTTTTCCAGGTCGGTGAGCGTCGTGCCCAGGAACTCCTCTTCTTTTTCTTGGCCCGTGTTCTCATACCATGTTTCAAAGAGAAGTCGGGTAGGTGTTTGAACACTTTTAAGCGACGCTCCTCGGTGCAAGGCGAGGCACCGAAAGAAAAACAAACCCTAGGTTGTCGGTGTATAGAAAAGAGTGGTTTTCGTCCTTCACGAGTGGGTAGATGCCCTTGATGGTCGTGATGAAATCCGATAGAGGACGGTTGTAGCAGCCAGTGGGGTAGTCCGGGAGAGGGTTGATACAGAAGCTGGTTGAGGCGATGGAATGGACCATCTACTTTGAGTCGGGATGTTGCTGTCTGGCATGTTCCCAGACATCCTGGTCGTTAATGTCTTCCAGGAACCTCTCGATATCTTGTCTGTTGCTGATCAGATGAGGAGTGTCTGTGACTCGGACGTTGTTTTTGGACGCATGAAAGAAACGATAGTCATCGTTGTCTCTGTGTGGCTGAGGTTGATTTTAAAGCGTTTGCATTGCCTCTCAAAAATAGCGTTGAGACGGTCGTTCCAGTCCGGTCTTCCCTGATCCTCCCAGTGGATGTTAAACATGCGTTCATGCTTGCCCTCGAAAGAATGAGAGCGAATGGCGCTCCAGTTGTCGGCGTAAATCTGCCGGATTTCGGGAGCAATATCATCTTGATTGAAATCACCACCACCCCTCAAATCTATTCGTCGCCTTTTGTTTTGCCCAACAGATTGATGATAAGGTTTTCTTTTTTTCTTCCTGCTCTTTTTTTCTCTCCGTTTTTCTTCTTTCAGTCTTTCTTTATGTTTTTTTCCCCTCTTCTCGCAGCCGTTTGTTGTCATGAGATATCAAATGTAAGTCGAAATTTTCTTTTCTTACGAAATTTTCATGGCAAACGTTGCAAAATATGAGATGTGTCTAAAGTATGTACAGATTGCATATGTCTTTTGCAGGTTATATTTCTTCTGGAAAGATGCGTGACAGACCTCGCAGACGTGGTTTTTAGTCTCCATAATCTGTTACCAAAAAAAGAAAAAAAAACACAAACGTTTCCTCGATTAAAACTCATACAGCAAACACGTCATCTAAGGTTGTACGCCACGGGTAAGGACATCACCATCATGTAGCATCAACCTCATCTCATTTAATGTTGTACCTCCCAGCTAAGGACATACCATCATAAAACCCTGACCACTCATATCAAGGTTAACCCCCCTTGTCTTCTGTGATAGCGTGTATATACTCAGTTATGAATAGTCACAGCGCCTAATAAGTAAAAATATTAATGACTGACTCCGGAAAAAATGTCCACAAGAGAAATTCACGACAATCCGTGTCTCCTCTGCGTTTATAATGGACCGAACAAGTGACACACATCGTTCAAAAGCTCACAGTTGTGACATTTAAACTGTGTCAACTATACTTGCCTTGTCTGAAATAGTTATCCAATGTCATTCAGGTTTTCCTCATTTTATCAAAAGGGTCGCTTAGAGTGGTACTGTTTTCTAAACCTTGTATCTCAAAAACTAAACATCTGATTTTGCATGTGGTTTTCTCCGATAAAACGAGCGTAAAAAGTGTGTTTAGATCATGTAAAACTTCCAAACGACTGTTTGGTGATAAGAGACTCATTTCGTGATGGAAGGTACACATTAAATGTCGTATCTCTCGGCCAAGGACATACCTTCATAAAACCTTCACAATAAACCGTGAAATGAAGGTAAGAACGTTTCTGATTTAACTTTCACTGGTCAGTGCTTTTTTTTTAGGGGCAAACGTTACATGGTAAGACCCATTTTGAACTGTATTATTTCTGCAAAATGTCTGTTGCTGAAATAATAATTGGGATGAATATCTCATTGGTAAGCATTTTTTTTTTTTTTTCGTATATTAATAAAGGTCAGGACCAGAGCGTTATCATTATGTTGTGTGGAAAAGGAGCTTTAAAAAAACCCTGAAATTATTCAGTGATAATTTGAAATTTGATGTTAGATATAACTCTTTTGTTCGATTTCGAAATTACAAGTAATTCTTAATACAGTGAATTTAGTAATGATTCTTCTTCTTCTTTTTCTTCTACTTCTTCTTCTTCTTCTCCTCTTCCTCCTTCTCCTTTTTCATTATTGTCTGTCTGTGTCTCTGTCCGTCTGTGTCTCTGTCTGTGTGTGTTTATGTGTATTTTTCTGTCTCTGTCTCGATCACGGTCCTCGTTTTGAACCCGCACGACCCAGTGAACACTGGTGAATTTGTTATATGGTGCAGTATGTGACAGCTTAACGGACCACTCCTAGATTGATGGGGAAGAAAAAAAATGTGTCATCGTTTTTGTGGCAGGCGGAATGCCCCTGCTAGCCCTATAGATGAATGGAAAAAAAAAACTGTGTTATCGTTGTATGAGGCGGTATTAAACGCCAGGTGCAACCCCCCTCTAGCCTCCCTTGATTAAGTGTTATTGATCGGTCCCCACGATAATGACAGGAAAAATGTGTCAACGTAGGCTAAGGTTTGTTACACTCTCGGTAAAGGAAAGCAAAGACCGGAGACGGCTGCTTCCCTTAGTCGCTTGCCGGAAATGACCTTGCGATGGGTGAAGCATCCAACCTAACACGCTATACTTCAAGGCGACTGCGTCCCTTGACACAGCCAAAACCCCACCATATATTGATTTGTATGAGCCAGCTGTTACTGCTAACTCATGCACACGAGTGACGTGTCAGAATCAATACAAACACATGGATCAAGCCCCCAAACTCGCCAATGAAGGTCGGTTTCAAAAACTGACCGAGCTAGGTGGCGGTGTTGTAGAAGTGGAAATGAGCAAAAAAAAGATCAACTGGGCATTCCCGATCCAGATTGGTTATTTCGTCTACCGATATGCCAAGTTGCGAATGTTGCAGTTTTATTATGATTGTTTGGACAAATTTGTCAACAGATCAGATTTTCAACTTTTAGAGATGGATACGGATTCGCTGTACATGGCACTCAGTCGTCGAAGGTTTGACCAAGTCGTACGACCCTCCATGCGACAGCAGTTTTTCGTTGACTACAATCGGTGGTTTCTGAGTCAAGCTTGTCAACGACACGCTTCACTCTTTCAAACTGGTTACACCCCCGAGTGCGCGTGGGACCCCAAGCAGTGCGCTGATTGCCTCGCCCGTGCCAAATATGACAAACGGACACCCGGCTTGTTCAAAGTCGAATACACAGGAGATTTCTTTGTGGGGCTCTGTTCTAAAACCTATTTCTGTTCTGGGAAAGAACAAACCAAATTCAGCTGTAAAGGGTTGAGTAAAAAACACGCCTTCACCAAAGAAACCTACCAAAAAGTTCTTCAAACGCAAGAGAGTGGGTGTGGAAAAAACATAGGGTTCAGCACAGACGGAAAATCTATATTTACGTACGCTCAAACCCGCAATTCTCTTTCCTTTTTTTACATTAAACGAGTTCTCGCTTCTGACGGTGTCACAACTTTTCCTACGCCTGTATAGACTTTGTTTCGTTGACCCCTCCCCTGCAGCTTCTTTTTTTTCTGTATTTGTATGATAGCGTTCCAACATGATTGTGGTCTTGATGACTGTTCTAATAGTCGTTTTATTTTTTCTTGTATCAGAGTGTGCTGTTTAATCCATTATTTTTTGGGGAAACAGTCCTCCACCTCCTCATGGTGTTTCCTGGGTGGTCCTTCGTTCTGTAAGACTGACTAAGGTTAAAATTACTTTTTGCTTTGACTTTAGTCAGTTTTGTAGCTCGAACGATCAGCGGACGGGGGAGAACATGTCATTTACACTAATATCACGATGCCCTGATGCAAAATGATTTTCTTTTTTTTTTCTGGCACGCAAGTACGTTGATATAGCCTTCCTGATTCGAATATACATTTCGATGGTTAAAAAAACATTCAGCTTTTTTCATAAGTTGACAGACAGGCGTATAAATTACCGTGCATCCCCTGTCTCTTTAATAGCGACCTGACATCGATCTCGTGATGCAATCACCGAGCATCCTCTATCATATGATTCGCCGCTAAGCGCTTTAATAGCGATCTCGTGATTTCCAGCTCACCCAGCTCCGTTTTTAAGGGATGAGAAGTCCCTGAACCTACTACTACTCACAAACGTGTCAAGAATCCTTGCCTCAACAACTGTGTTGGGCGGGGCGTTCCAGTCCTTTATGGAGCGTGGTAAAAGGACCCCTGTCGGTACAGAGTTCGCCACTGTAGTTGTTTGAATTGATGATCATGTCTTCTGCGCTGTCAGGTTGGAGCAGGGATCAGCTGGGATCTATCCATGCAGACCATGCCACGTATGATTTTAGACATCATGGCCAGTCTGGTGATCTTCTTTCGCTGCTTTAGAGGGTGCCAGTCCAGTTGCTTGATGAGTCTGCTGACGTTGGAGGAGTTGTGGTAACGTCCTGTGACAAAGCGTGCAGCCCACCTTTGGACTGATTCCAGCTTGTCCTCGTTAGTCGTCGTGTAGGGGTCCCACACGGTGCAGGCATATTCCAGCGTGGGTTGTACCATGGCTTTGTAGGCTGTGGCCTTTAGCTGGGTGGCGCTGATCTTGAGGTTACGCCTGAGGAAGCCAAGGGTCTTGTTGGCCTTTGTGCATATACTATTTATATGTTTGTCCCAGCTAAGGTCGTCCATAATGGTGACTCCAAGGTACTTTCCAGAAGTAACCACATCGAGAATATGTCCATGTAGATGGTATTTGCTGGACAGTGGTTGCCTCTTTCTTGTCACCGGCAGAGCTATACACTTCCCAGGATGGAACTCCATGTCCCAGCTCTTATCCCACTGTTGAGGTGTCTGGAGGTCTTGTTGTAGTTGGGTCTGGTCCTGGTTTGACGTGACGCGTCTATAGACTGCAGTGTCGTCTGCAAACAGGCGAGTCAGTGAGGTGAGCTGATCTGGCAAATCATTAATATAGGTCAGAAAAAGGCATGGTCCAAGCACCAATCCTTGTAGCACCCCGGATCTGACATCTGCCAACTCTGAGGCTGCTCCGTCTACGACTACTGCTCGTCTCCTATCGCTGAGGAAGCTCTCAATCCACCGATTGATGTTGCCACGGACTCCATAATGGTGTAGTTTGTGGAATAGGAGACTATGGTTAACTTTATCGAACGCCTTTGCAAAGTCAATTATGACAATGTCGGTCTGCGCTCCGCCTTCCAGATTCCGAGACAGTTCTTTTGCAAACTCAAGGAGCTGCGTCTCGCAAGACCTCTGCCTCCGAAAGCCGTGTTGTTGTGGGCAGAGGATGGCGTTCTGTTCTAGGTGGTTCACAGCTGCACTGACGATAACATGTTCGAAGATCTTGCACGGTATACACGTCAGTGACACTTGGCGATAGTTTGATGGGTTGTAATGTTCACCTTTCTTAAAGACTGGAGCAACGTTGGCTTTCCTCCAGTCTGCTGGAACAACGCCGTGAGGGATGACTGGTAGATTATGGTCAAGACTGGAGCGACTTCTATGGCGATTTCTTTCAGCACTCGAGGTGATATCTGGTCAGGACCACAGACTTTGTATGTGTAAAGCTTCAGTAGTAACTTCCTGATTCCTTCTCAGAGATGCTGATGTTGGTGAGCAGGTCACATTCTATCTCTTTTATGGGGCTTTTTTTTCCTGAAACTCTTCATCAGTGTTCGTTCTACCGTCGCTGAATACAGACTGGAACTGGGCATTTAGCACCTCCACTTTCTTCTTGGGTTCAGATACAAGCTTGCCATTGACTCTCAGCGGGGAGACTCCAGTCTTTGCTGTGCGCTGGTGCTTGATGTACGTCCAGAATCTCTTGAGTGAAGGCGTCTCATCAGTCGCAGCATCAGTAAGGGACTGGTTGATGTAGTAGGACCGTCGGAGTTCGTATTGGATGGTGCATCGAACAAGGCGGGATTGTGCACGAAGCTCCTCGGACCCACTCTTCTTCATCTTTTTATACACTCTCGCTCTCCTGTTAATGAGCTTCCTCTGTTCTGGTGTCACCCAGGGTTTGCTGAATTTGGGGCGGGCTTGCTTGTGAGGGATGTGTTCCCAACTGCAGCTGTGTAGGCCTCTTTGAACATGGTCCATAGTTCTTCCGTGGAGAGGTTCCCCTGACTTTCCATGTTTGCTTGTATCTCCTTCATGCTTGCCCTCATTCCATTCCAGTCTGCCTTTCTATACAGAGAGATCCTTCGGGGGGAGGGGGGGGGGGGGGGACTGTCTGTGCTTCTGCATGTTGCTGTTCAACTCACAGTAAACTATGTCTGTGCTTCTGTATGTTGCTGTTCAACTCACAGTAAACTATGTCGTGGTCTGATAAGCCTGGGATCACCTCAGCACGGGAGACAAGATGGGGAGTGTTTGTCAGGATGAGGTCAACGGTGTTGTCTCCTCTCGTGGGTTGTAACACCATCTGCTCTAGGCCATGGTCCCTGATCAACTCCATGAACTCGTTGTGGAGGCGTGGATAGTTTGATTTGGGCTTGAGCGTTTGCTGTGTCCAGTCCCAATCGCGGAAATTAAAATCCCCTCTGATCAGGAGGTGGGCGTTCTGGATTGAGGCTACTGTAGTCAGTGAGTTCCGAAACTGTACAAAGCTGTTTCCATCTCCTACGTCCGGCCAGTAGTAGGAACAGAGGTAGAGAGTCCTCGTGCCAGTGAGCTTAAGAGCCACCCAGATGAGCTCACAGTCTGTCATCAGTTCTGTTGCAATCGAGCTCTTTAGGTCTGACCTGACGGCAAGAAGCACTCCTCCAGCCTCTCTGTCCCGGTCCTTTCTGTAGATGCTGTAGGTGTCTGGGAGTATTTCACTGTCACTGATATTGGAGTCCAGCCAGGTCTCCGTGCCGAAAATGACATCGGGTTTCATGCTGTCGATCATCCACCCTATCTCTGCTCGTTTGCCAACTGCAGAATGAAAACTTACGTTCAGTATGCGGAGAGGTCTCCCTTTATATTTATTCTGCTGGCTAGCCCTGGTGGGTGTTGATGTATGCTGCAGTCTAAAGTCAGTTTCTTTAGCAGGAGGCGAGGAGCAGGAGGCATGGCTGGAGGCGTCAGGTAGCATGGATGCAGTGGTTGGCCAACTGACATTGTGGAGATTGAAGACTGTGAGACTGTTGGGATTCCCGCAGATGCCACTGTACCAATGCTCATTCTCATCATTGAGCTTGCTGTATCTAGCGCTGTCAATACTTTGGCAATGGGCATGAAACCACAGTCCACAGGTTTCACACTCAACCCCTTTGTCTTCCCAGGTGACAGTGATGTCGCAAGTTCCACAGGGGTAGTGAACACTACCAGCGTCAGGTGTTGAATTTGGTCCTGGACTGGGCTCTGGAGTATACAAGTTCAGCAGGAGAAGCACAGCGAGATACAGTCGTGTAGCACGGTCTCTATGAAAGGATGAACACTGTCTTGTGAACCTGTTGCTGTTGAGTGAGTGTGTAAGAAGGCCCAGACCAAATCCCGCCACACGGAACACTGTCCTGTGTACCTGTTGCTGTTGAGTGAGTGTGTAAGAAGGCCCAGACCAAATCCCGCCACACGGAACACTGTCTTATGGGCAAATCCATGTTGGCTGATATCAGAGAAGTCAGTCTGAACGGTTGCGTCTGTTTTGAAAAACTTCAGCCCCAAGAGAACAGGCACCAGAAATAGCACTGTTAGGTAGAGCATAGTCTTGTTTGCAAGTACTCACTGTAGTGCTGATTCATATTGTCTATAGTAGGGCGCAACGCTCCCTCCCTTGCACATCTGGTAGATTATAGCAGGATCTCAAGAAACAACTACACAGTATCTTTGGGTGTGTGAATCGGGTCGCGCTGTGACGTCGCTCGCGAGTCTCTCCGCAGGCACCTCCGTAGGTTTACTAACACTTGTGCTCAAGTGTAGGCGCACAGTCAAACAACAGTCGGAACCAGAGGAGTCACCAAACATCAAAAGCTTTTCTACATACAGTCTCTCGACAGGAACATCCATAGGTTTATTTGCGCCTGAGTGTTGACGCACAGTCAGACAACAGTCGGAACAGCATCAAGCACCAAACCAGAAGATGGCGGACTGTAGTGAGCGACAGTTGATCTCAGCTGAAAAAAAGGGTTTCCCGTCGAGGGTCAATCATTTCCTCTCTAAGCTGGTCTACCCGAGTCGAGTACATGCATCTTTTATCCACAAAAATCTTTGAAAAATGGAGGAAGGGCCGTGTGAAATAAAGAAATTTCACTTGGATAAGGGAGAGAGATAAAAAAAACAAAAAAAAACAAAACCTACGGCTTCTCCTTGCGCATGCGCCAACCCACCCATGTTGATGGGCGATATTGAGGGTGAGGCTGGCAGCTGTTTCAAAAGCTGTAGGTTCAAAAGGGGTGATTGGGTGGGTTGATGGCAGATATTTACAGATGATATTGGCAGAAGTAATGGTAGATCATGTTGATGAGATGTGTTAGACAAAAGATGCGGATGGCAGAGATAGATGCGTATCCTTGATGAATGATATTGACAGATGAGGCTGATCGATGACTTGGTGGAGAAACTGATGGCGGATGTTAGATCAGTGGAGTGGATGAATGTTTCGATGGGTAATATGAATCAGAGATTTTGATTTATGGTATTCATTGATGAAATAGATTGGTGAGAAAAAGTTGACCGAAGCTGAGAGAGGAGGTGGATGAATTATGTTGATTTCTTGAAGGATTGATGATGTTGATATGTGATACGATTTGGTCATACTGATTAGTGACTTAGGTAATCTGTAACGCTGAGGTTGATCGGTGAAATTGATGGCAGTACTGGTGGATGATGAAGGGCCATTTTTGTATGCAACAGTGAAGACTCCACGACAGAAAATCCATCTTGTCAGAAGATAATGTAAACATCCTCTCCCCCCCCCCCCTCTCTCTCTCTCTCTCTCTCTCGGGGCTCGGAGGCAAGATGGCGACCAGTAAGCAGCGTCCAGTAATTTTCCTTTTCATTATGTTTAATTTGGTTGACTTCCAGGGCCCGTAAGAAAGCCAGAGTTGGATAGGTGGTCTGTGTATGGTCACTCTGCAGGTAGGCTGTTAAATTATCATCAAAATGATCGGTATTGAACTGTGGCGAGCTCGAGTTGGTCGTTTTCACCTGGCCAGAAAATTGACATTGTTTACACCTGGGAAAACACAGGCGTGTGAAGTCGACTTGACTTTAAGTGACATGGTTATGGCTTGTATGGCAATTTTCGCACTTTTGAAATGTGTGTCCGCGCTGTTGTCAAACCTTGCTGTCATGAACAGTCTCTCGTTTCATTCGGTCATGTCAGATCAGCTGTTAGCGCCAGGGACAATGCCAGGGTGGGAAAATCTGACGGCTGATTTTCATAGTGAAGGACAGATTAGGGTAAGTCTGCATGTGCCTGTGGTTGTAGGCTTGTGTGCGACGAACGCCGTGTACCTGATGTGGAAAACTTTGCTGAGCCATGACGTTCAAACGGATCCAGGTCCAATAACTATGCAAGAAACGTGTGATACGAAAGACACGGAAAAGGGTAGGGCGGAGAGTGTGATGGTGGGGGAGAAGAAGGGTGCCTCTGATAATCTCTCTCACATTCTAGCAGCTATTGAGGCCCAAAGTCAGTCATTCAAAGCACAGTTTGACATACAAAACACACACTTAACTGAACTTAGGGAGGAACAAATACAACAGAACAGAATCATCAGAGACGAACTGGGTGAGATAAAGCAAGGCCTAACTAAAGTAGCGGAAAAGTGTGATCAAATAGACCAACGATGTAGCAGACTAGAAGAAGAGAACAGTTGGCTATGCAACAGAATGACACTATGACTGCTGAGTTGGATGATCTGCACACAGAGGCGAAAGAAGAGAGAGATAAGTGTGCGTGTGTGTCTGAAAGAGTGGAAGAACTGAAAGAAGAAGTAAATAGACTGACTGATGAGATTGACAGATTGGAGGATTTTTCGCGGCGGGATAATCTGCGTATGTTTGGGGTCCCTCCTTTGCATGGTGGTGGGAGGGAGGGGTATGATGCGTGTGCTCATGCAGTGTGTGAGGCATTGAATGGGGTGGAGGGGGGAAGAAAGTTGACAGAAGATGACATTGTAAGGGCACACAGAGTTTGGGGGGGGGGGGGGGCTAGGCCAGGGGAGCCACGGACAATGATTGTGAAATTGGAATAAAGAAGTTAGAGGGCAAGTGGAAAGAAAGGGGGTCAGACTAGCGACAGATTTAACTCGCAGGCAACAAAACATTGTACAAATGGCAAAACAACAAGGGAAAGTAGCAGTGTTTGTCCAAGGCAAGCTGACCGTTCAAACACGTAAACCAGATAATAACAGTTTGGGGAAAGAAATGATGTTGTTCATGATGTGCCTGTACCTAAGCCCACCACCACCACCCTAACCCAAACCCTACACCTTTCCTCGTCCACCATGAAAATCAACCCACTCTCCTATCACGCCCCCCTCCCCCCCCCCCCCCCCCCCCCCCCTCCACTCACAGGTTGCTGATGAAGCCACGTTGGAAACCCCGCAGACAGGAGACCAGAGGGAGGAGGGTGGAGAGCGTGCACCACCAGCCTCTCTCTCTCCCTCCACAACAGAAGGGGATGACAGGAGGACGACACGCAGTACGGCGAACAGTTCTGGTTCAGGCACATTAGGCCAGGTCACTGATACGCAGCGTGCAGGCAACACGGGAAACTCGCGAAATCGCAGGCAGTCACTGGGGCCGCGTTCATACGCTGGCTCCCTTGCGGGTGGTAATGCACGGCAGACAGGGATGTGCAATTACCTTAGCGGGCAAAACAGTAACTTGAACAAAGCTAGCTCACAAAGAGGGGGGACGTACGTCACGCTCGAGTACCAGCAATAATAAATAACATAAGGCCGATCATCAAACGTCAAGACTTAATTTCCTAAATTACAATGTTGAAAATTTGAAAAATAAACTCGCTGACATTTCTTTCCTTGATTTTGTTACCAAATATGATATAATTTGTTTAACAGAAACGTTCATCGATCATGCTTTTGATTTCAGTTTTCACTTTAAAAATTATGTTGCGTTTAGCGCTCGTGCTAAGAAACTGTCTGTGCATGGACGCGTTTCTGGAGGAGTTGTTGTTCTTGTTAAAAAAGACTTAGCAAACTTTATACAAAAAATTGAAATTGATTGTGAGAATGTTGTCGTGATTCAAATTGATAAATGTGTGTTTGGTTTAGATAAAGACGTTGTGTTTGTGGGGTGCTATGTTGTCCCTGAAGGAGGGCCCCTATATAGACAAACTAATCTCACAGATGGTATACTTATGCGTGAAGATAGTCTGCTGCAGTCTCTTTCTGATAGTAATGTTTATTATATTATGTGTGGTGATATGAACGCCAGAAGGGGTTGTGAGCAGACAAAGGAGGAAGAAATGTATAATTATGTGTTTGATGTACAAAATGACGATGAGAACGATAATGATGAAATTGTTTCTATGAAAAGATGTTCAAAAGATAAAATTGTAAACAAGTTTGGTCGTTCCTTGTTGGACCTTTGCTTTTTGTTTGATTTGTGTATTCTGAATGGTTCGTGTGACACTGATGCTGACGGAGAATTTACTTTTGTTGCTCCTCAGGGTTGTAGTGTAATTGATTATTTTCTAGTATCTAGTGAACTATATTCATATTGTGCTTTAAAGGTGGGGGATACTCTCTTTTCTTGGCATTTGCCCGTTCAGTTTACATGGAATTATTGTCCTGTTAAAAAAGATGTACCGTTAGTTGACAGGGTTAGTGAGGAGCGAGTGGTGTGGACAGAGGAAAATGTACAAACGTTTAAGAATGAATTGAATTCTGATGATTTTGAACAATGTTTAGTTACAGCTATGAACAACATGATAGTTGATGTAAATAAGTGTGTGGATGTTTTTGTTAATGCTTTATATGGAGCTGCGGCATGTATGGTAAGGAAAGTAGGAGGGAAGAAAAAAACAAATGAATTTTGGTTTGACGATGATTGTGAGAAAAAGAAGAGGGAAGTAAAGAGATTACTACAAATATTTAGAAGGGCTAAATGAAAAGAGTCAAAAGAAGAAAAGAGTAATTTATATACAAAAGAAAGAAAAGAATATATTGATTTAAGAAAAGAACAGAAAAGGAAATTTGATGAAAACAGAATACTAAAGCTTAAACAATCAGTAAATGATCCCAAATTGTTTTGGAGTACAATACGATCAGTTAACAGGAAATCCACCATTTACAATGAAATAACATCACAGCAATGGTTTGACGATTTCTATAGTGTATTCAACTCTCTTTGTAATGGTCAAAGTGATCCAGCAGTAGAAGAAATAGAAGATAAGCAAAGTGATGAGCTCTTCTTTGATGACCCTATAACTACAGATGAAGTAAGAGCAAGTATTAGAAATTTGAAAACTGGTAAAAGCCCGGGACCAGATAGAATGTAAGTGAAATGATAAAACATGCCAATGACTATGTGATTGATTTCTGTGTTTCTTTATTTAACCATTTGTTTAATCATGGATTGTTTTCCCTGTCGTGGTCAACGTCCATTATTGTACCCATCCATAAAAAAGCAGACCCAAATAACCCAGACAATTATAGCGATGTAGCTCTCACAAGTGTAATTAGTAAAGTATATACTCATGTTTTGAATAGAAGATTGACACAGTGGGCTGAAAAGGAGAGGAAAATTGGGGAAGAGCAGGCGGGGTTCAGGTCAGGGTATAGTACAGTTGATTATATTTTCACATTATATGCTTTAGTCCAAAAGTGCCTAAAGAAACATACTAAACTGTATGTTGCTTTTGTTGATTTTAAAAAGGCGTTTGATTCTGTTAATAGAAATGTGTTGTGGAAAGTTCTTAGAAAAACATGAGTTAAAGGAAAATTGTACTATGCTCTTCCTGGTGTATATAATTCAGTTTTAGCATGTGTTCGTGAGAAAGGATTGTACAGTGACTTATTCAATTGTCCTAGAGGAGTGAAGCAAGGTTGTCTATTGAGCCCTCAAATGTTTGCATTTTTTATAAATGAGATAGCTTTAGAAATGTCACATAAAGGCAAACATGGTATACAGTTGATTGCAGGTGCTGTTGAACTGTTTATGCTTTTATTTGCAGATGATGTTATTTTGTTCTCTAGTACTGTTGTTGGGTTGCAAAATCAAATAAATATTTTTAAAAATGAACCAGATAGACTTCAATTAAGAGTTAATCCAGAGAAAACAAACATTATTGTCTTTCGTATGGGTGGTTATTTATCCCAGCATGAAAAGTGGTGGTATGGAGATGTAGAAGTAAAAGTAACCAATAGTTACAAATATTTGGGGATGTTATTTACAACTCGTTTAAGTCTAAATGCAGGGTGGCGTGAAATCGGCAGAAAGGGTAAGAAGGGGGTTGTAGAAATTCTAAGATGCATGAAAGGACTTAATAGCATTGACCCTTCTTTGTTCTGGAAGTTATTTGACTCACAAATAGCGCCTATGCTGACTTATGCTGCAGAAGTTTGGGGATTAGAAGAAAATTTGGAAATGGAGAAGGTACATACTATGGCTATTAAAAGATTCATGAACATTCCACTGCATTCATCAAACACAATGGCTTATGGTGAGTCTGGAAGATATCCTTTATTTATTCAAACGTCTTCAAAATCTATTAAGTATTGGTTAAAATTGACACAACTTAAGTTGTGTCAATAGCTCAGTTGGTAGAGCACCTGACTCGTAATCTCGGTGATCCTGGGGTTGCGGGTTCGAATCTCCGCCGGGGCGTTTCGGTACAGGGGGATTTTTCCCTCGGAGTTAACATTAGTTCCGACTCCATTTCCCATACAGTCCTTCGAATGAGACTATAAACCGAGGTTCCATGTGTGAATGCACGCATAATATCTTGCACACACGTAAAATCCCATCACCAACTTTCGGAAGAGTAGGCCAGTTTGGCCGTTGGTATGGATGACACGTTACACACAGCATGCACCCTGCGTAAGAAATGGAAAGAATGAAGGAAGTAAAGAAACTGAGTGAACGATATTGACTGGATGACACGGGAAACGACTGAATGAAGCGCCAGCTGGCAGCTCTTCAGTCGGCACTACCCAGGTAGGCAGCCCGTGGTGTAAGCGAGTGTTGATTGTAAAGCGCTTAGAGCTTGGTCTCTAGCTGAGAATAGGCGCTATATAAGTATTCATTATTATTATTATTATTACAACTTCCAACATCAAGGCTATGTAGACAAGCATATGATATGCTATATTTACAAATGGAAAATGGACACTGTAACTGGGTTAGTAAAGTAAAACATGTGTTAACTATGAATGGGTTTGGTATTGTGTGGCTTAGCAAAGAGGTAGGGAACGAAAGGGCATTTATGTCAGAATTTAAGGATCGCTTGACAGCCTGCTACAAACAATTAGCATTCAAAAATGGAAGAAAATGAAAAGTATTCGTGGTTTTATTCCTTTTAAAAGTATTCTTCAGCCGGAAATGTTTTTGAAATCTGTTGCTAATAAATGGCATAGAAGCATATTGGCCAGATTTAGAAGTCAGACCCTTGGTTTTAAAGCAAATAAGAAATGGTTTTGCAATGAAGTTTATGTTGATGATGTTTGTGTGTTGTATCCAGATAACAGTAAGGAAGATGAAGAGCACTTTTTATTTCAAAATAAGGCATATGAAGATAAAAGGAAAAAATCAAAACTGTTTAATTTGATGCCAGAAAGACCATATACTTTGATTGAACTATTATCTTCCGATGATGGAAATATTGTTCGTCTGCTTGCTAAATATATTGCTGAATGTTATGATATCAGAGAGAAAAAAAATGTCTGTTGCTGTTTCCGTGTGAGACAGTGCTTTGGTTCTCTGTATGTCATAGCTGGTCATTTAGGCCCACGTTTGGTGATCTTTTGTTTGTCGTTAACTTTATTATTCCCAGATAGATCAATACCGGGAATCATGTTTGTAATGTATTATACATGTTTCGTTTCATAAATTCTTGACGCTGTATTAATGATAGCCCCCTTGACTTGACATGAAGACTATTTTGTCATTGTCAATTAAAAAAAACTGATTCTGAAGCGTCTCTCTCTCTCTCTCTCTCATCTCTCTTCTCTCTCTCTCTCTCTCTCTCTCTCTCTCTCTCGTTTGCTCACTCGTTCCGCTTTCTTCCTCTCCATGGCAAACCCTGATAAAGATATTGCAATCAGATTTTGCTTTTGTTCTCTCTTATATTTGTCACTAGGAATCTAATGCTGTTGTGCAAAAATCCCTGATGTTGATGGATGATGCCGATGGATAAAAGTTGACAGGAGATGTGGAAGAATGTTATTGGTGGATAGAATTAGAAAAAATGTCAATCATGTTGGGTGTTGGTTATGTTTGCAATATATGATACAAGGTGATGCAGATTACTGCTGTTCATAAATGATATTATGGATGATGTTGTTAAACTATGTTTGGTTAGATGATGTTTATTGAGAATGCCGACTGGGGAGGTCAGCTCCATTTGTTGATGGAAGGTAATCATGCATGACTTGGATGAGATATGCAAAATGGGTGATGCTGATGGGGTGAGACTGAGGTGTATGGTTGATGGATGGAGTTGGTAAAGGAGCATTGTGATGACTTGGGGAATAATGAGATGAATGACATAAGATATATGCATGGTGTGGAAGAATGTTCCGATACAATATATGATTTAATTCATTATTTAGAAGTGATTCGCTTACGAGGGCTATTGATTTCTGTCGATTTCGAGAGAGCTTTCGATTCAGTTAACTGGTCATATATGAATAAAATTCTGGGTGCATCCGGATTCGGAAAAGGAATACAGCGATGGAATATAATCTTTTTACGATAAGCTAAAGTCTTACGTAACAGTGAATGGGAAAGTGTCTTCAAGTTTTTTCAACTGGAAGAGGTTGCCGTCAAGCGGATCCTATATCTCATATCTATTTGTTTTGTGTGTTGAAGTACTGGCGATCAAAATAAGGCAAGATCACGACATCAAAGGCATAAAGATAGAAAACGCAGAATTTAAGACAAATCAATTTGCAGATGACACCACCTTTACGTTAGAAGGCGATAAGAAATCATACGAAAAGTTATTTGCAAACCTTCATGAATTTGAGCAAATATCTGTACTCAAATTGAACTATGAAAAAACGTTTAATGTTTGGCTAGATACAGAGAAAAATTCCACGAACACATATTTGCCTCATTAATGGAATGGAACCCCTCAAAATTAAAAATTCTAGGGATATGGTTTACGAATAGTCTATCGGATATGACGGAAATTAATATGAAAGATAAATTCTCGGAAGTCCAAAACCTGTTCAAAATATGGAAAAAAGAAAGAATTATAACACCATTAGGTAGAGTAGCTGTGCTCAAATCATTAGTGCTATCAAAATTGGTGTACTTATGGGTCCTTTTACCGAATCCTCCTGATTCCCAGATTGCTTTATTACAGACTATGTGTTTCAAATTTGTTTGGAACAACAAAAATGATAAAATTAAAAGAAAATACTCAATACGTAATGTACAAAAGGAGGGATAGGTATACCCGACCTAAAAATATATATCAGCTCCTTAAAAATAGCCTGGATAAGGAAAGCATACATGTACAACCATAACTGGAAAATAATGTTACATTCATTGCATCCCGAAATACGTAATTTTGACGCATTTGGTCCTAACAAATTTGTTGAAAGCAATATTCGTAACAAATTTTGGAAACGAGTTTTGTAATCATATCAAAGGTTCTGCAACCAGGTAGAATTATACGAAAGTACAGATTCGGCAACTGAACCTATTTTCTGCAATGAGAAGTTTGAAGTGGGAGAAAAACCCTTCTTTTACAAGAAATGGATGCAGAAAAACATATTCCTTGTTAAACATTTACTCGATGATGATGGTAATTTTGTAAGCCGTTACGAACTGTCAGAGAAAATGGGATTTCAGGTCAATTTTCTGAATTTTGTAGGTTGCGTGGATTCGATCAAAGCTTACGCAGAGAAAAGAAGATTCAAATTAGATAGTAACATTAGTAAAGATAAAACTTTAGCACTTCAAAAAAATTGTAGTGTTACTAAAGGAACTCGTACTTCTTATGACATTATGGTGGAAGTCAATGAAGTTTTTAACATTAGTGCCTTTGTTAAGTGGGAACGACATCTTAATATACCTATTGACTGGACAGAGGTACTGAAAAGGATTAAGAAAATTAAAGAAACAAAACTGAAATGGTTCCAAATCAAAAATATGCCACAGAATTTTGGTAACAAATAGTGTGCTGAAAAGTATGCAAATTATCTATAGTGACAAATGTAATTTTTGTAATAGACAGAAAGACTCCATTAATCATTACCTATGGTATTGTGAGTTTACACATATTTTCTGGAAAGACCTTGAAAGAGCTCTGAAAGTTAATTGTTCACACTGTGGAAGATTATCCCTTAATGTGGAGATTATATCATTTGGTACGGATGAGAAAACAAAAACCAACGATAGACCTAATAATTTTAATGGGAAAATATTTCATTTACAAATGTAGAATAACAACAAGATGCAAAGCATATAAACGTACTCCCAGTTTATCCTGAATACGCGTGAGATATTCCTTAAAGAGGACAAACCGTCTTGGGCTGGTGTAACCGTTAGTAATGGCTATTCTGGTAAACATCGGCCATCATCTGTGACCTATAATGAACATATTTACAAATTTTCAGAAAGATCGGCCAAGAACTTTCTGAGATTTTCCATAAAGAAGAAAATCATTACTGGGCTGTTAGTAACGGCTATAACGGTAAACTTAAACATCGGGCATCATCCATGACCCATAATGAACATACCTACAAATGTTCAGAAATATCGGCCACGTACTTTCTGAGATATTCCATGAAGAAGAAAAACCGTTAGGGGCCGTTATAGCCGTTGTAACGGCTATAACGGTAAACTAAAACATCGGGCATCATCCGTGACCCATAATGAACATACCTGCAAAATTTCACAAAGATCGGCCATGTACTTCCTGTGATATTCCATGAAGAAGAAAAACCTTCACAGGCCGTTATAGCCGTTAGTAACGGCTGTAACGGTAAACTAAAACATTTGGCATTATTTGTGACCCATAATGAATATACCTACAAATTTTCAGAAAGATCGGCCTAGTACTTTCTGAGATATTCAATAAAGAAGAAAAACCGTTACAGGCCGTTACAGCCGTTGGTAACGGCTATGACGGGGTAAACTAAAACATCGGGCATTATTTGTAACCCATAATGAACATACCTACAAATTTTCAGAAAGATCGGCCAAGTACTTTCTGAGATATTCCATAAAGAAGAAAAACCGTTACAGGCCGTTACAGCCGTTAGTAACGGCTATAACGGGGTAAACTAAAACATCGGGCATCATCCGTAACCCATAATGAACATACCTGCTACTTTTCACAAAGATCGGCCAAGTACTCTCTGAGATATTCCATATAGAGGGAAAACCGTTACAGGCCGTTACAGCCGTTAATAACGGTTATAACAGTAAACTAAAACATCGGGCATCATCCATGACCCATAATGAACATACCTACAAATTTTCAGAAAGATCGGCTCAGTAGTTTTGTCTGGAGCGAGTGGAACACATTTTGACCACGTACGGACGGACACACACACACACACACACACACACACACACACACACACACACACACACACATACACACACACACACACACACACACACACACACACACACACAGCATTTCTTCGTTCCCATTCTAAAGTACTATAAGAACTGGGAGTACAAAAACAAAGCCTCATCTAAACATGTTTTTGAAGGAGCTGGACTACAGATATAAAACGGAGAAATATGTGTACTTGATCGAGATGAATCAGGCTACCTGCCAAACAAAATGGTTACCATATATTAAGCTGCTAGAGGATTAATGGTTATGTTATGTAATGTATGTATATGTACCTAAGTTTGTGGGGTGGGGGGGGGAGTGGGGGGTAGTGCGTGTGTGCATGCATGTGCATGCGCGCGCTCGCATGCATACACACACACACACACACACACACACACACACACACACACACACACACACATACATATATATGTTTAATGTCGTCCACGACCTTGGAGCCTCCATGAATTAATGGGAAACAAAGTTTGTCTGTATAATGTACTTTCTCCGAATGCCATGATTCGATGGAGTTGCAATAATTTATGTCATGCGTTTTATAACCTTAAAAAAAGAAAAAGTTTAAGCCCCCTCCCCTCACACACACGCACACACACGCACGCACTCACGCACGCACACACACACACACGCACACACACACACACACACACACACACACACACACACACACACTTGCCTTCAGATATAATTTCTGTATGTGGTTGGTTTTGTTCCACGTCAAATTGATTGGAAAACGCCCTAAATGTTCAAGAAATGCTGAATAAATGCACGCTGGCAGTTTACTTACATTGGTCTGAAATTCAGACGAAAAAAGAAGCAATGTCTTAATGGGAAGTTACATGGCAGAGTTTTGAAATGTGGTCCCAAAACGTAATGATCGCTCAATTCAGATTCCTACGCCAATATGGCCGAAGACAACAACTCCTAGTTGACTTCTCTGATGTTTTTAAGCATTCTCTGGTCAACATGAAATCTACAAGTAAGCGAAAGCTAGCTCCAGGTAAGCCATGTTCCAGAAATACTCGGCAGACTAAGAAAATGCATGGTGCCGAACTCTCACCAAAAGAAGCAACTTTTCATTGTGATCAGCGAGAGGAGCCTGCCCTGTCAACACCAGCAACGGCAGAAAATTTTGAAGAATGTTGCTCTGCACTAGGCTTTACCCCTAAGGTAGGTCTGGGTTCCGTTCCCTTAGTATTGAAAATGATTCAGGGACTATCGGAAAAAATAGTCTCACTAGAAAAAGCTGTGCGGGACCAAAACGGCATTATTGAAAGTCTGGTCAAGGCAAGTGTTTCCACAGCAACCAAAGAAATTCAAACTGAGTCTGACTTTACCTTGCAAACGGTCACGCCAACATATGCTGACATACTGAAAATAAGATCAGAAAGCAGCAAAGAACAAAATAAATGCACAAAGAACAAAAAGGTGGCGCAAAAGAGGCCAGGCCTAACACAAAAAGTCCAGTCAGAAAAGAACAGAGAAAAAAGTGACGTCATCAAAGAACATGACGACAAAGAAGTAGACTCGGAAATGAAATGCATGGTGCCGAACTCTCACCAAAAGAAGCAACTTTTCATTGTGATCAGCGAGAGGAGCCTGCCCTGTCAACACCAGCAACGGCAGAAAATTTTGAAGAATGTTGCTCTGCACTAGGCTTTACCCCTAAGGTACATCTGGGTTCCGTTCCCTTAGTATTGAAAATGATTCAGGGACTAGCGGAAAAAATAGTCTCACTAGAAAAAGCTGTGCGGGACCAAAACGGCATTATTGATCAAATTGAGGTTATTTGTATTTGTTTCTGTCCGTCTGTGTGTTTGTCTTTTGATCTCCCTTGCATCTTTGGGTGGATCCTCAAGCGTAGGCTCAAAGATTGTCCCCTATATTTTATACTGTTTGCATAATGTCTTTAGTTTTTCAGCAACTTTTTTCCTCCCCACACTTTCGTTTGGTTTCATTTACTACTCTTCGCTGGCTGCTTTGGGGGTGCTATTGGATTCTTTTTTGCACTCTTGGTGGTGAGAACTACACAGTATTATGGACTGTGGTGTGTCTCTATTTGACGCCAGGAGCGCAGACACAACCAGCCGTGTCTCCCTGATGAGTCCGACCCAGCGGACGAAAGGCCTCGGAGCAGGCAATACAAATATATCTGCCTTCAAAAGGGATTGCGATGGTTCCCTTATGCAGCTAGTGAAGAGTTTTCATATCTGTAACATATTTTCTTAATTTCATGTTCCCAGTTTCTCCATCTTCAAATTCCGCCCCTCTCCTTAAGTCCAAATCTTTGCCAAGTCATTACTATAAAGATAGTTCAGTTGTTGGCCTGCGCTTGTTTTTCCCCCACTATTAGATTGTTCGTCTATGTATTTGTCTGACTTTATTCAAGTTTAAAAGGCTGTGCCAGTCTTGAATAAAAGTTACTCTGTGTTAGGTTTTCTTATGGGAGCAAAAAATACCCAACTTGTTTACTGTTTATCGTTTACTGTTCCCTGCCTCATTTCATTTCCGATTTTGTTTTGATCAAATTGAGGTTATTTGTATTTGTTTCTGTCCGTCTGTGTGTTTGTCTTTTGATCTCCCTTGCATCTTTGGGTGGATCCTCAAGCGTAGGCTCAAAGATTGTCCCCTATATTTTATACTGTTTGCATAATGTCTTTAGTTTTTCAGCAACTTTTTTCCTCCCCACACTTTCGTTTGGTTTCATTTACTACTCTTCGCTGGCTGCTTTGGGGGTGCTATTGGATTCTTTTTTGCACTCTTGGTGGTGAGAACACCACAGTATTATGGACTGTGGTGTGTCTCTATTTGACGCCAGGAGCGCAGACACAACCAGCCGTGTCTCCCTGATGAGTCCGACCCAGCGGACGAAAGGCCTCGGAGCAGGCAATACAAATATATCTGCCTTCAAAAGGGATTGTGATGGTTCCCTTATGCAGCTAGTGAAGAGTTTTCATATCTGTAACATATTTTCTTAATTTCATGTTCCCAGTTTCTCCATCTTCAAATTCCGCCCCTCTCCTTAAGTCCAAATCTTTGCCAAGTCATTACTATAAAGATAGTTCAGTTGTTGGCCTGCGCTTGTTTTTCCCCCACTATTAGATTGTTCGTCTATGTATTTGTCTGACTTTATTCAAGTTTAAAAGGCTGTGCCAGTCTTGAATAAAAGTTACTCTGTGTTAGGTTTTCTTATGGGAGCAAAAAATACCCAACTTGTTTACTGTTTAAAGAAGTAGACGTCAAACTCAGACCCAAGGGTAAAATTACGTCCGGAAAATTCGACGACACTCGCCGTGTTCTTTTATTGGGAGATTCCATCATGTCCAAAGTTGACGGGAGACGCTTGGGACTGTCATATGGCCTGCGTGTTGCGAAAAGAAAAACTTTTACTCTGGGTGAATGCAGCTCTGTGATTCAAGAGGTGGAGGATCCAGATCCTGATTGTGTTGTATTGCACGTTGGGCTGAATGATCTGAAAGGGAAAGATCCCACTGTGTGTAGCACAGAAATAAGAAAATGTGTAGGGGACGTAAAGAATAAATTCCCCAAATCCAGGGTGGTGATAAGTCAGGTTGCCCCTGTGAGGAACAAAACGTCAGACATCAAGAGGGAACTGTTCAACGCCATGACGAAGTCGAAACTGGCTGGTGAGAAAGATATCAGCTACGTTGTTTACAACCATCTTCAACCCTCGAACAAATCAATTTTGGCCCCTGACGGTATCCACCCCACTGCAAAAGGGGCCAGCGTCATTGCAAGGACTCTGGGTCGTCATCTCAATGCATTGTTTTGGGAAAAACCAAAGAGGAGACAAGGTCACCCCCATCATCACCATGCTGGCTTCTACCTTCCACACTTCATACCTCCATGGCTGTTCTAGATTGCAACGACCTCAGCGATGACATTCTTCCTGCAGGGCATCTGAGAGCACAACTACTTGGGCTCCTTCAACATCAATGGGCCTTATTTTTTTTATCCGTCACGGTGTTACCTGCTCAATTTGCTTTCTTTCAAAAGTCATAACAAATTGCTTTGAAAAGCATTGATTTTTAAATAGCGTTGAATGAACTTAGCTAACAATTCTTTGAACATTTTACAATGGAACTGCAGATCAATAGTGAAAAACTTACTTCAATTAGAAAATCACATCTATTCTAATAACTATTGCATTCTGGCCTTACAATCCTTAAATGTTGAACCTTTTAAGTTACCTAAATTTCGTGGTTTTTATTATCCACCTTTATATGACTGCAGTGTGTCAACTAAACGGGTTCAAACTGCAATTTATGTCAGATCAGACTTGAATTACAGTCCTCTAAAGTTATTATTCAATCATTCAACTAATGTCATTGAAAACTTTTTTGTTACTTCCATGTTGTTAAAGGTGAACAAAGACTTCAGTATAAACATACTTTCTGTTTACTATCCAAATGGGCCAAATGCTGACAACACCGATTGGATAAAACATCTTCCTAATATAAATAAGAAATGGATAATTTTGGGTGATTTCAATGCGCATTCTCCATTCTGGGAACCTGATTGCTCTGTTATATCTTGCAATCGATTTGTAGAAAATATTGTTGATTCTAATTTAGTATTAATGAATGACGGCAGCATGACAAGAGTGCCTGATATATCAACGCATAGACCAACCTCCATCGATCTGACATTAATTTCTCCTGATTTGGCCATCAATGCTACTTGGACAACAGAAGATGATTCATTAGGGAGTGATCATTTCCCTATTGTTGTGAAAATAAATGAGCAAATAGTTGATGAAGAAGCAGAAGTTGAAGATAAAATACCAAAGTTTTTATATAATAATGCAGATTGGAGTTTATATGAGTCAACCCTTCTATCTATAGATCGCAGCATTATTGAACACGAAGATATTGAAGTGTTTTATAACAACTTTAGAAAAGCTATTATATCTGCAGCTGAGAAATCAATGCCAAAGTGCAAATCTTCTACAGATAAAAAATATCGAGGAAATAGTTGGTGGAATGAAGAATGCGCAGAAGCCGTATCTAATAAAAAGAAAACATACAAAACATGGCTCAAAGATAGAACTGATGAAAACTTTATTGAAATGAAACGTGCAAAAAGCCACAGTAACAGGGTTGTCGCAAAAGCAAAACGTCTCTATTTCAATCATTTTTGTCATTCAGAAATATCTTCATCTAAGGACATGCACAGAGTATGGAAAAAGGTAAAGGAATTAAAAAACAAGTATTATCTACCTTCATATCCTATTAAATTAGAAAAAAATACTACTCCAACATCATCAGAGAAAGCTGAAGCATTTGTACAAGCTTTTTCAAACAATAACTCATCAACTAGACTACATACAGATACCAAAAGTTACAGAGAACTAGAGGAGAAAAAGGATACTTATTGTGATCCCACACCGGATCCAAACCATTACTTAAATGCATCTATAACATTTGAAGAATTTAAAGAAGCACTAATGTCATTCTCCTCGAATAAGACAGCTGTTGGATTAGATGGAATTTCCTATCAATTGTTATGCCACTTACCTTTGTGCTGGAAGCAATTACTTCACTCGTTTTACCAAAAATGTTGGTTAAATGGAACTCTTCCTACTTTCTGGAAGAGGATAGTGGTAATACCAGTTCCAAAACAAGGTAAACCTAGGTCTGCAATTGATAGTTATCGACCAATAGCATTAACATCTCAAGTTGGAAAAATATTAGAAAAGATAGTTGAAAAACGCATTTTACATTATTGCGAAAAGAATAACATAATTCCCAACAATCAAGCAGGTTTCAGAAAAGGTAGAAGTACAATCGATCACCTTGTAAAACTTGCAAGTCATGTTAAAAAACAATTTGCTCGTAGAAAAAGTACTCTTGCTACTTTCTTTGACATTAGAAAAGCATACGATAGTGTGTGGCATTCTCGTTTACTTTAAAGTTGAAAAATATTGGGATTAATGGCGCAATGTATCAGTTCATAAAATCTTTCTTATCTGAGAGATCAGTTTGTACTAGGGTTGGTAAATGTTACTCTTCATTTAAAGATATTGACATTGGCATCCCTCAGGGCTCCATTATTGCACCTATTCTATTTACAATTCTCATTCACGATCTTCCTAAAATACTATCTAAAAGTGTGCATGTAGTGCAATATGCCGATGATATTGCTATGTGGATGAATACAAACATTAAAAAACAGACAAATAAGAGAACCATATTATATATACAAAAACTATATCAAATTGAAATTGACAAACTGAATAAATATATGAACGAAAATGGACTAGAACTATCAGGAGAAAAGACACAATTAATGTTATTCAACCATGATAAAAATCCAAAAGTTTTGCCTCAACTTGTGCTAGAAAATAAAACTCTTCAATATTCCAATAATGTTAAATTTCTATGTGTTCATTTCACTCCTAAATTAAACTGGAGATTCCATATTGAATATCTTATAAACAATGCCAGACAAAGGCTATCTTTATTAAAAATAATCAGTGCACAATCGTGGGGTCAAGATACCCAAACCCTTGTACATCTTTCTATTAGTCTGGTTCGTTCAAAATTGACTTACGGACAGGAAGTATATTTTTCAGCTTCTCAAACATTACTTAAGCGGTTACAAAGTATAGACAGTAAAGCTATTAAAATAGCCCTTGGTGTTCCAGTGCATTCTAATACTTTTAAAACATATAAAGAAGCTAATCTCTTGTCACTTGATGATCAACGCAAACTAGCAACAGCCAAATATGTAACCAGAAGTCTTTCTGTATCAAATTCAGTAACAAATGAAATATTTTTTGATTCCAAATCGGATTTTCCTAAAAGGGCACAGAATATTTCCTACCTGCAGCCCATTCGAAATTATACTGATGATTTATTTTTAAAATGTGACATCGATATTGCATCCATTTCAAAACCTCCAACTATGCCCACAGTTCCTCAATGGGAGCATATTTCTCCAAATTTTGATATAGATTATACTACTCTAAAAAAAAAAAGACTATTAATTTGATATCAGTAGAAGCAAAAGAACATCTTGAAAACACATATCCACATCATCTTAAAATCTACACGGATGGTTCAGTTTTAGAATCTTATACAGGAGCTGGATTTGTAATTCCCGATTTAAAAGCAAAGAAATCATTTTGTTTAGGAAAGAACTTTTCAGTTTTCACTGCTGAACTATATGCAATCCTTATGGCCTTATCTTGGATATCTGATCTTGATGTGGCAATTTACAGCATTCTAATCTGTGTTGACTCTAAATCTGTTCTTCATAGCTTACGAAATTGGGATGCAAATGTAAGGAAAGACTTAATTTTTGATTTAAAATTTATGATACATTCCGTTATGGCGAAAGGAACTTTTGTAGAGTTTTGCTGGATCCCATCTCATTGTGGTATCTATGGAAATGAAATAGCTGATAAATTAGCAAAAGAGGGTGCTCTTAGAAAAAATCCAGACAGTAGATTAAAATTGGATAAACATGAAATCATTTCTCTATTAGAAAATTGTATGAACGATGAAAAACTTCCTGCAAAAACGAAAGTGTTATTATGTCAAAGATCATTGTCCAGTATTATTTATAAGATGCGTTTAAACTCGTGGAAAACCAAATTTTCTAAGGATGTAGATTGCGCTTGTGGTCTCCCATTATCTATTCAACATATTCTTTTTGAATGTCCAATTCTAACATCTTTATATCATATTCAAAGGATAGATATTGGTTCCTTAGGGGCTTTACAAGAAATACTTCACAGCCCCAAAATGATTGATATAGCAAAGGCTATATCGAGTTCAGTTATTATTCATTTGTTGTAATTGATTTATCAGTTTAAAATTATTGTTTGGTCGTTAATAGGCAAACTTTTATGCATTTGTGTCCGTGCGCGTGCAGACACACACACACACACACACACACACACTCCACACACACACACACACAAACACACACTCACACACACACACACGGGCGCGCATGCACGCGCGCACGCACACACACACACACACACACACACACTCATATAAGCACTTACACACATACACTTTTTTCTTTTTTTTTTTGGTCTAATACCACCATCGTTGTGAAGAGACTCTAAATTAAATCAATCAAATCAAATCAAAATCGCTAAATTCACAACCGTTGTTAGCACTGTTGCTGCTTTCTTCACAGCACGTTCTTCTGTGAGAGAGAGAGAGAGAGAGAGAGAGAGAGAGAGAGAGAGAGAGAGAGAGAGAGAAATTAAACCTTGGCCGTCAAAAAAAAAAACCTAACAGTTTTCCTGTTTTTGATGATAGAGTCTAAAATCATCCACACGAAGAAAAGACTTTAATATCACACACACACACACACACACACACACACACACACGTTCACCTACCCCGAGTTCAGATTAGTCCATGCAAGCATCCAGAGAAATGACAGTACACAGAACGCAGACAAATAAGCACATTGCTTCCTGTTCTGATAGCATGGGTGGTCAGCCATCTTGAATAATTCCATGCGTCCACACCAGCCTTCTCAGAACGAAGCCTTACTTTAAAACGCTTCAGATGAATCTGCGGAAGATACCACCGGATGAATCTGCCACCGGAGAACGACCTGGGAAAATGTCGCGCGCGGGAAAGGGAAAAGCGCGCGGCCGATGTACCTCATTGATTTCTCTGTCGGCTTGCGCGAGATGCGTCGGCCGCTGCTTATTAAACAAATAGAAAGCGTGGCAGGGGGTACGCGAATGTGAATAACAAGGTGTGTTGCGTTGACCTTGGGATTTAGGCTACACCCCTCTCAAGGTCGTTTCGGATGAGCCAAGGGACGCAATCGCCCTAAGTATAGCGTGTTTCGTTAACCCTGGGGTTGGATGATTCACCTATCGCAAGGTCATTTCCGGCAAGTGACGAAGGGAAACAACCGTCGCCTCGTCGATTACTTCACTTTACCGGGAGTGTCCTTTCTTAACCGGGCGAACAATCAGTTTGCAAACTATGTTTCAGAAAACTCCGAACAAGTTTGCATCTGAACCGCACTAACACATGTTCGGAAACCCTGTTTCGAGAGGTTCGCAAACTGTGTTGCCGAACAGTTTTTTTGTTCTCAAGCCGTGTTCTGGGAACTTGCGTGTTTCTCCAATTTGATTGGTCGAACTCTTTTGCGGATGAAGATTCATTTCTGTCTTTCTATTGCGGCAAAATGGCTGACACCACGCCGGTCTCTGAGTAAACAAGACACAAGTCTATTTATCGACTTATGGGAACAATATCTCTGTTTATGGGATTGTCGAGATCCCAGGTACAAAGATAGAGGTGCCCGGCAACTGGCATTATCTGCGATAAGCGAAGCTTTTGGCCAGAACTGGACAGTTCTCTCTCCTGGAACTACCATAAGGCTTTTTGCAGATGACAGCTTAGTATATAGAACAGTTAGAAGCAAGAATGATACACGCATTCTACAAGAAGATCTAAACGCTTTACAAGAGTGGGGAAGAACTTGGAAAATGGAATTTCATCCCCAGAAGTGCCAAGTGTTGCGTATATGTAATAAACGCTCACCAACTAGATCAGAATATTCTATTCACAATACTATTCTTAAAGAAACCAATGCTGCAAAATATTTAGGCGTGATTATAGATAGACGTCTCAAATGGCAAGAACATTACAATTTAGTATGTAAGAAAGAAACAACATCTTAACTTTCTTATACAGGAATATCAACGACTGCCCCCAAAAGGTTAAGGACGACTGCTACAAAACACAGGTTAGATAAGTACTGGAATATGATTGCTCAGTCTGGGATCCTTACAATCTAAAGGACATTGACAACCTTGAAAAGATTCAGAAGAGAGCAGCACGGTTCGTAACTGGGAACCATATCAGAGAGAAAGAAAATACTAGGAAGACCATGAGGAAATTAGAATGGAAACCCTTAGAAGAGAGAAGAGCTTTTATTAAAATTAATACCTTCTTCAATGGCAGAGCTAAACTAATTGATATCCCAATGGAACAACTAGTATTGAATAAAAGTAGCTCCAGGAGTGGCGATCAATCTTATGCCATACCTGCATCAAATATTGACAGCCATTTACATTCATTTTATCCTAGTTCTGTAAGGCTGTGGAACTCACTGCCGGGTGCCATCAAGATTGCCACAAATGCAGTTGTCAAATTGATATGACAGTCTTGAGATCTGCGTATTGACTGATTTTTCTATTTTAACTTCCCCAGATATTTTATGGTTACCTAGGCCTTAACCTGGCCATTGCTTGTAACTTTTTAAATATCATATGCGACCCCTTGTTGCCAAATTTTGCTCCAGGGACCAACAGGCTGAGTCGCACTTTCTTTTTTTTTTAACATGCGCGCTGGTGACCTACTCATTTTTGAGTGAACCAGTTTTTTAGGAAGAAGAAGAGTTGGTAAGTAGAGAAGTGTCTGTTCGTTTTTGATCTTCGTTGGCGCCAAACGCACACACACACACACAGATTTTCAATTGAAATTATCTCTTTCATTTTCAGTTATATGTTACTTATGCTGTAGCACTTTTAGTCACTGGTGCGAGTACTTGGAAATCCAGTACTTTTTGTCACACGTGGTCACCTTCTGATGATCAGCATTTTTTTTTTATCAAACAAGTTTGCATCTCATGTTTCCAAAGTATTCATGAATTATCCTTTGTTTATTATATTCATAATGTGAACAGCTACTTTTCATACTTCTGCAGTTTTAGTATTGCAGTCAGAGACATCAAATGTGTGTGTGTGTGTGGCAACATGTACAACCACATCATTCTGAAATCAAAATTGTTAATGAGCCAGTATAATTCGTATCCGAAAGAGTCATGGGGACCTATAGCCCCATTTTCTTTCAAACTGAAGGGCTCAGGTGGGTGTATGTAACTGCATGATGATGGCATGCATGAGGTGCAACCAGACCCATATATTGAACATGGTCATGTGCAAGAAAGATGCAATTGCAAGAAGTAGCTTCTCAGACTGTAATGTTTATCCAAAAGTAGCATGGGCAGCTGTGGTTCAGATGGCACTGGCTTGTAATCTGTCAAATGATATGTGAATGCGAGTGTGCAAATTGGAAACCAGATCAGGTCGCAGTGTTACATTTTCCGAAAGGCACTTTCCTTGCTCCACCCAGGTGTAAATTATGGGTTACTGGCATCAGTCGGGGGGAGAGTCCGTCTGTTAAGATTTAAAATCTTTAAGTCCCGCACAAAAATTTGCACAAAGGAGTCTGCTGTGTTGTGACAGTGAAATGATTTTTTTTTAATCTGGATAGTTGGATTTCTTTTGTTAACATTTGCTGGGATTTGTCTTAAATTAAAATATTTGTAGTTTTATTATTCCTGTAATGGCTACTATACAGGTATGTAGTAAGCATTAAACTGCTCATAATAAAAGCATATTTGTGGAGCTGCAAGTGGGGGAAGATGTTTAGCTGTCCTGGTATTACTGCATGTCTGTATTTTGTATAAATATGGTTAATTGATTTTTTTTTCAGTTCCTGTTGAGAGAAAAATTACTAGCCTGAAGACATACTACCGGAAGGTCCAAAGGGCATAGCAGGGAGCACAGGAATGCCTTGGGGGAAAAAAGAAGTGCCGTGGGAGTTTTTCGAACGCATTCATGGCTTCTTTGGCTCAACACAGTACAACGGCAGTACAGTAACTGGGAGTCAGTGCCCTGGTGATGCTGATTCAGTTGATGTAAGTATTCCAGTTTCTATTCAGTCATATTTATAAACAACTAAAATGTTGGAGGGAGAAGTGAGAGTGACATACTTTGAGAAGGGGATGTTTGTCAGTTTTATTTCAGTGTCTTGTGAATACACCATGTACAAATATTGAAATAATCATTAACAAGCTTTGTAGTGATGAAATGTCTGACAGACTGAGTCACGATGTGAAAGAGGTATAAACTGAAAGAAACCGTAATTCTTTGGTCATTGATGATCAGCACACGTTAGCAACTAAGGTTTATTGAATTATTCACAAATCGAATTCCTTTAAAACTTATTGATACATGTTACTTGTTAGAAATCTTATTTTAAGATGGTTCATGAAATGAAACTAGGTACAGTATTTTTTCAGGTAGCAAGGATTTCACACATTTTGTGCAAAATTCATATTTCATTATATATTTTCTACTTCTCACATTATAAACTGAAGGGTCATATGTCAGGTGAAGAAAGTATTGACGATATTTAAAAGTGAGTAAAATACTGTAAAGTTGATGTGAGCATGGCAGGATAGGGTTACAACTAACAGATGACACTAGAGACAGACGCAATACATTCATCATCCTTTTCCTTTGCCGGTGTCAACGGTGGGAGCTGTTTTCAAAGTCACAAATCTTCTCCAAGTCTCACAATTGAGACATCTGTGGGCGATTTCAAAGATACTTGAAAGCTTGGACATATTCCAAGTATGTTTTGTTTATTTGAATCTTTGGGTATTCTTCGGCCTCTCTCCCTATATGCCCGACTTCAGTTTTTCTGGCATTTGGTTCAAGTCCTGCCTTGCAACCTTCAGCATCTGCACGATAGAGAATTCTTTTCATGCTTGTGATGTTATCTGCTGTTAATGCAGACACATAGCATGCTTAAATACCTCATGAAACAAAAAGGCCAGTGATAAAAAATCACTTTTCTTTTCCCTTTCTCAAACACACTTCTATCATTCCAAAAATGCAAACATTGATTTCTTGATCACATATGCTTTAATCGTGCAAAGATGACAAATAATATGCACAAAATTTAAATCCCTGAGCTGCTGAATGGACAACACAAACGAGTTACATGACAAATTGAACTACTTTCAAATTACTGGTCTTTTTCAAGATGAAACAAAAATGAACAGACAATAATAACAACAATAACCATTCTTACATATATGAGCAATTGGCAAAAGGTCGTCCAAAAAAGCCAACAAAAAGTGGATTTTTCAAAACAGTTCTTATTAACAGCAATTTTGTCCAAAGGAAGACTGATGATCAAGGGTCATGAAAATATGCATACAAAGATAACTCGTGCACCGATGTTCTGCTAGTAATGCGACAAGGCATCATAACAACCATCTGACGGTTATTATGCTGGACATTCAACTTTATCAATATTCCTATTTAAATGTCTCTTATACAGCATAATTGTATCAGTGGAAATAAGACTGAATATTACAGTTAAATTACATTCTAAAAGAAATGGCATCTGTGCAGTTTTAAGATCAAGTTTCACATGAGATGATAATATCATGTCCAACCTAACAACCGTTGGACATATTGATTTCTTCTTCATTGCTCAGTTGGAAAAAAGACAGTAACTGCATCCTCTGATAATTTTCTGTGTTGTTGAGGGTGCATTTCATGTAATGATACCAAATGTAGGACCCACATTAGCCTTGTTACCATGATATGGCATTCCTATCTGATAGTTGTTATGATGTTGCACTGAACATACCCAGGGATTTCCCAACAATGCAAAAATAACAGTCATTAAAAAAAAATGGACATACTTTTCCTTTGAGTACAGTTCTATTGTTGTTATTATATTTTACACATAAAGGCCTATAAAACAAGATAAATAAGTCGCAATAATCATGTAGACACCTTAGCCAGAATCCATCTGACAGTTGTTATGGCCTCACTGTTGGACATGCTCAACAAACTGCATATGCGCTGACAGGAATTACAGGTTTTTTATGATCAAAATGAATAGAAACAGTTTGACAGTAACAACAATAATAACAATAATAAAAACATGTACATTTAGGGCGCCTGCTCTCTCTGATATTAGTGATAAGCTCAGAGCACAGTAACATAATTAGAAGATGTAAACAGAAAACAAGCAAAATGCATGCACCCCTGTGATAAGATCACACAAACGAAAGGATGATCATGATGATTGGTGGTGGTGATGATGATGATGATGAACAGAAGATTTACATAGTGCATAACCTTAAAGCTCTATGCACGTGCACACATGCCTAATTGTAAGTTATGGAAGAGGCGAGTTTTAAGTGAAGACTGTGCATGGTGGACAGAAAACGGAAAATGAAAATGTAAAACCAAGAGAATGTTGCAACATTAAATGTCATTTTGACACTTGATGACAAACATGTCTTTAAAATGTTTTAAAACAGGTTACTGGTTAACAAATGGAAATGCACAAGAAAACATGTGGCAAATTTGTTTTGTTTGGTTGGTTTGTTAGTTGTTCTTTCTATTTATTTAGCTGAATGTACAAAGACAAGTAAAGAAGCAAACATTAGTCAAATTGTCATGCCACAAATTATATCAAGCAGTCTGAGACAAGGTTCATATTCATAACAAAAAATGATGACGAGTTATTACACATCAAAAAGGAGCCATAATACTGTTATGGTACAAAAGTAGGATCACAAAAGATTCTTGTAAACATTTGATTTTGTTCACTTTCCCAAACATCAGCATTAACTGTGACTAGCTGCTGACAAAGACACAGTGACAATGGAAAAACATCATCATAACTGACTTTCCAAAAAGTATTATTCATGGAGCACTTAAATAGGCATACTGAACATCTCATAACATTTATGTCTGCTGCCAGACATAAACTGTTTCATGTTATAAAGCACCAAACAAGACCTGGGCACTTTTAAGCCTCTTCGCGTGTAACTTTGTCTCTTGCAGTGCACGCACAAAATTATACGCAACTTTTAAACAACAACAAAAAAAAACCTGTACCAGAAAACAGGACTTCCAAAAAACAATCACAAAAAATCATTCTGAACAAGTTGCTACACAGTTACTCTAGCATTTTGCCAAGGCACTGCACCTTCCCTCATAAAGTACACATTGAGGGCATCCCTAACCTGTGTACCATTCGCATACTGTGTGTGAGCACCCCCTTGTCCTGCCTGCAACCCAATCAAGTTTGCATTTTGGTTTGCACGCCACTGGCCAAGCACAATATCATGGTTTGGCCTTGTTCATGGTCAACTGCTCCCAAACCGCAGTACTGCTGATCTTGTGCTTCTCGCAGAAAGTTGTGCAATGCGAGACAGGCAAGTACAATCTTCTTGACTTGCTTTGGATGTTGCTTCATAGGTTGCTGAAACACACCAAACCGGCAAGCCAGAATTCCAAAAGCATTCTCAGCTATGCGTCTTGCTCTGCTCAAGCGGTAATTGAACACTTTTTTGCTCGGTCTGGATATGGCTTCATGAGGGTTGGTGACAGAGCAAATGCTGAATCAGCCACAATGAGACTGGTATGCTGACGTTTGTCCTGGTATATCTACTTCTGGTGGGGCACGTAGACGCTGCCCTTCAACATTTCTCTTGAGTTTTGATGTGTTCCTTATTGTGGCATCCCCAACTCTTCCAGGTGCCCCCACTTCGTAATAGAGAAATTTGTAGTTTGCATCGACAAGTGCAAAGAGGACAATGCTGTGAAAACCTTATAGTTGTAATATGCTGAGCCAGCATTCTGTGGGGCCTGGATCCGGATGTGCTTTCCATCCGTTGCTCCCAGGCACTGAGGAAAATTCCACTTTTGGAAGAATGTTTTTGTATAGTTGCCATTCATCTTCTGTTTCAGGCATCTGAAACCAGAAAAATAGTCATTTGTTAATCATAGTTTGTGTTTTTGTTTGCAGATGGATTCAGTTCCTGATATTGCGGAGCTGACCAGACTGTGCACCATGCCAGAGGCTCCAGCCTGTCCAGTAGCTGCAGCACCTCCGGCACAGACACTCCTGGTGCTTCCTCTTCATGTGCCCCTACACCCACCACATCAAGGGCATGCATCCCAGTGTGTCACGAGTACTCCCCAAGCGGGTAGTCAACACACTGACATTGACTTGACCTGGGAAGAAACTGCCCCCCCCCCCCCCCCCCCCCCCCCAATCAAAAAAAGCCTAAAGTTGTTTTGGACAGCCGTATAAAAAAAGCAAACTGATCCTGCAAACAACGATGTTGAGAAAAATGATTTTTATGACTCAGCCAGGAGTTTGTATCAGTCGCATGCAAGAAAGTCGGAAACAGCAGGAAAGCCCAGATTTCATTTTGCAATGACATTGTAGAAAAACTGGACATATCCAAAATCAAAAAAAGAAAATGCAACTCAGGCATGAGATACAGTGTATGATTTTCCAGGCATGCATGGAGGGGAGGAAATGGACAATTATCTTGTACTTTTTTGTTGTTGTTGTTGCAAAGTTTACATCATAAAAACAAAATACAAAGAAGATTTTAAGTTATCTGTAACCACTACATAAAAGTGTACTTTTTTTCAAAAGACACCTCTTTTTCTGAAATATCACCATAAACTGACCATTCATTATGTGGAGAAGGTGACTTGTTACTTTTTTACCAAGTTGTATTCAGTATCATGTGTTCCTCGCTGTATTTTTTTGCATTTTACAAAGTCCTTCATAGACTCCTTGTTATGTTTAAAGTATTCTTTCTTTCTTCTGTCATGTATGTATATACATAAACATGTAATTAATGTTTGTTTGATTGGAATGGATGGCTTGCATTTCAACAATAAATCATTTGCACCACAAAAATGTTCATGGATGAGTTAATGTGTTTGTTCTTTCCCTCTGATGAAAGACATACCTCTTTTTCTGAAATATCACCATAGACTGACCATTCATTATTTGGAGAAGGTGACTTGTTACTTTTTTTACCAAGTTGTAGTCAGTATCATGTGTTCCTGGCTGTATTTTTATGGCGTTTTACAGAGTCCTTCTGGACTCCTTGTTATGTTTAAATGTTCTATCTTCTGTCATGTATATATACATATAAACATGTAATTAATGTTTGTTTGATTGGAATGGATGGCTTGCATTTCAACAATAAATCATTTGCACCACAAAAATGTTCATGGATGAGTTAATGTGTTTGTTTTTTCCCTCTGATGAAAGTATGTCAAGACAATATGCTTTCAGCTTTTAAACTGTGTGAAAAGGACTGGCTTGATGACAAGAAGGCATAATTTTTGTTTCCCCTTTGCCCAGCTGAACCAGTATAAGTAACTGTCATTTGTAAAGCATTAAACAAAATGATTTTCTTCTGGCTGTCCAAAATCAAAATGCAAATAAACAAGTCTTACCTTCAGGTATCTGTTCTGCAAAACTTCATAAATAGCCTCACATGTCTCAGGAATGAGGTATGCCAGAGTTGACACTGGGATGCGGAAAAGGAAAAACACTGATGCGTATGTCCCTCCTGTCAATAAAAACAAGATTCATTGGGTTAATGAAATGGAGGTCTTGATCAAAAGTTTATGCACAGTACTGTTTACAACTGAGCTAAGTGAAAATCACCTATTCATTCTAACTGTTCTCACTTTTAGACAAAGACTCCTTTTTGCATTGTCATATAAGAATCTTGTTGCTTGCCATTTAAATCTCGATTATTAAATGACATGTGTCAGCTCAAAAGTAGGCACATTAAAATGGACATTCTGATTTGAATTTGAATTCATTCATCTTTAAAAATTATTTTACACTGCAGTTTTCTCTAAATACAGGCTTTTCTTTTTAATCGATTCTGGTGTGGAATAAAAAATCTTCCATGAAAACAGCATTCATCCAAAAAAAAAAAAAAAAAAATTCTTTAACAGATATTGCAACATCAGCAGCTGAGTGAAGGTGGCAAGGTTAATGAATTTTTGGTCATTTTTGCTTCTCAGGAACTATTACATATATACTCATGAAATGCTGCACATTTTAAGAACATGTAAAAAGAAGTTGATCTGCAAAATTTCAAGACTTTCAGCTTTACCGGTTGCTTCAGAAACAAAATCTATATGTTTTTTTTACTGGCTGAATTACATATACAAGCCACACACAGAAATTCACAGCACAGAAAGTAAGACAGATGCCCATTTTCTGAAGCCACTATTGTGTTAATCAGTATAGTTTACATATACCAGCCAATTTTCAAGTCTATAGCTTTACAACAAGTACCAAAAACTAAAGGGTTCAAAACGCTGGTGTCAAAAAAAATGTACTTTTGAGAAAATGATTTTCAAAGTTTTCAGGCTTGTCCACATACAGATGAGTCTGTAAAAAAAACCTATTCAAATTCTTTCATAATCCAAAATTTTTGGCTTCCAATCTTCCTTATGGCAAAAACACCATCTATATTTATCTGTATCCAACCTTGTGCAAGAAATCGAAGAGTGACGGCAAGACACTCTTCAGGTGCAATGCTCATTTTGTAGTTGGTGTCTTGTTTTTGGATGAATGGACCAACCATGTGTAGTAGCTCACCAGCCGCCATGGCGAAGTGATTAGCGTCGCGGACTCCCGGCTGGGAGGTCGTGGGTTCGAATCCCATCAGAGTCATGTGCGTTTTTCTGCCCCGACCGGCTCGTACCCAGAGTTGAGTTTGCTGCAGACTCAGTTGGGAAGACTGGGACCACACAGTCGAGTTTCATCCACTTAATGGATGCGTTTCTGAGAGTGTTGCTCAAATTTCATGACCAACACTGCAGGTGCCTGTATCTCTCGGGCCTGGTTGACGCCAGGATATATTATGAAAGGAAGCGTAGAGTACAGTCCTGTCATGTAGTCTCAGACCGAAATGGAAATCCGTAGCATCATCGTAATCATCCTCATTCTCATCGATCAGCATAAAAAAAAATGTCTCAAATTCTGTGGCCCTTCATGCCCTGCTCTCATGGTGACCTCAATTTCGATGTCCTCTCCACGTCTGTGGTCTTGGTTTGGTTCCGTCGGGGTCACCGGTATCGGCGAGTCCATGGGGGCTGTCGTTGGACGGACATGGTGGCGCCCTCCGGAGGGAGAGCTCACTCACGCCGGCTCCACGACTAAGCAATTATTGTCGTCAGTAGGGGGCTTAGTAGGTGGTGTCCTGTGTATGTTAGATCAGAACAGGCGCCACTAAACACCACCGAAGTGACTCGGCAGCAGCGCAGTGTCTCCTCCGGTGGGTTGCCTCTTGACGACTTGACACTGACTGCTACCTGTGGATTGCCAGTGCCGGGGCTGCGGCGGGGCCAACCGGGCTGTGGCTGTGGACGGGGTGTTGGAATGAGCGGCGTGGGTGCACTGCCTCTGAGGTGGCGCAGAGGTTGGGACAGCAAAAAAAAAAAAAAAAAGTGTAGTAGCTCATCAAAGGTTGGGCCGCTCATGCGCAAGAATTTGTGGAGATATTTAGAATCCTGAAATCAAGGAAATTATTGTAAAAAGAAACTGTCAAGAAAGGAGAGAAAAAAAACAAACACATGTGCATGTTTCATTAATTTCTGTTTCTTTCAAATAACTGTATATACACAGCAAAAAGAAAAAACCCACAAAACAACAAACTGATGGTTGTTTCAGTCACGCTCATTTGCATGATTCACAACAGGTTTTCCAGTGTGACGCTGACTAGTTGGCAAGTGCTTGAGCAAGCGCTTGCACAAAATACACATGCCCAGAGAAACGCGTGTGACTTTTACCTACACTCACTCACTCTCTCTGTCACTCTCCCCCCCCCCCCCCCCCCCCGCCTCTCACACACGCGCACACACAAACGCATGCACACACACACATATACATGTATATCTTAATTCTAATCTGGAATAATGACAAACACCATAATAATACAGTTCATCTCCTGTAAACATAGACATTGAAAATTTCTTGCATCTAGCAAAAGAAATTTAGGACAGTAACCATGACATCTACATGACACTGATCAATATTGAAATGTTGACAAAGTGAAAGAGTGTTTTTCAGTGCATGCGTGCGCACGCATGTCAAGCGACTAACTTCTGAAACGTTACTAGTACTACTATCTTCTGAAAAAACTACTATAATTTTCATAAGATAGTAGTAATATGAAAATTATAGTAGTGTTTTCAGAAGATAGTAGTACTAGTAACGTTTCAGAAGTTAGTAGCTTCGCGTTGCGACTATCTAGTGAAATGATCCCTGTGTGAAATTATGTCCTCTTTCTTAGTATTATTACTATACAGGGTCACTGATTGATGGTCATTTGGCCTATTAGTGTAGAATGAGTTTATGTGAACAATCTGACGTTTCTGACCAGTGGTCAATATTCACCAGTGGTCATTTTGGCCCAAATTCACTGTTTGACAGCTAGTTAGTGTAGAACGAGTTCATGTGAACAATTTGACGTTGCTGACCAGTGGTCAGTATGCTTGACCAGTGGTAATTTTTGTCTAATTTCATTGTTTGACTGCCCCTCTCTCTCTCTCTCTCTCTCTCTCTCACACACACACACACACACACACGTTTACAGCAGAAATTAGCAGTCAAACTGTGAAATGAGGCAAAAATCACCACTGGGCAATGACACTGACCACTAGTCAGCAACATCATAAATTGTTCACATGAACTCGTTCTACACTAATTAGCTGTCAAACAGTAAAATTTTGCCAAAATGACCACTGGACAATGACACTGACCACAGGTCAGCAGCGTCATGAATTGTTCACATGAACTCATTCTACACTAACTAGCAGTCAAACAGTGAAATTGGGTCAAAATGACCTCTGGTCAATGACACTAACCACTGGTCAGAAACGTCATAAATTGTTCACATGAACTCGTTCTACACTAACTAGCTGTCAAACTGTGAATTTGGGCCAAAATGACCACTGGTGAATGATACTGACCACTGGTCAGACACGTCATAAATTGTTCACATAAACTCGTTCTACACTAATTAGCTGTCAAACAGCAAAATTGTGCCAAAATGACCACTGGTCATTGACACTGACCACTGGTTAACCACAACATGAATTGTTCACATGAACTCGTTCTACACTAACTAGCTGTCAAACAGTGGAAATGGGGCAAAAATGACCACTGGTCAATGACATTGACCATTAGTCGGCAACGTCATAAATTGTTCACAAGAACCCGTACTATACTGATTAGCAGTCATGCAGTGAAAATAGGCCAAATGACCATCGATCAGTGACCCTGGATAGTAACAATACTAAGAAAGAGGACACAATTTCACACAGGGATCATTTCACTAGATAGTCGCAACGCCAAGCTACCAACTTCTGAAACGTTACTAATACTACTATCTTCTGAAAACACTACTATAATTTTCATAAGTTAGTAGTAATAGTATTAGTAACGTTTCAGAAGTTAGTAGCTTGGCGTTGCGACTATCTAGTGAAATGATCCCTGTACTACTAACTTATGAAAATCATAGTAGTATTTTCAGAAGATAGCAGTATTAGTAACGTTTCAGAAGTTTGTCGCTTGACACACACACACACACACACACACACTTTCTTTTAATGCAGTGTTTGCTGTGGTGGCAGCAGCCATCCTTGGGGTGAAAACAGCCCCAAAGTGTACGACAGGGAGGTGGTTACTTAATTCCCACCAAGAAGCATATAATTACCGCTTTATCTATCGCTCATGACAAAGTAATATAGCAAGGTATGAAGTACGCTTACCTGTTCCGCTAAATCTTGCACCAGGGAATGATAGGCGCCGTATTTATTTCGCCAAGAACATAAGGCAGCGTTGCCTTTCTCCTTCTGATCCTTCTCAAAGTCCTCTAATACTTTTAATAGGCCAGCTACCAGAAGAATTGCAGTGCAAAATCTTCGACATCGGTGTCGTAGGCAGCCATTTTGGTTTGGACCGGGAAGGTTGTATGCATATCATTAAGCAGAGGTTAGTTGATGACGTATGCATATTATTGGGGGCCGGAATAGCTCAGTTGGTAGAGCGCCGGACTCGTGATCCTGAGGTTACGGGTTCGAATTTCGGTACAGGGGGATTTTTCCCTCGGAGTTAACATTGGTTCTGACTCCATTCCCCATACAGTCCTTCGAATGAGACTATAAACCGAGGTTCCGTGTGTGAACGCACGCACAACATCTTGCACACACGTAAAATCCCATCACCAACTTTCGGAAGAGAAGGCCAGTTTGGCCGTTGGTATGGATGACACGTTACACATAGCATGCACCTTCCCCGAAGTTGGAGTATGGTTGCCTTAATGGCGGGATAAAAAACGGTCATACACACAAAAGTGTCAGAATCTTCAACTCGATGAAGGTGGACACTCAAAGAAAGAAGAAGAAGAAGATTAAGTGGTGGTTAAGAACGAGAACTACAGTTCGTCCGAACTTGATCTTCTTGATCTTGATCTTGATCTCGGGTTCGCCGCCACTCTATTCGTACGCAACACCGTGTTCACCGAAACACTTCGCGAATCAAAGGTTCGGCTGGTTAACTTGAACTTGAACTTGAACTTGTAGGTGCTAGAGGCCTTAAGAGGCCTGTTCACCATTCTAAGTATAACACTGAGATGAAAAAAACCACCGCATGCGTGGAAGGAAGAGAGTCACGACAGAGACTATCTATGTTGATAGCATTCCGGATTATATTTTGTCGGAAGTTCCTGCCAATGAGTGTCTAACCGTGATTTGAAGATGTTGACTGTAGGGGCTGTTACTACGGAGTCAGGAAGACCATTCCAAACATCAATCACACGAAGAGAGAAGTAGTTTCCTCTGATATTCAGACTGTGATGAACTTTGGATAGTTTCAAGGAGTGTCCTCTGCTGTCCCTTTGGTAAACAGTTCAAACCGTGGTTTATCACTCTGGTAAATGCCATGTATAAACTTGTACAAGTCTATCATGTCACCCCTTTTTCTTCTGTGCTCAAGGCTTGGAAGTTTGAGAGTAGAAAGACGCTCAGGATATGGTTTATCTTTGAGAGATGCTAAAAGTTTAGTTGCTCTGCGCTGAACATCTTCTACATCCTGGCACAGTGTTTTGTAGTAGGGTTGCCAGACAGAATGTCCATACTCTAGTACTGGTCGTACAAGAGACTTGTACAGTTGTAGGAATGTATCTGAAGACAGACAGACACTAATCCCCAACTTAGAGAGTGGGAGCGAGATGAGAGAGAGAGAGAGAGACAGACAGACAGACAGACAGACAGACAGACAGACAGACAGAGACAGAGAGAGGGAGAGAGAGAAAGGAGAAGAACAAAAAGATATAGAACTGGGGAAAGTCACTCTGACCCTGTCTACAGGGAGGGGCCGAGGAAGGCTCTTGCTTACGCAGACAAAACAAGTGGCTTACAATTTATCTCACTCTTTTAATTTATCTCACTGAACAATTTCAACAATCAACCACTGGTTTAATTAACCAGAACACGACACTGATTTTGAGTCAAAAGATTTTCAAAAACCACGATTAAGGTTAACATCAAACATAAAATAAATCATCAAAACAGTTCAGCCCAGCATAAATATCATCCCATCCCTAAGGTTCCGCAGGTACATTGAGCCGGGTAGCAGAGTATGGGTATTTGCGGACTAGACCAGGGACAACTTTGGATGCCAGGTAAATGAGGGTAATTTGGGCAAGGTTGGAGGGAGGAAGGGTAAGGAGGAAAATAAAAATGTGGCAGAAATAACGACGAAGTCGACGAAACGGACGGCCCCTGGGAATAACACATAACACATACATTAGCCTTCTATAATGAAGAAATCTACTATTAAAAACTACTACCAAGAGCAACACCACTGAACATAAAAGAACACACCAATAAAAATGCATCAATCTTGCCACACATAACAGATACCCCAGCCAATCGGCAATCTTAACCCACTAGCGTGGAAGCATTATGCCCTTCACACATTTTTACAAACTCTTCCATACATGACCCTTCAAGCCCTTGCGCAGAAATAACCAACAAACATCCTAAAAATATTCCTACATCAATACAACAACAATTTGTCTCCACAAACTTCTAGTACTGAGAAAAGCTCAAATGTAGCAACACAATACATGCTAACAAAGCTAAACAACTCTCTTCTCCTTAGTTGCAGGGGTCATTCCATAAGAACAAAGGAATAAAAAGGTTTTTTTTCCACTGGAACTAGGCCCTAACTATACAAATCTTCTACTAGTATAGTAATTTAATGTCAGGAGTATTGGGCTAAATTATGAACCCTAGCCCTAGGCACAACATGGTTAGCAATGCTCCTTAAAAGAAGTTGAGAGAAAATATACAGACTGAGGGAAACCAAAATGAGAAAGAAATTTAGTCTGGAAACTAAGATTAGACTCTTAGCTCTGTTCAACTTGAGAAGGGAGAGCACAAGAGAACTGAATAAGCATGACAGAGAAAATAAGTCTATTAATTTCTTTAACATGCCTAAGTACTATTTCAAACAAGACAGCCTACTAAAATCCTGTAGAATGGCCAGGATCCTAAGTTTCCCCAATTTCAAAGTGTCTACCAAAAGCACATGGTAAACCCAACCGGTTCAACATACCAACTTGACCAGTATCTAGACAAGTCCAGTCATAATATGATCAGTAACTATATTATACAGGCTTAGTTTTTAGTCTAATCTACTTATAATCTTACTACAGCTTACTAACCTTGAATTAAGAGATCACTTTGCCAACTTTGTTTTTCCCTCTAGAGGGACAACGTGTTTCCTCCTCTCTTCAGCCGGTCAAAAAGGGAAGCTACTTCTATGTCAAGGAACAGGAAATAGGATGTGGAACTTGTCAGGAAACAGGAAGTAGGTTGGGGAACTTGATTATCATTTTCCTAAATTAATTAATTTCAAGCCCAAAAATAATTACTTCTAGTAACTTTCCCAACAAGATTTTTATATCCAAAGAATAAAAATAGTAAACTAGAACCAAATCAAAATACATTATCTTCAATTCCACAACCTTCTTTTTACCACTCAAGGGGAACAACTCTCCAAAGGAAACAACTTCTTAACAAGAGACTAAAATTACGGTTACTTCCCTTGAACTGTGCTTGTGTAGACCAGCCCTCTGTCATGCTGTCTACACTTTCCTGGCCAAAAATAAAAAAAGAAAAACATAATTTTTTTTTCCTTTTTTTTTTCTTCAATTGAAAATTTCTGGTCATTTCACACAATGGTGAAGTTTTCTTGAACCAGCAATGAATCATTGCCAGACAATTTCTTTGGTGTATAACTACACGCATTTCTTGGCCAAGATGAAATAATGTTCCTTTATCATCGACAAGGACTTGGAGTAATGATTTTTGCCTCCAGGAGCTCCTGGATATGCTGCTTTGCCTCCTCAAAGTCTCTCGGGGAAATGGGTCGGGGTCTCTCCCTGACAGTGCATCCTGGCTGGAGTCGGATGTCGTGTTGTTCCGCCTCGGTTCTGCCTATGTCCAAATCATGTTGGATGAAGACATCGGAGTAGGACGAGAGTCGGTGGGCAAAATGCTTGCGCCACTCTTCTGGTGCACTCTCTCCGAAACGGAACTGCCCTGTGCATGTAAAATCAGAAGTGCAACTGAGATGTGAGTGTGATTTTGTGACTGCGTGACTGTGTGTGTGCTCAGTATCACATCCTGTGGTTCAGGCAACCCACTAAACTCTTCTAAGACCTTATGCATATCATACATGGCATGAACAACATACACATCTGCTATCTTGGAATTCTTCTGTAAGACTAAATCTACATCAGAAAAATTGCAAAGGGTCAATCTCACATCATGCAAGTCTTCAACAGCCACTTTTGTTGCTACCAGTCCCACCTTAACGTTTTGCTGTTGGTCACAGTGTTCCTGGATCAACACCGAGGAGAAGGTCTGAAGGTCTCTGACCCGGGGTTGACCCACAACACTGGCCGTACCCATAGGGGGTATGACTGTCTTCTTCTTCAAAACAATGGTCCCCACTTTGCCATCAACATCGCTACTGTCGGCAGCATTTGCCAGCATGAATAGTGCCTCACATCTGACATGGTCAGTTACCAGAGATCGTGGCAGGTCTCTGAAAACGTTAGTTCCCAGAATAATCGGAACTGTCCTTGAAAATTCTGTACCCCCCTGACCCACAAGACAGGCTACAGAAGTGACTGTCTCCTTCCCTGCCAGGACCTTTGGTAGCCGACACTGCATGGTTATGTACCCAAGGTAAGGCACACTCTGTCCCCCCGCACCAACCACATTGACGGGTGTTGTCAGTTCCTGGATTTGCAGGTGGGCGAGGTTCTGTCTATAGAACTGTTCCGAGACGATGGTCACTTGGGACCCACTGTCCAACAAACATTTTGTTTTCACCCCTTCCACTTCTATCTCCTCTTCACATGCAGGCCCAACCAAGGCCTCCAGAATGTCTGCCTCAGTGTTGATGTCTGCCAACGTGTCTCTTGGGGTTAGGGTGGTCTGCCCCCAACGTCTACAGTTTTGCACAAAAATAACAAGTTCATTACCTCTTACCTCAGTCTTCAGTACCTTCAGTCCCCATCTGATGTTTTCTGGGGCACGAGGGCAGACATGCGAAGCACTCGGCACCTTTCCCCGAAGTTCTATAATTTGGCCAGCTGCCAGCTTGACGTCGACTCCCCTCAGGCGGACAGGCTTGATGTTGCGGCTGACCTCGATGGTGTTGATGGCATCCTTGAGGAGTTTTTCATGCCCTCGGTTGGGTCCTGAATTGCTGTCAGTCAGCGTCTGGACCCCGACGCCGACTGCTGGCCGTTTAAAATTCTGCTGTTCCTGCTGGTTCCGGCACTGTCTGGCGTAGTGGCCATGTCGGCCACACTGGTAGCACGGCCCCCTGGGTCGTGGAGGTTGAGCCCTCAGGTGCACCGGACCAGGAGGTTCTGTGAATGTCGGCCGTAACTTCTCGGCCACCTTCTCGGCGATCTTCTCCAGGTCGCTGTCACAGAGTCCCTCACTGGGTCCTGGCATTGTTGCGGCATTGGCGTGAACTCTGCGACTGTTCTTGGACCTAGAGACGGGCTCCTTGCCCACCTCTTCCACTCTCCGTACCGTCTGGAGCAGCCTGGTGAGGTCTGGAGTGGCCTCCCCTGGAAAACCAAAACTGTTCCGCAGCTCCAGAGCCAGCATTGGTGGAACTGACCGGGAAAACACATGGTAGACCCGCCGCCGCTGCTCCTGCTGCCCCATCTCCATCTTTGCTGCCACCCCTGCCAGGGCGGACCACAAACGTCCCAAGAAAGTGGACGGAGCCTCCTTAGGCTGCAGTGTCATGGTGTTGAATTCTAGAAGTAGGTCATCCACCGTCTTCACCTCCCCGTAGATGCCCCGAAGAGTGTTCAGGATGTCGGCAGCATCACTGCAGTCCTTTGCCTGTTGGTAGGCAAGTCCCCGGAGGCTGCCCAACATCTTCGCCCGTAGTTCTGGGATCGTGCCATCTTGTAGATGCTGCTGACATTGCTGCTCCCACTCTACAAAAGACACTTCCCCTGGTTGAGGGACAAACCCTGAGAAGGGCTTGATCCTCACGGCTGCTTGGGCCGTGACGTTGATGACATGTGGGGTTGCTGCAGCGGGTTGAAGGGTGACTAGGGAGAGTAGCCTCTGCATGTCGGCCAGCTGTCTCTGGAGGCCAGCGACCGTGGCTTGCTGGCCTTCTTCCCCTCCATTTCCTTCACCTGCTTGGGCACCCCCACTCAAGCTACCTGACGGTGTACCTTCAGTATTCATGGTACAACTTATGCTGGTCTGGTCTTTTTTGTTTTACAACTTGGGATCTTTATAAAAAAAAAAAAAATTTCTTTTTTATTTATTTATTTTTTTTTTATAGCCTTCCTTAGCCCCACATTGGGCGCCAGAAATGAAGACAGACAGACACTAATCCCCAACTTAGAGAGTGGGAGCGAGATGAGAGAGAGAGAGAGAGAGAGAGAGAGAGAGAGAGAGAGAGAGAGAGAGAGAGAGAAGAGAGAGAGAGAGAGACAGACAGACAGACAGACAGACAGAGACAGAGACAGAGACAGACAGACAGACAGAGACAGAGACAGAGACAGAGAGAGGGAGAGAGAGAAAGGAGAAGAACAAAAAGATATAGAACTGGGGAAAGTCACTCTGACCCTGTCTACAGGGAGGGGCCGAGGAAGGCTCTTGCTTACGCAGACAAAACAAGTGGCTTACAATTTATCTCACTCTTTTAATTTATCTCACTGAACAATTTCAACAATCAACCACTGGTTTAATTAACCAGAACACGACACTGATTTTGAGTCAAAAGATTTTCAAAAACCACGATTAAGGTTAACATCAAACATAAAATAAATCATCAAAACAGTTCAGCCCAGCATAAATATCATCCCATCCCTAAGGTTCCGCAGGTACATTGAGCCGGGTAGCAGAGTATGGGTATTTGCGGACTAGACCAGGGACAACTTTGGATGCCAGGTAAATGAGGGTAATTTGGGCAAGGTTGGAGGGAGGAAGGGTAAGGAGGAAAATAAAAATGTGGCAGAAATAACGACGAAGTCGACGAAACGGACGGCCCCTGGGAATAACACATAACACAATACATTAGCCTTCTATAGTGAAGAAATCTACTATTAAAAACTACTACCAAGAGCAACACCACTGAACATAAAAGAACACACCAATAAAAATGCATCAATCTTGCCACACACAACAGATACCCCAGCCAATCGGCAATCTTAACCCACTAGCGTGGAAGCATTATGCCCTTCACACATTTTTACAAACTCTTCCATACATGACCCTTCAAGCCCTTGCGCAGAAATAACCAACAAACATCCTAAAAATATTCCTACATCAATACAACAACAATTTGTCTCCACAAACTTCTAGTACTGAGAAAAGCTCAAATGTAGCAACACAATACATGCTAACAAAGCTAAACAACTCTCTTCTCCTTAGTTGTAAGGGTCATTCCATAAGAACAAAGGAATAAAAAGGTTTTTTTTCCACTGGAACTAGGCCCTAACTATACAAATCTTCTACTAGTATAGTAATTTAATGTCAGGAGTATTGGGCTAAATTATGAACCCTAGCCCTAGGCACAACATGGTTAGCAATGCTCCTTAAAAGAAGTTGAGAGAAAATATACAGACTGAGGGGAACCAAAATGAGAAAGAAATTTAGTCTGGAAACTAAGATTAGACTCTTAGCTCTGTTCAACTTGAGAAGGGAGAGCACAAGAGAACTGAATAAGCATGACAGAGAAAATAAGTCCATTAATTTCTTTAACATGCCTTAGTACTATTTCAAACAAGACAGCCTACTAAAATCCTGTAGAATGGCCAGGATCCTTTCCCCAATTTCAAAGTGTCTACCAAAAGCACATGGTAAACCCAACCAGTTCAACATACCAACTTGACCAGTATCTAGACAAGTCCAGTCATAATATGATCAGTAACTATATTATACAGGCTTAGTTTTTAGTCTAATCTACTTATAATCTTACTACAGCTTACTAACCTTGAATTAAGAGACCACTTTGCCAACTTTGTTTTTCCCTCTAGAGAGACAACGTGTTTCCTCCTCTCTTCAGCCGGTCAAAAAGGGAAGCTACTTCTATGTCAAGGAACAGGAAATAGGATGTGGAACTTGTCAGGAAACAGGAAGTAGGTTGGGGAACTTGATTATCATTTTCCTAAATTAATTAATTTCAAGCCCAAAAAATAATTACTTCTAGTAACTTTCCCAACAAGATTTTTATATCCAAAGAATAAAAATAGTAAACTAGAACCAAATCAAAATACATTATCTTCAATTCCACAACCTTCTTTTTACCACTCAAGGGGAACAACTCTCCAAAGGAAACAACTTCTTAACAAGAGACTAAAATTACGGTTACTTCCCTTGAACTGTGCTTGTGTAGACCAGCCCTCTGTCATGCTGTCTACGTATCTTCAGTCAGGAAGTCAAAGGAGCGACGGATGATACCAACAACTCTATTTGCTTTAGCAGTTGCCTTGGCCACATGTTCTCTGAAATTCAGTTTGTTGTCAATGTAAACCCCAAGGTCCTTCTCAACTTCGCTTTCAGACAGAGTTGTGGTACATGTCTCACCTTCGATGTTTACTTCGGTCATGTGGTACTCAGCATCTGACTTCTTGTTCCCCATTTTCAGGACATGGCATTTTTCAGGGTGAAACTTCAGCAGCCATTGTCTTGACCAAGTTTGCAGCCTGTTTAGATCTTCCTGTAAAACATGCGTAGCTCCTTCATCATCACTTCGTGCAAAAACCTTAGTGTCATCTGCGAAAAGGTGTACAGTGTTATGAATGAGATTCGGCAGATCGTTAATATACAGCACAAACAAAATAGGTCCTAGAACACTACCCTGGGGAATCCCACTCGAGACATTGGCTTCTTGTGACTGTGCTCCATTGACGACAACCCGCTGACGCCTGTTGTGTAGGAAGTCCTGTATCCAAAGTAATATCTTCCCTTTGATACCATGTGCCTGAACTTTCAAAGCAAGTCGTCTGTGTGGAACGCTATCAAACGCTTTCTGGAAGTCCATGTAAACAATGTCGACTGAGCCTCCATCGTCTAAGACCTCAGTCCATGTGTCCAAGACATCGAGAAGCTGAGTGATGCACGACCTCCCCTTTACAAACCCATGTTGTTTCTCACTGACAAGGTTGTTTTCTTCTAGGTGTTTGACAATTTGTTCCCTTACTAATTTTTCCATTACTTTGCAGAGGATGCATGTAAGGCTTACTGGCCTATAGTTATTAGCTAGCATTTTGCTGCCTTTCTTGAAGATAGGTGTGACCCGTGCCAAACGCCAGTCTTCTGGGATTTTTCCTTCGTTCAAGGATTTTCTGAACAACATGGCCACTGGGGTGGCAAGAACATCTGCAGTCTTGGACAAAAGCATTGGGTTTAGCCCATCCGGTCCCGAAGCCTTACTAGTGTTTAAGTCTGCTAAAAGTTTTCTGATTTTCTCAGTATCGATCTCGAAGTCACTTAGTTCTTCATCGTAACTGCATTCCTGTGGTTCCGGCAGGTCCCCATCCTCCTCTACAGTAAAGACGCTATGAAAGAATGCATTCAAAATCTCAGCTTTCTCTTGGTCCGACTTTGATTTGCTGCCATCCTCTTTCTTCAGGTCTGCTACACCACTCCTTGTCTTGGTTTTGCTGCTTACGTATGACCAGAAAGCCTTTGGATTTTGTTTTGCTTGTGCAGCTACTACTTGCTCCATTCGACGTTGTGCCTTCTGACATTCTTTCTTAGATTTATTCCTTGCTTTGGCATACAGTTGATATTCCTTTCCATCCCTAGTCTCCTGCCAACGGCGGAATAGCTTGTGCTTTTTCCTCACCGATGTTAGGGTTCCCTTATCCATCCATTTCCGTTTGCCAGAGAATTTTGTCTTTGGAACATGTGCTGCTATTGCTGAATTGATCTCATCTTTGATTCTGGTCCACATCTCGTTAACGTTCAGGCTACTTAACTCTTTGTCCCAATCGACATCTCCTAACTGTTTCCCAGTTGCACCAAAATCTGCTTTTGAGTAGTTGTGTATAACCTCTTTCGAGTCTTCCTTACCACTATATGCCAGGTGTATGAGCAGAGTCACATGGTCACTTTTCCCCAAGTCAGCATACGTGTTTAATTCACTAATTGTGTCCTCTCTGTTTGTCAGTACTAGGTCCACAAGGCTAGGTGCTTGTCCCTCTCTGATGCGGGTAGGTTCCCTCTGGTGCTGAATCAGATATGAATCCTTGCAGGTCTTCAAGAACTGGGAGGCTGGATGTCCTACTCCTGATCTACATGTTTCTTTGTTCCATTCAATTTCTGGATAGTTAAAATCACCCAAGATTAGAAGAAGTTAAGAAGAAGAAGAAAATTATCAATAGATGTGTGTGTGTGTGTGTTCGTTCTTTAATTTAATGTCTTTTCACTTTAAGTGATATTAGACAACAACAACAACAACAACAACAAAAGCCAACTCTGTGTGTGTGTGTGTGTGTGTGTGTGTGTGTGTGTGTGTGTGTGTGTGTGTGTGTGTGTGTGTGTGTACGTACGTACGTGTGTGTGTGTGTGTGTGTGAGTGTGTGTGTGTGTGTGTGTCTGTGTGTGTGCGCGCACGCGTGAGTGTGTGTGTGTGTGTGTGTGTGTGTGTGTGTGTGTGTGTGTGTGTGTGTGTGTGTGTGTGTGTGTGTGTGTACATGTGTGAGTGTGTATCCGCGTGAGAGAGAAAACACTTAAGTAATACTGTATATGCAAATGTGTTTAAATTAGTAAATCCAATGACATTGAAGGGGAGGGAAGGTTAGGATCAGGGGGGATAGGGGAGGGGTCGGGAGTCTGGGGGGGGAGAGGGGAGGGCTGTCGGCGATACTAAATGGAAAACACACACACACACACACACACACACACACACACACACACACACACACACACACACACACACACACACACACACACTGTAACACAACCTAACACAACATTATCAAAACAAGGAATCAATCAGAGCAAGTTACCGATGGGACTCTTACACAGTAGAGAAAGTTTATATCTCTGTTCTCGATCAGCCATCTTATTTCGCCCGCAAACCCCACTTTTCACATGATTAAATTTCTTTAACCAAAAAAACCAGCTAAAACCCTACAAAATCAAAGAAATTTAGTTCTCGATCAGCAATCTTATTTCGCCCGCAAACCCCCTTTTTCACATAATCAAATTTCCTCAACCAAAAAAAATAGCTAAAAACCTACAAAATTAAACAAATCTAATCGCGGGCAAAACAATTTTCCTGCTCTAAAACCGCACATTTAAACTTTCTCTCTGATTAACTAACAGGCACTGTGTTTGGCGGGACAACTTGCAACTCTTCGCGAACAAACGATCTTTTAGGGGCAGGCTTTTTAGACGTAGTAGCACCGCTAGAAGAAAGAGGCTCTCTTAAATAATACACGGGAGGGGCTGTTTTCATAATTCTTTCAACTTCATATACGTCTACGCTCCATATAGGGTCTGTGGCCCTAATTCTAACATCGCCCTCTGCCTCTCCAGGAGCATACAAGTATCTTACTTTTAGTCCAAACGGCAAGAGTTTTTGAGTACTCTGGATGTCTTCAGTAATACTTATTTTTTTTAATTTGATCGCGTTCATCGGCTTAAGGCCTGTTGCTTTAAATTCTTCGTTGTTCATGGCGCGTAAGACTGCTGGCAATCTCCTAACCCATTCTGTGTTGCGTGTTTTGTCCATAAGGTCTCTGTGGTATTGATAGGTAAACAGACGCTCAGCTAGATTCTTATTAAAGTTTTCTACGAGGGCCTGGGAGCGATGGTTGCCCGGGATCCCTCTCTTGACTGTAACCCGGTGTCTTAAAAACAGTTGGTTTACAGCTCCTTTAAACTCTTTCCCATCATCAACCTGGATCAACCTAGGATACTTTAATGGACCTCGCATGTATATTTGTTGTAAAGCCACAGCCACAGCAGTTGAGCTTTTATCCGTTAAAGGCTCAGCGTCTTTATACCTTGAAGCCATGTCAACAACAGTCAGAGCATACTTAAACTTTTTTCTTCTAACTTTGTCATGCGGAAGATACAACAAGTCCATCTGGTGGGTGTCATTAGGAACTGAGTTAACAAATCGAGGCCTTATTATTCTTTTTGGGGCGGGCAGATATATTTGCCAGATCGCTTGTTTTGAAAGCCAGTCTTTCGCTTCTGATTCAGACACCCTAGCAGCTTTACTCAGTTTATCAATAGCAGCCTTTCCTTTCCAATACCCTCTAGGTGAATAATATATTTTGTACTTCGTATCGTCCATAAGAAGGGACTGTTTTTTATTACATTTTTAACTATGATTTTTAGATTGAATATGCAAGAAGAAAGATTGCTCCCATAGCACCTATAATAAAGCCTATTTCTACCATTTTCTGATCCTCAGACGGTTCATAAAAGTCAGACAGTTCTGGCGGTGACGATGTTAGAAACTTCTTTCCTGTCACTAAGTAATATTCATTCATTGCATCATCAACGTCTGTAAATGTGTGCTCTGCATGTCCCTGTTCTCTTAACTTTTTATTAATAAAGTCTAAGTGAGCAATCCTCCTTTTCTCGTAAGCGTCTCTTGCCTTAGCTAAATCTTCCATTGCCTTGTTATGGCGTTCTCTCTCTTCATCAGACCGCAATTTACTAAACATATAATTGCTGCCAGAGAAAGCCAATGCATTAACAATAGCTCCTCCCACCATCAGAACTAATCCAGACATCTTTTTATAAATGAATGAATCTTTTTTTATAAATCAATCTTTCTATGCATTAATCTTTCTATGCATTAATCTTTCTATGCATTGATGTTTTCTGGGATAATTCCCTGTGTAACAAGAAAGTCTTTTGAGGCAATCCCTGCCGTTATTACAGCTATAACCTTAACAACATCCTCAATGTCTAACCTTCCTAGATCAGCCGGCCTCATCTTAAACATGTTTTTTGCTAACATGCTGTACCCTATACTAAGACCGCTGATTACAGCAGAGTGGTAAATAGTATTGATGATCTTTGCAGTGCTCATGTTTTTATTAACTAAAAAAATAATTAAAATAATCATAATATGAAAGACTGTCTATGTGCTTTTTAATCAGATAACCTTTTGTTGCTAGAGCTAAAAATAAGGTTACAACTAGTTTCGGCGAATCTTCTATCTTTCCCATGTTGGGCGGTTTTATTCTTAACAAACATTTTGCTAGGGTTGAATAAACTATTACACCAACAATGGGCACTGCATAATTAACCAGCGTTAAACTCATGGTTTTATTTTTTTATTGCTTTTAAAAAGGGCTTTAAAAAATGGATTGCGACGAGCTATTAAAGTGTGAGGAGGCAGCAGACCTCTGTCATTAAGAAAGATTATACTCTCTGGCTGCATGTGGGAAAACCAGGCAGTATTTAGGCGTTGAACTAAGTATTGAACAGATTCAGCAATTGTCTACATCAGACGTTGAGAAGTATTACGCCAGGTACGAGGCACAGCTAGGATCAAAAATGGTTAGATCGGTGGGACAGACAATGATTAGTTTATATGCTAAGTTAGTAGGCAAGATAGCGCCGATTGATTCAGAAGAAGATTTAAAATATGACTTAACACAAGATCCGGTTTTAACCAAGTCTCTAGAATCTCTTGCATGTGACATGTATTATAGATTTGGGACGTTGTTATGCCCGTTCATCATGGGATTAATTACTTTCAATCATATTAATTTCAATCATATTAATTTTAATCGCACTAAAAAAAAATGAGCGAGCAGGAGAAGACTCCACAGGAGCAGAATGTCCCACAAGTGAATTTACAGGCGAGTGTCCCCCAGGCGAGTGTCCCACAAGTGAATCCACAACTGAGTGTCCCGCAGGTGAGTAGTGTTACTAAGTCTAAAAGTGCTGGGCGTGTTGAGGCCGGTCGTAAACTAGCTGAATGGAACAGACTGCAAAAAGCAAACCAAGCAGCAAAACAAAAATTATTAGATAGTAATACAACATCAGCACCAGCGCCGCCGCCACCAACAACAACACAATCAAACTATAAGATGTATTATTATGTACTGGGAAGTATTGTTGTTGGTGGGGGGCTTTTAGCATACAAGTGTCTAAACCCATACCTAGCAACAAAGTCACAAATCCCCACAAAAACAGTAAAAGAAGAAGAACCAGCTTCTGCAAAAAAAGCACAACCTCCTTCTGTAAACCCATTATTTTTACTGAATTAGTTTTTTTAATGTGTTGTTAAGTACTGGTTTAGTACTGGTTAAGTACAAGCTAAGTACTGGTTAAGTCAGTTATAACAAGTAAAGTGCAAGTAAAGTGCAAGTCATGTTAAGTACTAGTTAAGTACTAGTTAAGATCTTAAGTAAAGTACTAGTTAAGTACTAGTTAAGTACTAGTTAAGATCTTAATTTAAGTCAGCCAAGTCGGTTCTCCAGTGACCTACAGCATATGAAAACTCAGGATTGACGTAAGTTCGCTTGTTATTGTTAGAGACTAGTGACTTCTTATTAACAGCAGTTGTGTTTACTTGATGAAGAGTAGAGCGCAGATTAACATTTGTGTGATAAAATACTTTGTGTTCAAAGAGAGCCTGCTTGTAGTTGTCGTGACTTTTTTTTTTTTTGACAACTTCTTTACTTACACCCTTAGCTTTCTTTGTTACAGAAGTCTGGGTAGCAACGCTATACATCTTCGACCGCAGACCAACATATTCTTGTATAACCGTCCCATTAAGTTCATCCTTCATCTTTCCAATCACTTTCTTGTTCACAGTTGAATGTAAAGGGTTGTCTTTTGGGTAGTCACATGTGTCGTACCACCCATCAGCTCCTTTGGCTACCTCCGCTTCTAAATCCTTATAGAAGTCTTCAGTTGGGATGTCTAGAATAAAACTATCGGTGTCTGTGTAAAGGACTCTCGACTTTGGGTACAGCGGCTTAAAGTAGTCGTATAGAAATTCTAGCATTAATAACTTTGACAGCTCTAGCACAGTAAAGCCGATAAACACCGGCTTGTCCAACCTTACATTCTGTTTTTTCATCATAACGCCAACCAGGCTGTCACTAAACCGTCTAAAGTCTTGATAATTAGGTTTGGAGACCAGCTTAATTGCTTGTTTTTCTTTTGTAACTAATCTTACATCTTTACGATTGTGTACGTTCTCCATGGTTTTGCCAAAACAACTGTTGTTCATCAACTTAAAGAAGTCTTTTTCTGAAGCGTCAGTGGCCTTAGTTCTAAGATCAGTGTTCTTCATGATGTATGGTCTCATGAAAGGCTCTTGTTCAAATTCTATAATTCTGTGAACAGCTCTTAGTTTCAGTCCGTGTCTTAAGTAAAACTGTAGCAGCCGGTAATGACAGACATATTTAGTCTTGTGTCGAAGATTAGGCACGAGTTTGGGCAGTTCGGTGGGACTCATCTTTAATCTTTCTGCTGCTAGGGGATAATCATTATGGAGGTCATGCAACTCTGCGGGATATTCTAAGTCTACCTCTAAGATTAGTCCTATTGGATAATCGTGTGTAAGACGCGGTAGATAACTCAACACTTTATTAACGTCATGAGGCCCTGCGAACATTTTAAAGTTTCTTAATGGCAGTGCCTGACTCATGGCCCACCCATACAGATTGTTGGCGTCTAAATACATTAGATAGTTGGATGGTTTGGTGGGGTCATAATCGTCTAAATACTTGTTGTTGGCTCTGCAGTAAGGATGACAGGCCATGCTAATGCCTCCCCTCAGCCCGTCTTCAATCATCTGGAGTGTATCCAGATCAGATATTAAGTCGATCTGAATGTTTGTAGACTTCAAGAATGCGTCCCAAGAAAGGCCCGGGGCAGAGATGTACTGTGATGAATCTAGACCGTAGTGTTTCATGCAAGTAGCTCTGTAATTCTGAAACACATCCGCCAATAAACACACGTCGGCCATCAAGTATTGATCGTGATAATCGCCCATCGTTCGACAGTGTAATTCTGTCCAGGCTTTCTGTGCGTGTTCATATTCAGAGTCTGTTATGCCTCCACCTCTAAGACGGCTGTAAAAGTCGTCTTTATGTGGCAGCGCCGGCTCATCAAACTTGTCCCACGAGTCCATGTATTCATAAGGGTAAACGCCTTTACGTACTAAAGATGAGTCGAAATATTTTTTAGTAATTGGACAGTCTTGTAGAGATCCTGCTAACTTACTTAAACTCCCCATCAGATGCTGGGCAGAATCATAGAAGGATAAACAGTCTACAGTAAAGGTCATGTACTTTTCTGATGACTGTGCAATACAGCTAACTCTCTTACAATCAGAAGTTATTGCTTGCATGATAAAGTGAGAATCGTAGCCCCGTAAGTTATGAAAGAAGATTGGCAGTTTCCATTTTTCGGGGTTAACCTTGAGTTGAAGATTGCAGCTGTTGTGTGCTGCCCCTCTAAATTTGCCAGTAATGTGATCGTGGTCTCTCACTATTGGGTTTGCTTCCGCCGCTGTTGGGGTTGCTTCCGCCGCTGTTGGGTTTGCTTCCGCTGCTGTCGCGTCTTTACTATTAGGCGTTAGCTCTAAGCCGCATATCCAACAGTGTGTAGATGATTCGTAGCGCCTTTGATCTTCGGGAGTCATCTTAATGCCTGAAAGGTTCAGCTGATTGGAGAATTGATTGCGAAGGTGCTTCATCTGCTCCAAAAATCGATTAGCTGCGTCGGGGCCTCTGTAAATCTCTGGCACTGTGTGTCCACCGTCTGACCTAACAACGACGAAAGCATAAGAACAAATCTGATGACGGGATAATAAGGTTGTTTTTTGTTCTTGTTGAGGGCCGTAGTACTGTGGCAAAATCGCTTCAAAGTCAGCATAGACTACGTATGGTCTCATCTGCAGTTTGTGTACATTCTTAAACCTAACTTTAGACCCGGGTGGGGGCGTAAGAAGTTCGGTTTTACAGTCTACAAAACTTTTACAATGTTTCTTATGTTTTGCAGCTGCCTCTATAGATGGGATTCTAACCAGACACCTTCTACAGAGCTCTTGTTTAGCTGTATCCGCTGTAGTATAAGCCATAAGTCTGCTAATTGATCTGATTAATACATAATGGCTCTTGGAACCATCTGTAAACAGCATCAAGTCTACATGCTTGTTAAGGGATTCGCCTAAAGTGGGAGCATGGGGAGAAATCCTTAGAGGGACTAGATTGTCTACTACAGACCATGTGTATACGTTTACGGTGATTGGTTTGTTTTGCTTTTCAAACTGGTCGATACTTTCTATGCTTACTGGAAAGTTTATGTTACTGAAGTTCAGGCTATCTTTATACTGCCTATAATTAGATACTCTGTTTGCATTATTTTTAACTGGGTGTAAATGTGCCAAAACACACCACATGAAACATAAGTTATCTGAATTATGTATATTTAAGACTGCTCGTTTTAACTCTAACTCTCTGGGGAGAGGGATGTAAGAATTGCCGACTATAGGATAGAACTTTGTTTGTCTTAATCTGATTTCAATGACTGTTCCTTCAGACCAGCCAGAACCTCTTAGCTTAGCCTCTTCACTTGCATGGTTAAATTGTGTAAGCATGTAATCAGCCCATTCAGGTGTAAAGTCGTAATAGCTGATTACTTCTTTCTGTCTAGTTGAAACCCAGACTAGTATACTACTATCATCGGGGGTTATATATTCAATCAGAATGGCCAACAACACTTTTACTGGCGGGTCAATTTGAAGAGACTCTGGGATTTTAGAGATAGCATGTGTTACGCTTTCCTAAACGTTTGAGGGGTTAATGATATCCATGGCTAATTCACTGAACATATTGCCCACCGGTTTGGCATCCAACGTCTTTGTGATCGTCATTTTTTAGATCAAATAAATAGGTAATACAAAAAAAAAAATACTAAAATTTAGCTAATATTTACTAATTTGAGGTAATACAAAAAATACTAAAATTTAGTTAAATCGAATGGCTGCTCCTTCAGAGTTAGTAAAAATAGACAATTCGGCGTCATCAGGAGCCATAATATTAACTAAAATTGCAATACACTTTATAACTGGGTTGGGCAAAGAATCTGGCATTTTACTGATTACGTTGGTTACACTTTCACGAATATCGGTGTGCTCAAAAAGATCCGCAATTAATTCGTCAAACTTGTTTCTTAACTCTTCTTCATTAGCCCCCCGCTCCATCATTAACTCTAAGGCGCAGCATATATTTTTAAGCTCTGTAACTACTTTGCTCGTCATTTTTAAGATCAAATATATAAGTAATACAATAATTAAATCAGACTCATTTTTAACCTATTTTGGGTTTAGTTGATCGTTTGCAATGTTCTGCTTTGCAATGTTCTTTCTGATTGCCTCAGCGTCTACCTGTTGTGAAGTAAAAGTCTTTCTCCATTTCTTTTGAAGATCGATCTTTTGACGCCTGTAATTATCGCCGTCAGCCATGGCTCGTTTAAATTCTTCGTCTGTTACTTTTCCATCCAGTAATGTATTGCTTATAATCAGCCTTAATGAATGAAGTTTTGCTGTTGCTAGGGCTACAATGGCGGTGTGCTTTTGTAATTTGGGCGTTAGCTTTTTTAAAACAGCACTTACAATCGTGGACACGGCACCTAAACCCAACCCAACACTCCCAAAAGCTATGGACATTGGTGTCCCAACTCCAGTAGCTAAAAGAGCGACACTAGACCCAGTGCTTAAGCTGGCTACAACCGATGAGCCGGTGATTATATAAGAAAGGACATTTAAAGCTTTAGCATATTTCTTTCTAGTAACCCTATACTTGTTCAAGTGACTTTCTATTTCCTCTTCAAGCTCAGTCATGTGCTTTAATCTAAACTGTTGACCTTCCATTTTAAACAAGATTATTTTTTTTAATCCTGTACATATCTTCTTATTAACCCTTCTGACAGCACTTCATCAACAGAGTAAAACCCAATAAAATCAACATACTTAATGAAAATAAAATCAAGTACTGTTAGTTTAGCATTGTCAACCATCACAGTAACTTTGTCAGAAGATAAGAAAGTCTTTATTTCATCCCCGTTTTTAGTAATAGCAATAACAAGCCTAAGAGGCCCGTCCAAGTTTTCAGACTTTATTTGTACACCTCTGATTAACGTATGCTCTGGCAAACTGGGATCAGACTCCCTTGGAGTAATAAATAAGCGAAAAAGCATCGTCATTTTTCTAGGCAGTGATTCTAGTTTTGGGTTAAATTCTAAGCCGACGGTGTCACCCCCCACTTCAGCTAAGGACTGCTTTCTACGCAGCATATATTCAGGGCCCTGCTTAGTTATTTCAATCTGCTTTTTCTGTTGTAATCCTGGGACTAGGCTAACAAGAAGGTGTCCTTCATTCAAAGCTTTTCTAAAATTGTTTTTCTTATCAAAGTATACATAGGGGCTTCGTAGTTCAAACTTTAAATCCCAGTTAATGTCAGGAAGCAACGCCCAGGCATTCTCTCGTTTATGAAGTTTGTATTCGTGTTTGCCAAAATCGTTTGCCCTTAGATTTCTTATCTCTTCCAGGGTAGGATATTGCTGTCGTTTTTTATCTTCAATTTCTATTCGTTTGTAAACGCCATCGTCGGTGTATTCAAACCCATAAACATTTCCTGCCACTCCTATTAGATCAAAGTCAGTTGTATCTGCTAGATCTTTTATCTCTACTGCAACGCATTTAGGAGCTAACTCTGCTTTTGATTCTGGCCCTCGAGACATTCTTTTTAATATAAACAATTTATTATAAGCAATCTATAATAAGCAATCTATAATAAGCAAACGTATTGAACTGGCGGGTCAGTCCGAAAGCATAGTTTAGCGTGCTTAGATTTTTCTAGCTGCTCTTTTATTTTTTTTTTAGTTCATCCCTGTCCCTGATTATATAGTTTTCACTTAAACATTCTTCAAAACTATCCTTGTCCTTAGTATAGAATAAGATGACTGATTTTAACTGCGATCTGAAGTCTTTTAAGACAGCATTGTATTTTTGAGTTAAGAGCCAAACAGAAACTAATGCGTGTCTTCCGCTAAAGGCTAGCTTAGACAGAGTCCTTCTTTTTTTAACAATGTCTTGTTCGGCTGAACAGTCATCAATAATAAACAGCGTTTCAGTTCCCTCAAATAGCCTATAGTAATGTTCTAAACAGTCGCTTAGCTTGTCAGTAGGATCAACTAAAAATATATTCTCGTCTGTCCAAACAAACTGCCTTTCTTTGTAAGACTTGTTGTGCTTAATGATTGTGCAGAATATAACAATGTACTCGTAATGAAACCTGTAGACTGTTTGTAACAAATCAAGCACGAAGACAGTTTTCCCACACCCAGTAATCCCACAAATAAGCGAACAGTGCGGGTCTTTGGGCAAAAAGTTCAAACTATCCATCTGTTTTAATAGGCTATTTCTTTCAGTCTATTTTCTTCAATGTTCAGCTGGGCGTCATAAACCACAAAAACGTGCATTTGTATCTGGCCATTCTCCTCCTCTTTCTTATTAATCTGTATGAGTATGCCATCTGACCCTACCCTTCTTCCACTCCCGTGCAGTCTGTTGTCATACGTTGATCTAAAATCCAGCCATAGTCCATATTTGTCTGTTAGATAATCTTCGAGTCTTACATCGTGAAGGTGAAGTTTTTTACACACATGATCGGCTGTGGGGCTTGTCTGTCTGCCTCCAGCGAATAACTTTCTTATTTCATCAAAGTGTTGGTCGGGCAAAAGTCCAGCTGAATACAACTGAAAAGGCTTGCCATCTACTGTGCAAGACAACTGCTCAATTTTTGGGTTGTAAAACACCTCAGATTCTCTCTGAAAAGGAGCTGAGGGTTTAGTAAATAGCAAGAGAACCCCCTTTAGGGACCTTAAAGAATTGCTTATAGCTATTTCCCAGACAGCGTCTTGCTTGTTTTTAATCGCTAGACTGTGGTGTAAAACTCTTTCAAAGTAAACAACCGCCCTACTTTTATACTGGTTTAAGATTATTCTAGCCAGTTCGGGGTTAGTAACAACGTCAAAATTAAGAGAGATGTTACTGACAGTGTATTTGGCTGTTGGGTCATCTGATAGAATAACAGACCTGCTGTCATTGAATGTCAGTTCGTAAGTAAGTTTGTCTCATAGTGCGCCTTGGTAATATGGCTGATGGGTTTTTAACAGTTCAAAATCTAGAGGGATGCAAAATCTGTTCTTAAATGCTCGCGCTATTGCCTGGTCTCCCTCGTCTTCCTTTGCATCTGCAGCATTAAGCCTGTGCTTAAGACCGTTTGGGCTCTGAATCCCCTGAAAGATTTTGTCTTTTCTTTCTGTTCTAGGCAGCCACAGATCAGAATAGAGATTAAAAATGTCTGCGCTACTCAGTGAGAAGACTTCTCTACCTTCCAGTTTAATTACCATATTTTTAATGATGGCCCTGCCCAGGTTAGCAACGACAGTAGCATTAGGATCCGCCGACTCAATATCTATTTTGAATAATAGCTTGGCAGTGCCTGGCATTATAACATCGTCAGGCCCAAGGTCACTAAATCTTACTGTTAACATTTCATTGGGCTCAATTGTTGATGGATTATTTACAACGCGCACAGTCTGTCTTATGCCTTTTATGCCATGGGGCTCCTTCGCTTTTCTGAATGGATCAAGGTCGCAACCGTATGGGTTCATTTTTTATAAAACAAAAAATAATAAATATATAAATATGGCTGATGAAGATTTTGACGCGATTGAACCTATTGAAGAAGAAGATGAAGAAAGAGAGCCGAGTCCTTCATTGCAAGATGAACTTGAAGAAGCACGTTCTTTACTCCCTAGACGGCCTCAAGATGTAGGAGCAGGTTCTGTACTCCTTAGAGCTCGTCAAGGACTTTTAGGAGTAGGCTCTTCACTCCCTAAAGCCCGTCAAGAACTATTGCGACAACGAATTGAATCATTTTATAGAAGTATAGGACAAGAGCTGCCAGCCGTGCTCGATCCTGACGATTTTGAAGAAGATGGCGGCCATTTGTATATAAAAACTAAAGTGGACCGTGTAAGAGTTACTTCAGTGCAAAACCCAACTAGGTTTTTAAGTCTAAGTACAATTAAACAAAGACTCCCTGCTGCTGATGCAGAACGATTAAACATTACAAATCTAAAGCTTGAGGCTGTTAGAGTTTTACAGAACGTGGAGCGGAGGCTGCCAACACGATCTGAAATACAAATGATCTCTATTGAAGAGTTAGGTCAAAGAACAGATGAAGCAATAACAGAAGTTGAAACAAGTTTTAATGAAGATGCGGCTTTAAAAACAATTGGCAATTCTCCATTGTCTGAGGATGAGCCCGGGGTTCTTAAAGCTAGAATCAAGAATCTTGAAGCTGAACTGCGTGACCTCAGGTCTGTTAAGTCTGCTTTAACAACTATAAACGAAGAACTAAAAAACAATTTGGCAACATTTAATGAGCTAGAGAGAGAGATAGAAGAAGAAAAAAATAAACTGGCTGATGCAGATGATAACAATTTAGAGCCGGAAGAAAAGGCTAAAATACAGACGAAAATGCATGATTTAATGGAACAAAGAAAAAACAGGTTAATAGCGTTGTATATTAACAGAGAAAAAATAGCATACCAAACAAGCAGAATCAGAGAAACTATAAACAGAATCCTTCATGAAAATACTACGTTAGCAGAAAGAATAAGGATTCTGTTCAGAGAGCAGGGGATTACAATAGTTAGTATATTAACAGCTGTTGGGTTTGCTATCTCTACACTGGTTTATGCATTAACTGGCAGTGCGCCAACGGGGCCAGTAGCGCCTCCAACGCCTCAGCCCGGTAAAAGTTGGATTAGAAAACAATTGCACCATCTGGCAAACCTATTAAAGAAGTTAGCTGCCAAAGCGCTTGATGCTCTGCCGGGCATAATAGGCAGTGTTGTTAGTTGGGTTTTGTCTACCATAGGCAAAGTGGCTGGTTATATGGCTGACCATCTGTGGACGTTAGGAGTGCTGGCTGCCGGTTTAATTTTTAGTGAAATAAAGTATGGCCAATCCAGTAAAAGTTAAAAACACAACAAGGGCTGTCTTTTCGCTAGTGTGTCTGTCGGGGTGAGGTACATCAACGGGCGGGAGGTTGCTTTCTGGCTGTGGGCTGCTTATAACTGGTGGGGGGTCGCTTTCAGGGCTAGATACTTTTTTTAAAATGGCTGGCGCGGGCCTTGTGTTTAAGCCTTGATTGTGTCCTAAGTTTTGGTCGTCTCCGGCTATGAGGATTTCATTATTATAATTCTGTATCATGCCAATCTGTAGTCTAAGGTCAGAAGGCAGCATGTATAATCCATGGCCCACAACAAAGTCAACCTTTGACCTAGCATGTAAAAGAACGTTTTGGTACCTTTGTATGCTGGAAGGCAAATCAACAGCAGAGTTAATAGCATCTTCTAAATTGGCTAGAACGGGAGAGGATGAGGACCGCGCTGTGGTAGTCATCCCATACCACCCTCACAACCTACCAGTCTGCAGAATCCTGCGTGAAAACTTTAGTCTCCTCCAGCAAGATCCAGACCTCAAACAATTTTTTTCCAAGCCCCACTGATTGCTTTTCAGAGGGACAAGAACCTGCGTGACATGCTTGTGAGGTCCAAGCTTAGACCGCAGGCCACCCAGTCAACCTCACCTGGGTGCAGACCTTGTGGGGACAAAAAATGCAAGACGTGCCCATTTATAGACACTGCAACTACAGTCGTGGGACCCACTGGCACATTCACTGTGAGGTCCAGTTTAAACTGCCAGTCTAGGAACTTAGTGTACGTCTTGACCTGCACCCTCTGCTCCAGGCTGTATATTGGGGAGACCTACCGCTCATTGGCCGACCGCTTTTCAGAGCACCTGAGGTCGATGAAGCTGGGCCACAACAACCCAGTCGGCCAACATTTTGTTGGTCCGTATCACAGCTTCAGTCATGCGAGGATATCAGCAGTGTGGCAGAACCCCAGAGATCGTGTATACAGAAAGCACATGGAGAGCCTTGTCATCAGCCGCTTGGGCACCACACAGCCAGCTGGGATGAACATCAGAGTCACTGACGTCTAGCTGAGCCAGGGCCCTTCTGCCTTAATCTCTCTGTCCTGTCCCTCTTTAGCCCCTGTTTCTTTCTCTTTCAGTAGGCAAAATAGTGAATATTTCCATTTATGCCCCTCCTTTTGTGTGTGTGTGTGGTGTGGGTGTGGGGTGGGGGGTGGGTGTTGTGTGTGTGTGTGTGTGTGTGGTGTTGTGTGTTTTGTGGGGGTTGTGGTGGTGTGTGTGTGCGCGCGTGTGTGTGTTGGTGTCTTTGTGTGAACTGTGGTGTGTGTCTGTGTGAACTCAATACACCTGAACAGTGATCAGTGACTTTATTTTGGTCCAACTTGATCATTAAATGAAATGTTCTCACCCAATTCTCACAGAGGCTTTCCTGTCTACACTGTCCTCTCCTTTCACTTTGACAACGGGCCTATGGCTTGAAACGTCAGTGTTCTCACTAATGGATTCTACTACCACCAAAAGGTTTTTATAAACTTTATTATTTTTTCATTTTGGCTAGAAATTGTTTTCTGGCGTCAAAGCCTGTAGATTGATCCACTATGCTAGACTTGGTCTGTGCTTGCGCTCCTAATAGACACCAAACGTACGTGCGTATGGAGTCATTAAGTCTTTGCACTCCTGGCATTGTTAGGCCTTTACTTTCATCTAAGATAAATGTTGCCCAAGCATTGGGGTGTTTTTGTTCTATTGATCCCAATCTAACTTGGGAGTTTGACTTAAAAGAGGTGTGACCGGGCCAGTAGTCAAAATTATATTCTCTACGCTGACCCACAAATACAATGTGCCCAACCCGTGATTGCGGTCTAACTTTTGTCTAAAGTTATTTGAAGGGTTAATGTTAAATTCGTTGCAGATTCTTTCATATGCATTATTGTCCATTGGGCTGAGAAATGGATTAAACGCGTTGTCATTGGGGAGGCGTACTTGTAGTTCAGTTAGTATGCGCCTATACTGATAATAAACATGAAAGTTATATACTGACCTTACTAAGAGGTTGGGGTGGTTTAAATGGTTTGTATATGAAACACCGCAGCCAGTGGTTGAGCAGTAAACTGCAAAATTTAACTGATTCTGGTAAAAAGCCATGGGATGAGTTGACCATGCTGATGGCACTCTATCACTCTTTATTGGAGGATTTAAATATCTAGTTAGTGGGTTTACAAGTCTGACTAGAAAGCCATATGATTCATCCACTGCGATGGTTAGGTTACTAAAGTCCAAAGATTTGGGCTCATAAACCCCTCCTACGTCGTAAGTGGCACTTTCATTATATTTAAAAGGTTCCATTTTTAAATAGATTTTTTTAAAAAGGATTTAAAAAGGATGTTCCTTTATATAACCAAGCAAAACCAGCGCGTGTTTTTAAAGTATTCAGTTGACAATAAAGGTGGGAAGTGTAGGGCTGCTCTTAGAGAACTTAGGTTTAAAATAAGGTGGTTTAACATATCTGAAAAGGCCCAAAATAATTGGATAGATATTTATGATGAGGGGGGCAATCGCTTAAAACGTTTAAAAATACCTGATGGTTACTACAGCTTTTGTTCTTTAAAAGAAGCATTTAACAAATTTGACATACGGTTAGAAATTAATGAAGCAAATCTTATAATTACTATATTTTTACCAAAACATAACGACAAAAGGGAGTACGTTTTTCCCAAGGGCCTTGCTCGAATTTTAGGCTTTTATGATAGTGGTAAAACCTATCGTATTAATACACACGCGTATATAGAAAGCGGTCTATATGAATATGTAGGCAGTAGGCCATCCGATTTTCTAATTAATCCAATGTTGTATGTTCATTTAAGCGAATTAAAAACAAACACTAATTTGTATAATGGCCAGCCATCTACAGTTCTAAGAGCACTCCCATCAACTAAGGTGGGGTTTTGCGATTATCAGTCATATACATTTGGTGAAAACAGTCAATTTAAAGAATTAGTTGAAGGGCCTATAAATTCAGTGTGTGTAAAAATAACTAACCAAGATGGAAGGCCGGTTGTTTGTTCTGATTTGTTGGTGGTGCTTGAGATAGAAGATTAATCAGAGAGAAAGTTTAAATGTGCGGTTCTAGAGCAGGAAAATTATTTTGCCCGCAAGCCCCACTTTCAAGCGATTAGATTTCTTTAATTTTGTAGGTTTTTAGCTATTTTTTTTGGTTGAGGAAATTTGATTATGTGAAAAGGGGGGTTTGCGGGCGAAATAAGATTGCTGATCGAGAACTAAATTTCTTTGATTTTGTAGGTTTTTAGCTGGTTTTTTGGTTAAAGAAATTTAATCATGTGAAAAGTGGGGTTTGCGGGCGAAATAAGATGGCTGATCGAGAACAGAGATATAAACTTTCTCTACAGTCCCTGTACAATGTCAAGTGTGTGTGTGTGTGTGTGTGTGTGTGTGTGTGTGTGTGTGTGTGTGTGTCCATCCGTGGTCAAAATGTGTTCCACTTGCTCCAGACAAAACCACTAAGCCGAACTTTCTGAAAATTTGTACGTATGTTCATTTTTTGGGTCAAGGATGATGCTCGATGTGTTATTATACCATTATAGCCGTTACTAACGGCCCATAACGGTTTTCCTTCTTTATGGAATATCTCAGAAAGTACTTGACCAATCTCTCTGAAAATTTGTAGGCATGTTCATTATGAGTCACGGATGATGCCCGATGATGCCCGATGTACTTGGCTGATCTTTCTGAAAATTTGAAGGTATGTTCATTATGGGTCATGGATTATGCCCGATGTGTTATTTTACCGTTATAGCCGTTATTAATAGCTATAACGGCCCGCAACGATTTTTCTTCTTTATGGAATATTTTAGGAAGTACTTGGCCGATCTTTCTGAAAATTTGTAGGCATGTTCATTATGGGTCACGGATCGTGCCCGATGTTTCATTTTACCGTTATGTCCGTTATTAACGGCTATAACGGCCCATAACGGTTTTTCTTTTTCATGGAATATCTCAGAAAGTATTTGGCCGATCTTTCTGAAAATTTATAGGTATGTTCATTATGAGTCACGGATCATGCCCGATGTGTTATTTTACTGTTATAGCCGTTACTAATGGCCATAGTGGCCCATAACGGTTTTCCTTCTTTATGGAATATCTCAGAAAGTACTTGGTTGATCTTTCTGAAAATGTGTAGGCATTTTTATTATGGGTCACGGATCATGCCCGATGTGCTATTTTACCGTTATAGCCGTTACTAACGGCCATAACGGCCCATAACGGTTTTCCTTCTTTATGGAATATCACAGAAAGTACCTGGCCGATCTTTCTGAAAATTTGTAGGTAAGTTCATTATGGGTCATGGATGATGTCTGATGTGTTATTTTACCGTAATAGCCCTTACTAACGCCTATAACGGCCCATAACTGTTTTTCTTCTTTATGGAATATCTCAGAAAGTATTTAGCCGATATTTCTGAAAATTTGTAGGTATGTTCATTATGGGTCACAGATGATGCCCAATGTGTTAATTTACCGTTATAGCCGTTACTAACGGCCTTAACGGCCTATAACGGTTTTTCTTCTTTATGGACTATCTTAGAGAGTACTCAGCCGATCTTTCTGAAAATTTGAAGGTATGTTCCTCATGGGTCACTGATCATGCCCGATGTGTTATTTTACCGTTATAGCCGTTACTAACGACTATAATGGTTTTTCTTTTCCATGGAATATCTCAAAATGTACTTGGCCGATCTTTCTGAAGATTTGTAGGTATGTTCATTATGGGTCACGGATCATGCCCGATGTTTTAATTTACCGTTATAGCCGTTACTAACAGCTATAACAGTTTTTCTTCTTTATTGAATATCTTAGAAAGTACTTGGCCGATCTTTCTGAAAATTTGAAGGTACGTTCATTATGGGTCACGGATCATGCCTAATGTGTTGTTTTACCGTTATAGCCGTTACTAACGGCCATAACGGCCCATTACGGTTTTCCTTCTTTGTGGAATATCTCAGAAAGTACAATGCCGATCTTTCTGAAAATTTGAAGATATGTTCATTATGGGTCACGGATGATGCCCGATGTGTTAATTTACCGTTATAGCCGTTATTAAGGCCTATAACAGTTTTTCTTTTTTATGGAATATCTTTGAGAGTACTTGGCCGATCTTTCTGAAAATTTGTGGGTATGTTCATTATGGGTCACGGATCATGCCTGGTGTGTCATTTTACAGTTATAGCCGTTACTAACGGCCATAACGGTTTTCCTTCTTTATGGAATATCTCAGAAAGTACTTGGCCGATCTTTCAGAGAATTTGTAGGCATGTTCATTATGGGTAACGGATCATGTCCGATATGGTATTTTACCGTTATAGCCGTTACTTAGCCATAAGTACTATAGCCGTAACGGTTCTTCGTCTTTATGGAATATCTTAGAGGGTCCTTGGCCGATCTTTCTGAAAATTTGAAGGTATGTTCATTATGGGTCACGGATCATGCCCGATGTGTTATTTTACCTTTATAGCCGTTACTAACGGCTATAACGGCCCATAACGGTTTTTCTTCTTTATGGAATATCTTAGAAAGTACTTGGCCGATCTTTCAGAGAATTTGTAGGCATGTTCATTATGGGTCACGGATCATGCCCGATGTTTTATTTACCGTTATAGCCTTGCTAACAGATATAATGGCCCGTAACGGTTTTTCTTTTTTTATGGAATCTCTCAGAAAGTACTGAGCCGATCTTTCTGAAAATTTGTAGGTATGTTCATTATGGGTCACAGATGATGGCCGATGTTTACCAGAATAGCCGTTACTAACGGCTATTACGGGCCAAAACAGTTTTTTCCTCTTTATGGAATATCTCACGCGTATTCAAGATAAACTGGGAGTACGTTTATATGCTTTGCATCTTGTTTTCTTTTTGTCTTTGGTAGGTGCATTGTTAAACAATAATTTTATGTGATGCTTTTTTCTGATGGTAAAATATTTTTTTTTAAAAAGGAATGGTGAAAGTAAATCGCTTGCTGTTTATCTTCTGACTGATTCGTACCACTGTGTGTGTGTGTGTGTGTGGTGTGTGTGTGTGTGTGTGTGTGTGTGTGTGTGGATTCTGACATGTCACCGGTGTGCATGCGTTAGCAGTAACAGCTGGCTCATACAAATCAATATATGGCCGGGGTCTTAGAACGCTTCCCACGAACAAACAGCAACACACAACATAAGAGGCTATTTCGTTATTTGTTTATAGTTTCGTTCGATTAGATAGTAGGGGTTCTGCAGAGTTCCGATTCCGTATATGAAGACCTGTAACGCAAACCATACAGAAAAAAAGGGTGTTAGCTATTTTAGGTTTTTTTTATTATTTTTTTTTTTAACTATTATCGAGGCACATTGTGACGGACCGTTTTTTTTTTTTGTCCGATCACAGTTTTTACAATAACTCCGCTTACTGGAGCGAGTTTACTGAAAAACCGGTTGGTTAGGTTGGTTAACTGGTGCTCACCTGTACACCGTATAAACTGAGTGAGCGCGGGTAGCCAACCAGTCTCTGAAGAAATTCCGGCTAGTTCGCCTACCCAGTCCAGCCGACGAGGGACCCAGTTTAGTTGTTGTGACAGCCAGGTATGTTGAATTCGTTAACAAATTGAGAGTCGAAATCGAAATCGTTTCTCCCCACGGTTAAGCGTTTGTAACTTCCTCAGCGCCAGTGAAGGTTTCTGTTTGGTTTCTTTAAAGAAAAGAGAGAAAGCATTGATGGCTTTGCTATGCTTTTGATTTGCTACGGTGAGGAGTAAATTATCGTTAAACTCCGTCGGATAGAAAGAAGAGGAAGCATGCTGTGATCGAAATAGGACATGGCTTATGCTTTGCTGTTGTCTCAAAAAAAAAAAAAAAAAAGGGGGGGGGGGAACAAAGTTGTTGTTTTTTTTTTTTTTTTTTTTTTTTTTTTTTTTTTTTTTTTTTGCACTTCCTCACATCAACTTTACTTCCTTACACACAGTGCAGTAGTTAAAGATTGTTTACAATGGACAAGTCAATGTTACTTTAAATGCATACTCTTTTACACATCAACTTCATTTGCTTACACCCAGTGCAGTAGTTAAAGTTTTAACAATAGACATGTTCTCACTGTTTCCCATTAAGTGAGGAAAGCTCTGGATGAGTTGAACTGAATTGAAGTCCAAACTTCACAACCTGTCTTACCCAGTGTAACCATGGTTTGTGGCGTAGCCACGGTTTGGGGGGGGGGGGGGGGGGGGCGGGCGCGCGTAACCACGGTGTGTGGCGTAACCACGGTCCAAGGTCTGCGATAAAAAGAACCTGGTCTGTAGTGAAGTAGCTGAGAGTCTGGCTTGTTGAGTTCACACATTTGCCCTCTGTCTTTCAGAAGAAGTGTGAGAACTCAGCTAACAAAGGATTATTCTATTGTAGAGTTTCTACTATAATCATCAATCTCCACTTTTGTTTAGAGGCTAAGTGAGCTTACAGAAGGGTAGGAAACAGCAATACAATGCTAAACAGTTTCAGTCAAATAACTCTTCCATGTTTCTTATGAGCTAAATTCCATTAACATGGAATACACTTAGCCCAAGTACACACTTGGTGTAGACTTTTTTTTTTTTTTGATATATTTTTTTATTTCTTTCCTCATTCTCTCTCTTCCATTCCACAGTTCCTTCTTTCTCTCATCTCCATTCTTTCATCAACATGATCTTTCTCTTTGCTGTACATTTCCGGATGCAAATTATCACATACTTTTTGTTGTTAATCATATTTGTACATGTTTGACATTATTGTAGTAAATAATCCGTGAAACGTATTAGAAACGAGTTATCTTTTTTATCGGCTTGAAAGGATTTGAGTGAGAGTTCAATGTATGCCGAGGAAAGGTTGTTTTCTTTTTGTTGGATATACACACATACACAAACAAACAAAAATCACTATGCACAATCCTCTGAGTTCTTACAAACTACAAGCACATAAAGGCAAACAAACACACCCGCTCACTCCACTCACACTCCTCCCGTCCCTACCCACCCACACCCCACTTTCTCTCTTCTTATGAATTAATAATACTTAAACAATATACATAATTATACAATTTATAATAATGAAGTAATGTTTTCTCCGTGTGGTACCATGTGATAGCTGTTGTATATAACGCATAACATAATTATGTTCACTGTAATGATCCTTCAAAATATAGATTTAAGCAGACGTAAGCATTTCCCAGCTGAGTGTACACACCAGCACCGAAATCCCGTCCATCAGTGTCTTTATATTTCTTTAACAATCAAAAGAAAGTTAATTATATGTTCTTCAGCCCGCTACCAATATGACATCGCTACACCACAGCCATGCCCCGCCGACCAACCAACAAACCAACCTACCAGCTAAGTTGCCGATCGGCCTACGGGTCCCAGCCGCGGCATCGCCATGCCAGACAAGCAGCGGGCCACAGGCTACAACCACACTCAATGATATTTGAATACCTTATGAAATTACCTACACATCCTGAACATATCCTCTCATGCACGTATTAAATCCAGGTATCTTATGATTTTGATTATCAATTTTCAAATAATACTTCATAATTGATCCAATTAGTGTTAAATTTTTGCAGATTCAATTGTACAGTTGCTATGTATTTTTCAAGATTATATCTTCTCTTTAGTATTTTTAGAAATACTGTTATTGAAGGCTTACATTTGTTTATTTTACAGCTAAAAATGTAGTATTTGGCTATCAGTATTATAAGATCGAATGTAGTATCAGTTGTGGAATTGTCATCTGCTCCAAATATTATTGTGTTTTCAGTCAGAGACAGATTATTCGCTATTAAACACTTTCCTTTTATTAATTCTTGCAATGATTTCCAGAAATCATTGACGTGTATGCATCTCCAGAACATATGTTCAATGCTGTCTTTTTCCTCTTCACAGAAACTACAGTTATAACTTTCTACTATTCCCATTTCTTTCAGAGCTACATTAGTTGCAATTATTCGATGCACTATTCTCATTTGCATCCATTTTAGCTTAATATCCTTAATTTGATGAATTTTTCTAAAACATTTCTTCCAAGGTATCTGTCTATTCAGCTTCTCCGTCCATTTTGCACAACAGTTTGGTTCCCAGTTATCTTTTACTATAATTCTGTAATAAGTTTTGGAACCTTTATCTACAGAATATATTTTCTTTAATGCTGTGCTGACTTCTGCTTCAATGTTATTTTTTATCTCATTCTCAAATCCTTGTTCCCTGATGTATCGTTTAATGGATAATATACATCCACCATAAGATAGGAAATCTATTTCAATGTTATACTTTGTTCTAAATTCCTCATGGGATAGTGAATCTCCATTTGCTTGAAACAAATCAGATACTCTAAATACATTTCTATTGTTCCAGTTTTTGTGTTTTATTAGTTTATTTCCTATTTTAAAATGTTCATTGTAAAGGATTGGTTCTGCAAGTAGTTCTCTAGCATTTTCTGGTTTTATTTTATAATAGAACTGCTTATACGACATGAATACATGTTTCCAGAAAACATTGTCTTGAGTGGTGATGCACAGATGGTTTGGAGAGTACTTCTCAATGTTCTCAATAATTGGGTATGAAAAGATCAACATGTCTCTCCATCTGTGTGTTGTTTGTCTCAGTCTTTTTATCCATGTTAATTTTAAAGCAGTGATGAGAGCATTTATGTCAGGTAGATTCAACCCACCATCCTGTACATCTTTAATAACTGTTTTTCGACTAATTCTGTCTTGTTTTTTATTCCATACAAACCAGTAACATAAGTCTTGTAATTCTTTAACAAATGTGTCAGGTGGATTTGGAAGCATCAACCATAGGTAAGTCAGTTTTGACAGAATTAATGATTTTAAGACAGCAATTCTTCCTAAAGGGGTAATGATTCTCTTTAGCCAAATTTTAAATAGTGCCTTCACTTCTATCATTCTATCTTTGTAGTTTCTTTTTTCCATGTGTGTTAAGTCCTGAGTAAACCAAATTCCTAATATTTTGAATTCTTTTGGATTCCAGATCATCTTTAAATGTTCCATATATCTTATTTCACTATGCTTTTGTCTTCCAAGCCAAATTACTTGTGTTTTCTCTTTGTTTAAGAATAAACCTGATGTTTTCCCAAACCTATCGAGAATCTCGATAGATTTTTCAAATGATTTCTTATTCCCTGTGTTCATCAGTTGAGTGTCGTCGGCAAATTGTGATATCTTGTGTTCTTTCTCCCCGATTTGTATACCTTCAATACTGTTTTCTTCTTTGATCATTACGGATAATATTTCTGCACATAATACGAAGATATATGGTGAAACTGGATCTCCTTGCCTACAACCCCTTTCTATTGAGAACCATGGTGATGTTTGGCCATTTACGATAACAGTAGACTTAATGTTTTTGTAGAATACTTCTATCCATTTACATATATCTTTACCTAAACCTACAGCCTCCAGCACTTTGTGCATAAAATCCCAATCTAACGAGTCGAACGCCTTTTCGAAGTCTAAATTAATTAGCATCCCTGGGATATTATTTATGTTGAGATGGTGTATTATGTCATAAATTAACCTAATGTTACTACCTATGTATCTATTTGGGACAAATCCTGTCTGGTCTTCACTAATCAGTGATGGAAGGACCTTTTTAATTCTGTTAGCAATACAAGTGGAGCCAATTTTGTATATAAGGTTTAAAAGTGAAATAGGTCTCCAGTTTTTTACATATTCTTTTGGTTTTCCTTCTTTGGGTATACAGATTATAATACCTTCTTTCTGGGTGTTTGATAGTTCGCCTTCTCTGAAACTTTCATTTAGAGCTCGGGTTACAAACACGCCGATTTGTTTCCAAAAAGATTTGAAAAACTCAGCTCCAAACCCATCCGATCCAGGGCTTTTTCCGTTCTTCATATTTTTCAATGCAATCCCTGCTTCTTCTATTGTTATTTCACCTTGTAATGATTTAGTCTGTTCTTCTGTTAGTTTCGGTATCTTATTCACCAAATCTTCAATATTGCATTTCACAGTTGATCTTTTTCGGTATAGATCCTCATAAAAATGTTTTACTGTAGCTTTTATGTCTTCTGGTTTGTCCAGTATATTACCTTGTCCATCCAGTAGTTTTACAATTTGTTTGCTAATAAAGTTACGCTTTTCTAAACTGCAGAAATATTTACTAACCTTTTCCCCATCTGCAACCCATCTTGCTTTTGATCTTAGTAGTACACCATTCATAACCTTTTCTCTTAGTGATATCAGTTCTCTATTACTCTCTTCAATTGTCTTCAAATCCTCCTCTGATTTAAGTTCTTTACTCTCAATATCTTTAATAGTTTGCATAAGGCTGTTTTCTTTACATTGTGATTCTCTTTTTTTAATTGTGGCATACTGGATGGATTTATCTCTTATCTTCATTAGTAAGAAGTCAAGAAAGACCCGATCAGACACTGTTAGTTTAGGGTCTGAGCTGTTCGACTGGTTTTCATCTTGGCTATTGTTAGCATTAATATCATTCCCCTCATCTTTATCTGTGTATTCCTTTGTTATTTCTTCTATTAGATTATTTATTCCGTCTACATATTCTTTATCTTTTAGTAGAGATGTATTAAATTTCCAAAAAGTTTTGTGTTTAATCTCCTTTCCGAATTGAAGCTTTAGTGTAATCAGTGAATGATCAGATCTATAGCCTGGTAAAATGTCAGCATCTTCAAAATACCAGATTAAATATTCTGACAGAAGGAAGAAGTCTAGCCTACTTTGTTGCAAGGGGGTAGGTCTACGCCATGTGTATCTCCTACAATCCGGGTTGTTTTCTCTCCATATATCTGCTAATGACAAATCTTGTATCATATCCTCAACTGCTTTTTTAGCTTTTGGGTTATTTATGTGTTTATAATTGTAACAATCAATTTCCTGTTCTAGTACCATATTAAAATCCCCCACCACAATAACGTTGTTATTTTTGTACGTTTTAATCTTATTTGCGAGTTCCTCATAGAATGCTGGGTCGTCTTTGTTTGGTCCATAAACACTTACTAGCAACAGTTCCTTTTCATTTGTTGTAAATGATATGATGATAAAGTTACCCTGCATATCTGTTTCCACCTTATTTATTTTGAATTCGAAATTATTGTTAAATAGTATTGCTACTCCTCGAGCATTAGATCTGTATGAGGAGAAAAAGCAGTCATACCCCCATTCGGCTTTAATGCACTTTTCCGTATCTTTTTTCAAAATGAGTATCTTGTAGGCAGTATATAGAGTATTGTTTTTTTCTTAAATAATGAAATATATCTCTTCTTTTCTGATAATTCCCTAGACCTTGACAGTTTAATGATGAAATTGTTAACATGTTTGCCTTGTTACCTACTGAATCCATGGTGTTTTCCTTGTAGTCAAAAACATTAAATAAAAAACCATCAAGTGCCACAAGAGGAATAAAAGCAACAAACAGGAATCCAGTTCAATGTCACAAGGGCCAAGCAAAAAGGAGTATACTTTACAACAGCATGCATTTGAACAATCATCGTAATCATGGCTTGCGTAATTACCCCGATGTGAATTAATACCGTCCATTTGGCTATGAGCTATACCTGCTATCTTTGTACCAGACAACATTCTTTGCGAGATGTCGATATTGCTAATGTATGTACCGACACGGGCTGTATACGTATAACGGGCTGTATACGTATAACATAAGAAACAAAACGTGGAGAAAGTCTTAAATAAACCAATGATAACAACAAGAATTATAATGTTAAAAGTGTACTCAGCACTTGAAGTCTGCACTTGAACGCCGTTCGTTGCCATTCAAGTCTTGAAAATTCACATTCAAATATATACAATGTTCTATATTATGTGCCAAAACGGACCAAAAAAAAAAACAACAACAACCAAAAAACATAAGAATACACACACACACACACACACACACACACACACACACACACACACACACACACACACACACACAAAAGCAAACCCGCAAACCGCGAGCATAAAACAGTACAGCATACAAAAAGCAACATTAGATTTATCGAACTGGAAGCCCTTCCCCTTTCTCTGAATGAACATCATCAAAACATCAAACATCATCAAATTCATGCCGCATACCTCCCCTCCCCCCCCCCCCCATCCCACCCGCTCGTCCGCAATACACCCCCCTCCACCACTACCACACCGCCCACCGACCCACCACCTCCTCTTCTCTAAACATCCACAAACTGGAGCAAAAAAATCTGCCAGGCGAAAAATACACCTGTTTGATAGGTCCGTATACTGAGAATACATCAATCAGTTTAGAGAATCTGCGCAGATAACGCTAACTACTGCCGATGATAATCATGATAGTAGCGAAAACAGCAATAGTAAGTAACAGCAGCAGCAGCAGTAGCAGCAGCAGTAGCAGTAGTAGTGACAGCAGCAGCAGCAGTTGCAGTAGTTGTAGTAGTGGTGGTAGTATCAGCAGAAGCAGCAGCAGCAGCAGCGGCAGCAGCACTAGCAGTAGTAGTAATAGTGGCAGCAGCTGTAGCAGTAGCAGCAGCCGGCCCACTAGTAGTAATGTTTATGATCACAATAATAGTAATGATGATGATGATAAACAAATAAATAAGAGAGAGAGAGAGAGAGGGGGGGGGGGGAGAGGCGGGAGCCAGATAGCAACGACGACAGGGAGAGAAAGGGTAGATGACAGAGAATCTCCCGGAATGTAGTAAGGGCCCATCACCCCACCTCCTCTATGGCTTTTCCTCTTCCCTTCCCCGGGGGGAGGGGGGGGGGTCACGGGGGGAAAAGGGGGGACAAAGGGTGGCCACTCTTCCTTACTATCTCAGCACCAAATTTACAAAATTGAGACACTCACAACGTGGCAGTTCCGTAAAATACATACTTCCCGTCTCCGGCTGGATAACACAGCTCATTCACGGACCGTAACACCCCCTCTCCCTCCTCCACCCCCCCCCCCCCCCCAAAAAAAAAAAAAAAAAAAAAAAAAAAAGCAAGCAAGAAAGAAAGAAACACACACACACACACACACACACACACACACACACACACACACCAAAACATCAAAGAAACGAAGGGATAAACGAAAGAAAGAGGGAAAGAAGGGAAAGAAGGAAGGGAAAAAAAAGCATCAAGATGTCCGACAGTTTTTGCTTCATAATGATTGTGGAGTCTGCAAATTATCTTCTCTTCAGGTAAAGCTGAAAGGAAACAATTATCTTTCCCAATCCGAACCTGGAAAAAATCCATCTAAAAGTGTACAACTGCATCAGATATCCAACACAGACAATGTAGATTTCAAGAGTTCAGAGTGTGAGAAGGACATTTTGCCACAGGTTTTAAAGGGTGAAGTGTTTATCAAACATGAGGAAAAAGTGACTTGCAAGTCCAAAGGGGAGCAGAAAAGACATATACACAGGAGCAGCTGAACGTTGATGATTATAGGGCTATTGTGTTGCTGAATGATAAATCAGCCGTACTTCTAGTCTTTTCTTAGGTTATGTGGCCTCACCAGCAAAACCAAACCAAACAAAACCAACGAGGCGAAAAGATCCATTGTACAAAAATATGTCACAAATACTCGGGTGCGCTCGCGCACACATACATGCACGCACACACACACGCACACACACACACACACACATAAACACACACACAAACACACACATAAGCACACACACATACTAACACACACATAAGCACACACACATACACACACACCCTCTCACTCCCCCCCCCCCCCCCTCACACAGACTCGCACGTACGCGCGCGCATTGCCGCCCCCCCCTCCCTTCCCTCTGCATACCCACATAAGTGTGCGCAAACGCTACCAAGAGCACACACGCAAACACACGCACGGTCGCGAGCGCGCACGTGCTTGCACACACACACACGCCCGCGCGCACACACACACACCTTACAATACATGTTTGCTCATGTATCAAATTCTTGAATTATATCAAGATGTCTGACAAGCACCTGTTCTGGACCTTGTTCTTAATACATGATCATAGATAAACACACATCCAATAATGTGTATACATATAGATCTAGATATACACACTTACACATATATAAATATGCATGTGCATACGTGTGTGTACACCTCACATTTTTTTTTTCTTTTTTGTTACTGGGTAAGGAACAGTGGATCAAAAACGTGCTCATAAACCATGGGAAACATTTTCACCAGCACATGGAGCAGACTATCATTTCATGACCTATACTAAATGGTTCATTGTTATGCAATCAGACAGTCAACATTTACTTCTCACAAAGTTTCACAGTTACACGCTCACGCGCGCACACACCCACACGCACGCCCACACCCACGCGCGCGCACTCCCCCCCCCCCCCCCCTACCCTTACAATATGTGTTTGCTCATGCATCAAAGTCTTGAATTATATCAAGATGTCCGACAAGCACCTGTTCTGGACTTTTGTCTTAATGCTTGATCATAGACAAACACACATCCAATCACGTGTATACATATAGACCTAAATATACACACATACACATATATAAATTTGCATGTGCATATGTGTGTGTACACCTCACATTTTTTTTTCTTTTTTGTTACTTGGTAAGGAACAGTGGATCAAAAACGTGCTCATAAACCATGGGAAACATTTTCACCAGCACATGGAGCAGACTATCATTTCATGACCTATACTAAATGGTTCATTGTTATACACTCAAACAGTCAACATTTACTTCTAATCCAGTTTCACAGTTACACGCTCGCGTGCGCGCGCGCACACACACACACACACACACACACACACGCCTGCACGCCCACACGCGCGCACGCGCGCGCGCGAGAGCGCACACACACGCACACATACACATACATGCACTCGCACACGCACACAAATGGTCACTTCCCTTCTCCCCAGATGCACATGCACTTATGTATACTTTATCAATTCCCTTATGAATATTTACTTCCATACCCTCTCGCTCATTCTCATTCCCTCCCTCACACTCCCCTCCCCGCCTCCCGCCCCCCCCCCCCCCCCCTCCTCAGCACACACAGAGAGAGAGAGAGAGAGAGAGAGAGAGAGAGAAACACACACACACACACTCTCTCTCCTTATGTACACACACACACACACACACACAAGAGACACACACACACACACACACACACACACACACACACACACACACACAGAGAGAGAGAGAGAGAAAACACACACACACACTCTCTCTCCTTATGTACACACACACACACACACACACACACAGAGAGAGAGAGAGACACACACACACACACACACACACACAAACACACACGCACACACACACACACACACATAAACACATCGCGAGCACGTGTACATACTTTGGAATCACTGCATCGGCCTACTTGTAAGATATCCTTTTGTTTTTTCGCCCATTGAACCTGTTAAACTGTCATTGTACTGTCACTGTTGGGACGGAGGAGGGGAAGAAGGATGAGAGTTGAAAACCTCCACACCGTCACTCACAATGCCACTGATGGATTCCTCACCAGTCTGCAAAGCAGCTGCTTCGGACACAGCGTCGGGAGAAGTCTCTGGCACGGAGTCCGCAGTTTGACGGGCTTCTCGCAGCACATGATCAGGCGACGCTGTGTCCCCGTGGCCATCTTTGCCATCACCTCTGGGCTGTTCTGGCACACTGCCCAGAGCACGGCCTGGAGGGGATGACGCCTCACCCGATCCATCGGATGACCTGTCCCTGCGGCGTTTGTCACCCGTCTGCTGTAGCCGCCGTCGGGGGCTGTGGACCTGCAGCCTGGACTGGACTGGTGTGTGACTGCTCCTTCTGCTGGCCCTGTCCGCCTGGTTGTCCTCCCGTTGTCTGCGGTGTCCAATCAACCCCCCACCGCTTGTTCGTTGGGAAGAAACTTGGCTTCGGTCAGCTGTTCTGTTGGTCTCGAGGAGCACTCTATCAATCTTGCTCGTGTCCCCATTTTCAATTTGAATAATTTTAAGATCTAGCAGTTTACAGTAAAGTTTTCCTTGGAATGACCAAGCTGACATGACGGCTGGATGGTGTTTGATATCGTACAGTCTCTGTGCATTTAGTTTGGTCAAATCTTCCGTTACGTAGATGTTACACTTATTTTGTTTTAGCAGTCGCCTCTTTTTGAAAATTTCGGATTTTATTTTTCTGTTTACAAGACGTACGATGACAGGCCTGTTTTTACCGGTGGTGTATTTGCCCACTCGATGAGCAACACTGATGTAGCTGTGTTGAAACGATGTCAGTTCCAGTTTTCTTTTTAAAAAATCTACAACTTTTTCTTCTGTCTCCTCGGCTGTCTCTCGTCCTGAATCTCCTGGCAGATTAATAACTTTCACATTTTCTTTCCGACTGTATTGTTCAAGCGAGTTGCGCAGTTCTTTTTCCTGCTTGAGTTCTTTTTGGAGCCGGCTAACATCGTCATTCAGGTCTGTGTAGCTTTTTTGGAGTAAATCTATTTTCGTCTTCAAGAGGTCATTTTCTTTTTTCACATCAAATAATTCAGATAAAATTTTTTCAAGTTGAAGATTTAGTCGGTCGTTTTGCTTCCTGCTGTCATCCATCCCTTTTTCCATTCTAGTCAGAATAGTTGCGAGTGTTATGTTCGAATCACCTTTCTCTACTATGATATCCCCTTGGTCCCCTTCACTTGGATTTTTGCTTTCTTGACGGTCTGTAAAGTTTGTGATTTTCTGTTGTTGTTGCTCCAGAATCCTTCTTCTCTTACTAGTTGATCGTTCCCTGCTCACATTTCCTTCCACTGAAACCTGTCCTACCTGTGGACTGACAAAGGAGTCGGAGGCGCCTTCTTCACTGTGGCCTGGACTGCTGCTTGGTCTGTTGGTGCGTTTCTTTTGTTTTGACGGAGTTTTCTTCGGTGCCATTTTCGCATTGACCACGAACAAGAGAGGGAGAAAACACGCAAATAACTAAACGCACAGGAGATCGATGTTCCTTAAAAACCGTCCAATATTTGGCGAAAGGTGGAGGGCACACACACACACACAAAAACACTCGTCACTGAAAACACCACATTTTTTCTCCTTTTTTTTCTTTTTTTTTTTTCTTCCCCTTTTTTTTACACAAAGTATCCGTCCATTCTGAAAAGTCGATATAAAGTCTCCTTTCTTTGAGAATGAGAGAAACAAAAAATTAAACGAAATACAATGCAAGGCACATTTTTCTTAGTTGTGAATTCAAGGCAGAAGCAAGTTCACTCCATTTAGTCGGAGCGCTGGCTCGGTGCGTCTTGCTCCGCCGGTGAACAGGTTTCAAGTCCCCGTTGTTGTTTATTCTTTGTTAAAGGGTTATGATGGTGAGCTCCGAAGGTGAGCAATGGAAACTGTCGTGTGTTCATGGTGTTCCCGAAATATGCTGATTTATACTGTGGGGAGCTAGATGGAAACCTTTCTCATGTGTATGTATTGCTGATGGATACCAGTGATGAATAACCTTTCTCTTATGTATTTATTACTGATGGATAGGAATGTATGGAAATCATTCCGACAGTTAAATTGTTTTGATAGACGCTTTCTTATGATAAATGGGAATGAATGGAAATCATGTTGAGAGTTATTTAAAGCCAGCTTATGCTACATGTTATGTGATGTGTAGTGAACATCTACTTGGTGTTAATCAAGGATGCGCAAAGATTGTGTCATGTATGTGAGATGGATATTGATAATGGGGAATCGTTGCTTTTGATAAAAATGAAAAAAGAAAGATTAATGAAAACGTTTTCTCTTGAGCGGTAGTGATCTTGTAAAATGTTAAAACATTATGTTATGATCTTGTGAAATGATCAAAACCTTTTGTGAACGAGATGAGAGAAGGTTATAATACACGAATTATACTTTCGCTCATCGTGAAGGTCTATATGGTCTTTCCTCGCTAACGCGAATGTTATGATTTTGGATAAAGATGACGTGTCAGCGTATTGAACTTTTGAGATAGTAATTTTGAAAGAAGTAAAGTGTCGCTTTTTGTTAAAACCTCGTTGATTTTGATTGTAGATAAAGTGCTCTGTTTACGATAAAAAAAAATAAAAAAAAATAGGAAGCCATTATTAACTGAGTGTGATTAAAAGACAATGGATAATAGGCTAGATAGTCAAAGAAGTTTTCTCAGTTCCCCCAGGTAGAGTTTCACCCTGGTGTCCGTGGGAACTGGTTGTCCCTACCTCGGGTCCGGGGCCTGTTGTGTGTCCCCATTCTCCACCGTGCTGGGTGTGCGAGAGGCTGGTGCATGCCAGTATAGACCTGACCAGCCAGCTGAGCCAGCGCCTCTTCTGCGAGAGAAGTCGTCGCTTCGGGTTCGAGACCCTAAGTCCTGTTCGCCAGCTGCGACCTGCGCTGGTCCTGCCTAGTCAGAACCACCGCCTGTGTTGACAACGACCTGCAGCGTCAGCGTTGTTCCTGCACATTGTGAGACCCTTGTTGCTGTGCAGTAACAGAGCAACAGCTCGGGGAAGTGGAGGCTGGTGCCTCAAAAGTAGCAGAGTGCTACTTCAGTGTGATCGGACTGAATCATGGTTTTTTTGTTTGTTTGTTTGTTTGTTGTTGTTGTTGTTGTTTTTTTGTTGGTTTTTTTTTTTTTTTTTTTTTTTTTTTTGGGGGGGGGGTTACTTCCTTGTGGACAGAGACGTCACAGCATCGTTCTGTCGTCACTTCAAGTTACTACCCCTACTATTCATAATAAATTGTTTAAAATTTGCCCAGATTTAACCAATCCTTTCTCATCGGTGGTACGTAACCGTAAAGAGGAATCGGTTTTGTCACGGTTACATATTGGGCACAGCTATATAACGCACAGTTGGATACTCAGAAGGGAAGATCCCCCATGGTGTGTTGCGTGTGACAGCTTGTTCAGTGTTAATCATTTTTTGACAGAATGTGCTGATTTGATGTGTATCAGAGAGAAGTTCTTTTCCACCAGTGATTTATCAGTTCTTTTTCGTGAGATTTCAGTAGATCTTATTTTTTCTTTTTTGAAAGAGGTAAACTTATTTTATAAAATATAGTGTTTTAATAATGTATACAGGTGTCGTTGGAGTTGAACAGATAATTGTGCTTTTGTCCTCATAGATTTTAAGCGATGTGTTAATACTAGTGTGGGTATTTGTATCTAGAGACTCAGCAGATATGATAGCTGAGGTCCTGATTTGGCTCTTAGTAGTCCGCTGGACCCTATAAACACTAACTACCCCTACTGACAGTCGCAGTGTCGTCGCGGCGACTTTGCTCTTCACCTACGTCTACCCCTACTAGCAGACTGCGCCCCCTTAGGCCAGACAGTGCCTGTGACAGACTGTTGGTGTGTGCGCCACAATTTTAGATATATATATATATATATATATATATATATATTGTACACCCATAATTGGGATGTGCTCAATGTAGACAGTGCCTGTGACAGACTGATGATGTGTGCGCTACATATATATATATATATATATATATATATATATATATATATATATATATTGATATTGTACACCCATAGTTGGGGTGTGCTCTATGTGTGTTATTCATGGTTATTGATGATGATGTTTTGTATGTGTTAGATGGCCTAGGCGGCATAGAAAAAAAAAAGAAAAAGAATTGCGGTTGTGTTGCCTGGCTATGTGCGGATGAGTGTGTGTGTGTGTGTGGTAGGAAAGCGTGAGCACGCATCCATATTTCTGGGAGTCAGACACTCGGACACACACGCACCAAGTACCCATGCGTAACACACATACAAGAGGAAAAAAAAAAAAGCCACTGAGTGTACTTTATATGCGATTTCACCGTAATACTCAGTTTCAACAGGTGGTGGTTGCTGCTCCCGCGCGGATGGCGGAGGTGGTGGTGGTGTGGGGGTGGTAGATGATGCTCCGACGTCGATGCGTGGCGGCGGAGGTAACTGAATGGTGAGGGTGTTACCTTAAAAAAAATGAAATAAGCCAGCACCACAACCAGATGAGTAGCAAACTAAACGAACACCACTGTTATTTTTTCAGCTCACCGATGCCACCTTGGCTTAATGCTGTGTCGGGCCAAACTGACATAGGCTAAAACACCAAGGCTACATCAAAATGTTATGCTCTGCATAGTTAGTTATGTAGAGGTAATCAGAAACGGTCACACACGTAATGTTCTCATCCCCAGCTGATGTATTTGTACCATAGTGTTCAAGTACTTCGGCTATTTGGATGGAGTCTTTTAGTCGGATAACAACAACAATAACAGCTCATTGATACTCTAGACCCCATTTTGGCACGCCGATGGATGACAGTGGCCAAAAAGGAAAAACGAATCACTCAGCGATTTGAATAAATTTGCTTTTATTACAGACTTAAGAGTCCATTACTCCCAAACCTAAACGGAGTGGTCTAAGGGAAAAATAACACACTTCCCCCTCGGTGACTGACCGACCCCGATTTCACTCCCTTAGAGTACAAAAAAAAAAAAAAAAAAAAAAAAAACTTGTACGATAAAGCTTTTTTTTTTTTTAGGTAATGGATGAGCCATCAACGTCTACTGGGGAAGATAGGACCTTCGTCTGTGCCCAGTGTGGTACAGCCTTCAACCACAGGCGAAGTCGACTTCGCCATGTACGGCAAGAGCATTGTCAAAAGAAGATGGGTAGGCAAAAAGGAAAGACCCCCCACCCTCCTCTCGCTGATGCTCCTCCCCCGAAAAGAGCTCGACCGGCGGAGACTGAAATAACCATACCGACCGGCGTCCCCGAAGAAGCCGCCGCTACCGCGAAAACTGGGGCGCCATTCGGACTCATTCTATCGAGGGGATGCACCAGCAGATGTATAATATCCGGTGGGGAGGGGAAGCTCCAGACTGGGACGGACCTCTCTCGGACATTTTCGAGTCACACGATAAAAGGTTCAAAGTCAATGCCAGCCACTCCTTTATCTTACACCACCGGGAGGAGTCTTTTTTTCATGCCTCACAAAACAACGCCAGAATCTTCGAACGACCGCGACTGATCAACAACCGAAAAGATTTTGAACGATTCCTGGAGGATCTCAACAACGAAGACGCTCGAGAGCATTTACTTACTTACTTAGGCCCATAGCTCAAGGGTGAGCATAGGCCATCGACTTGGTCCCCTGCCTCTTCGTCTTTGCCTCAGTGTCTCACCTCCAGCTGCTGCGAGGTCGGACTCTCTTCCTTTTCCCCTGCAGGTTCCATGTCAGGGCTTGGAGTGTGGTGCTGGATGCTGTCTTCCCGAGAATGTGTCCAATCCAGCCCCACTTCCTCAGCAGAATCTGCTCGACAACTGGTTCCTGTCCTGCTTGCTTCCATATATCTTCCTTGTTGATCTTCTCTGGCCATCTGATTTTGAAGATGCACCTCAGACAGATGTTGATGAAGGTCTGTATATTTGCTGTATTGCCTTGGTCATTCCCCAAATCTCGCAGCCGTAGAGCAGAACCGTCTTCACGTTCGAATTGAAGATACGCAATTTTGTTGTCCTTCTGATCTCTCCTGAGGCCCAGATGTTCTTTAGCATGATGAATGCTGCTCGCGCCTTACCCATCCTGGCCATGATGTCTCAGTTGGTGCCCGCCTGCTTGTCAACTATGCTTCTTAAGTAGACGAAGGAATCTACTTCCCTGATGGGCTCGCCTCCGACTGTGACTGGGCTGCTGCCTGTGGTGTTGATCTTCATCAGCTCGGTCTTCTTCTTGTTTTTCTTGAGCCCTGTTCCTGCTGATGTTGTCTCAAGGCGGGTGGTCTTGTCCTGCATCTGTGTGTGACTGTGGGAGAGGAGTGCCAGGTCGTCAGCAAAGTCAAGGTCATCTAGCTGCGTCCAGAATGTCCATTGTATCCCATTGTTCCTGCCTGTTGTTGTGGTCTTCATGAACCAGTCGATGACCAGGAGGAAGAGGACAGGTGACAACAGACATCCCTGGCACACTCCTGTCTTCACCTCAAAACCGTCGACAACTGGCCTGCATGAGCCACCCTGCAGTTCATATCCTGATAGGTGCACTGGATGAGAGAGATCCATAGTGCCTCTCTATCTACGCTGTCGAAGGCCTTTTCACAGTCGATGAAGTTGATGTAAAGGGGCGAGTTCCACTCCAAGGACTGCTCGGTGATGATCCTAAGGCTGGCGATCTGGTCGGCACAGGATGTTTCACCGGAAGCCCGCCTGCTGGTCTCGGAGCTTTGCGCCAACTGCTTCCTTCATCCTCTCCAATAAGACTCTGTTTAGAACCTTGCCTGGCACTGACAGGAGCATGATCCCTCTATAGTTACTGCAGTTGGTAAGGTCTCTTTTCTTTGGCAGTTTGATAACAATGCCTTCCCTCCACTCTGCTGGGATGTTCTCTTTTTCCCATATCTTACCAAAGAGGTTGTGCAGCAAGTTGACAGCTCTACCAACATCCACTTTAATGGCTTCTGCTGGGATCTCATCAGGTCTCGCTGCCTTCCCATTCCTCAGTGTCAGGATGGCCTTTCTGATCTCTGCTTTCGATGGTTCTCACAGTTGATGGGCAGTTCTGTTTCTGCTGGTAGGAATCGGGTGGTGCTTCGGGGGCAGGACGGTTTAGTAATTCCGTGAAGTGCTCTGCCCATCGCTTCAATTGATCTTCTGTTGTTGTGAGGGTCTTTCCGTTCTTGTCTTTGACTGGCTTGCCAGTCTGTTGGAATTTGCCCGCCAGCTTCTTTGTGGTGGTGTACAGTTCTCTCATGTTGCCCTGTCCTGCAGCATCCTCTGCTTGTCTGACAAGCCTGTCGATGAAGTCTTTCTTATCTTTCTTCACACTTTTCTTCACTTCTTTGTCCGCCTGGGTGTAGTCTTCTTGGGCTTGTGTTTTGCTTGATCTTGTCTGGCTCATGTTTAGTGTGGCTTTCTCCTCTTTCCTTTTGTTCAGTTTCTGAATAGTATCATCAGAGATCCACTCCTTGTGTTCGTTCTTCTTCTTTCCAAGTACCTCCTCACAGGTCTCATGCCAAAGTTTCTTAGTATGTTGCCACTGGTTTTCAATGTCTGTGCTCTTCTCTTCAAGCATTTCTTCAAGCAGTTGGAACCTCTCGGAAAGACTGATCTGAAATTTTTCCTTTATTTCTTTACTGCTAAACAGCTGCATATTATATCTTGTCCGTACTGCATTTGTTGATGTGTACTTCTTGAGTCGGAGTCTCACTGTTGTCACAAGCAGGTGGTGGTCTGATGTCAGCACCCCTCATCACCCTCACATCCCGCCGTGATCGCCAGAATTTCCTACTGATGCAGATGTGGTCGATCTGGTTCTCCGTGACGTGGTCCAGGGATCTCCAGGTGGCCTTGTGGATGCCCTTGTGGGGGAAGATGCTGCCTCTTATCACCAGCTGGTTCAATGCGCACAGATCTGCAAAACGTTCTCCATTCTCACTCATCTGTCCAAGTCCATGTGTCCCCATGATGTCTTCATAGCCCGTGTTGTCTGATTCTATCTTGGCGTTAAAGTCACCCATGAGTATTGTGATGTCGTTTGCTCCTCTTCTCTCCAGCACAGCTTGTACTTGCTGGTAGAAATCATCTTTCTTTTCCTCCTCCGCATCATTTGTGGGAGCGTAGCATTGGATGATGTTCAGCTTGATGTTCTTCTTCTTGGTGCTAAACTTGCCTGTGATGATGCGGGAGTTTATAGGTTCCCAGCCAATGAGTGCCCGCTGCGCCTCTGGTGTCAGCATCGGGGCCACGCCTTCTGTGGGGGGGAGGGGGGGGGGGGGCTCCGTCCTCTGTGTGTCCCGAGTACAGCAGCAGCTCTCCTGATAAAGTCTCAGCTGTCCAGTCTGTAGCCACCTTATCTCACTTAGTCGTAGGGCTCCTATCTTGTAGGTCTTCATCTCTCTTGCTATATGGATGGTTCTGCTCGCTTCGTACATTGTCCTGATGTTCCAAGTGGCTATCCTTGTTGTTTTCCTGGGGGTCAGAAGGGGGGTCGGTCTTGCAGCTTCCTCTCGGCTTTCACTGCCTGACGTCATGAATCTCCAGGATGGAGACCCTTCCTCTGCCAGGTGAATGTCTTGGTTTAATGTTGTCGATGCTTCTGTGACTTGATTTTTTTTCCAGGAAATGGTGTTAGCCCTATGCAAACCCGTTTTAACCTCCGGGAGAGTTGGTCTACATTCGTCTGACCTCCACCCTTCGACCTGTCCAGCTTGGGTGGCCCTACCAGGAGCATACGCTCCCGCTGGCATAGCTCTCTGGGTCATAGAGGTACGCAAGCTCCCACACCACGACAAGGAGTAGATCGTGTGGAAGACTCTAGAGCACGCCCGGCAAGAAAGGCCGGACTCAAAAGTGGACCGTCTACTCCATCCCTCCACCAGCTTTTACATCAAGAGATAGATAGATAAGTAGGTAGACAGATAGATTGATAGATAGACGAATAGATTGATAGACAGATAGATAAATGGATGAATATTGAGAGATATACGTAGATAGGTAGATAGATAAATCGATAGATAGATAGATAAATGGATGGATAGAGAGAGAGATAAGAGGTAGATAGATACAGATAAATGGATGGATAGAGAGACAGATGGATAGTTAGATAGATAAGTAGGTAGATAGATGGGTGGATGGATAGATACATAAATAGACAGACAGATAGAGAGGTAAGTAGATGGATGGATGGATGGATAGATACATAGATAGATAGATAGATAGACAGACAGATAAGTGTGCAAGATCCTGTCACGTGTCATTACTACTTTAGCTTCCTTCTTTGACCGTAATCTGTAGTCTTCCTAGTGGCCTACATTTTGGTTCTGTGGACTGAATTGTTTGCGACGTGAGATGTCCAGTAGTCTTCAGAAACACCTCATTCTGGTTGCTACGTGCCCATGGCTGGTCTGAAGACAGGAGGATCGCACGCTGACACAGAAAGGCACGTTCAGGTCGTTCTCAAAAACATTTACTGCGTCCGAGTGTCCTTGTCTGGTCAGAAGACTGGAGGATCGCACGCCGACACAGAGAGACGTTCAGGTCGCTCTCAAAAACATTTACTGTGTCCGAGTGTCGATTCCTTCTGTTGTTGTTGTTGTTATACATGTGTCAAGAAACACACCAGCTGATTCCAAACAGATAGATTAACACAGAGAAAAAAAGATTGAGAGAATCCCAGCGGGCTTAAGGACATGATCCTGGGCGATTTTCTGAAATCCGATGTCAGACGTGGGAATGGCTCATCTGTTCAAATCAAAAATCATCTTTATTGAGGGTTACAGAATAAGCTTTACAGCTTTTTTTTCATGCTGCCCTCACAAAAAAGAATATCAAGTACAATAATGTAGAAAAAAAGGAAAAAGAAACGCGAAATAATGCATACATGGAAATCCAAAAATATAGGCCAACAGTGTAATGAAAACAATGAAACATCTAACGACTATCACAATTAATATTTTGATGAACATTTGACAACATATCAGACTTAGGTACATTAGGACATTGGAGAGAGAGAGAGAGAGAGAGAGAGAGAGAGAGAGAGAGAGAGAGAGAGAGAGAGAGAGAGAGAGAGAGACTGACATCTTTTATTGACATCTATAGGCTAATAGCCTTTTTGTCAAGGGGGTACAATGTCTTTTTTGTCTTCTTTTTTTTTTTTGCATAGAAGAAAAGAAAACAAAAGAAAAACAGCAAATTAGGTGTCTACACAACTAAGCAAAATTAAGAAATTATTTCCATTTTCATCACTCATTTGTGTTTGTTGTGTATGTTCTAGTACAAAATCATTCACACACGGCAATCATTCCCTTCACATGTGCACACTGATCCATCCTATCTTCCAACGCCTTGCACGCACGCATTTATATCCTTATCCTCCCTTCTCCCCATTCACACATATTCCCTGTACAAATATTTAAACTGGCTTGGTATTATGAAAAACATTTACTTGAACCATCAAGCTTCAAGGTCAAATAAGTATTCTAGACATTTAAAAATGAAATATAATTGACATCCCTCCGTGTATTGAACTTTTATTCATTCGCAATTTTCTTCCGCGTGTCTAAAGCTTCTGCTACATAATTTGCCAGCATCTTTAACAATGTTTCATCACTTGTTTGCAAAATATTGTTAAGGTTTCGACTCTTGACTGTGTTATGATCAAATAGTCTTGATTTTTTTTCTAATGTTCTCATAAGCAGGACAAGTGAACAAAAAATGTAACTCGTCTTCTCTAATTGCAATATCATTACACAATGGACATGAATCATCAACGGCATCATTATTTAGATACAATCTTTTATTAGCATTTAATCCCAGTGTTCTATTTCTAAATCTTGCAAGAATACCTCTTTGCCACCGATTAGATACTAGATGTAAATACTTTTCTGCCTCCAAGTTACTTTTGAAGGACAGGAACCAGGAATATTTATCATGTTCTTCTAGTTGGCTGTGCAATTTTTGTTTATACGAGGAAATTAATTTATCTTTGAATTCAGACATAAAAATGGTTTTGTTTCCAACTCCCTGGCTCAACCACATTATTCCAAACCCATTCTCTGTTAGCACTTTCTTTATTTTAGAGGCCCAGTTAACATTTCCTAACTCACATTGTTGCAGCATCATGTCGTAGGCTTGCCTACTCAGTCTAGCTTCTGGTAATGGTATTACTTTACACGAATATCTAACACACTTTACAATACATCTGATGTACAAAGGGTACCTTCCTGTTTCACCGTAAGCTATTTTATTGGATGAATGAATCGGAATATTCAGAAACCGTTTGATTGCATAAGTGTGCACTCTTTCTATTTTTAGATATTTTCAAGTCCCCATATTTCAGCACCATGTGTAAGAATCGGTTCAATCTGGGTATCAAATACCTTCCAAAATATGTGTGGATCAGTAGCATTTAATTTCCTTAATGTTCTCAAAATTTCTGTCACTCCTTTTTTTGCCTTTTCTACTTGTTTTACACCAACCTAAATTCCAACTTAATTTTGTTGTAAAAACATACCTAAGTATTTGTACGAATTGGTTACTTTAACCTCTGAATTACCATACCACCAAACTTCATTCCTAGCTAAATATCCACCTTTACGAAATACAATAATGTTGGTTTTATCAAGGTTTACTGTCAGTTTATCAGCTTCCTGTTTCAAAACATTCAATTGGGTTTGCAATCCTATTGCTGTACTAGACAACAGAATTACATCATCGGCAAACAGCATCATAAAAATCTCCACAGCACCTGGAATAATCTGAATACCATGTTTACCATTTCTTGAGAGCTCTATAGCAAGCTCATTGATAAAAAAACAAAACAAAAAAAACAACAACTGGGGGCTTAAAAGACAGCCTTGCTTGACTCCACGTGGGCAATTGAAAAAATCAGAATAAACACATTTCTCATGCACACATGCCAAGACAGAGTCGTACATTCCACGTAATGCCATAAATAACTTTCCATTGACTCCATTTTTTTCTAAGAACATTCCATAAAATGTTTCTATTTACAGAATCAAAAGCTTTTCTGAAATCAACGAAAGCAACATACAATTTTGTATTTTTATGCATGCATTTTTGTACAAGAGCGAACAACGTAAATATATGATCAGTTGTGCGTACACAGATCTAAATCCTGCCTGCTCCTCCACGATTTTCTCTTCCCAGTCTGCCCAACGTTTTAATCTCACATTTAAAATGTGTGTGTAAACTTTGCTGACAACACTTGTCAGTGCTACACCTTGGTAGTTATCAGGAGTGTTTACGTCTCCCTTTTTATGGATAGGAACGATGACTGATTTAGCCCATTCAACCGGAAATGACCCGCTCCGAAACAAGTTATCGAATATCAATACCAGAACATCAATTACTAAATGATTAGAACTTTTCAGCATTTCCCCTACAATTTTATCTGGCCTTGCACTCTTCCCGCCTTTTAAATGTTTTATGCCGGCAATCTTTTCTTGTGTAAGTAATCGGTTCGTTGAATAAAGGTTCGTCTGTTTCCGTCATTTCTGTTTCTAATTCTTGTGTTTCTACTCCATTGCCTTCCACTGTGTTACAAGAATGATTAAAGACATTTAAGAAATGATCATACCATTGCTGAGATGTGATATCATTATTTATAGTTGTCTTTCTGTTCACTTGTCTTACTGCTGACCAGAAACGCTTTGGGTCACTGGCTGACTCTTTTAATCTTTGTAATCTAATCTCATCAAATTCTTTCTTTTTCTTTTTCCTCAAATTAATGTATTGTACTCTTTCTTTGACGTACTCACCTTTACGCTCTGTCTTATATGGCTCGGTTTTAGCTCTCCTGTATCTCTGAAGTAGATTTTTGACCAGTCGTTGTTTTTGTCGACATTCCATGTCAAACCAGTCATCACACTTTTTCCTTACGTTATAAACCTTTCTCACCATGCACGCTGCGGCACCACACAAAGCATTCACAAAAAGTTCAATACATAAATCAATGTTATGACAATTCTGAGTAATTCTTTCCATAATGTTCCTAAAATCATTTGATTCTAATTCATTTTTAAACAATTGTTCAATTTCATCAATCCATACAATCTTTTTGAGAGACAGACAGACAGACAGACTGAGACAGACAGACAGACAGACAGAAGACAGGCAGAGAGTCAGACAAACTGACAGAGAGAGAGAGAGAGAGAGATTATGGTGATGATGATGATGATGATGATCATCATCATCATCATTATTTCCAAGGGTAACAGATAAGAAAACACATGCTTTTTTTTTCATCTGGCCCTTGCCCCGCTAAGGGACTAATGAAGCATGACTAACGACTAAAACTTACAACACTTTTAACAAACACACATAGCTTCACAAATACATTAAAAAGTTGATGAGTTGTTCCTCCATTAACATTGAGGCGTAGATGAATTTAAAGTAAAAAAAAAAAAATAAAAAATAAAAAAAAAATAACAAAATGATTGAAAAAACAAGCAAGAATAAAGAAATCGGTTACAAAGAAGGAAAAAAAACAACAACAAAAACTCATCACACACAGACAGAATAAGCGATCCTTCTGTTGGTTATCGAGAGAGAGACACAGAAGAGAGAGAGAGAGAGAGAGAGAGAGAGAGAGAGAGAGAGAGAGAGAGGAGAGGAGGGAGGGAGAGTTGTATTCCTTTTGTGAAAAAAAATATGAGCATACAACAAGCTGCGAAGGATGATGATTAGACAACTACAATGCATCAATAAGATCAACTTTTTTTTTTTTTTTTTACATTTTCATGATGTGGCTACAAAGCAAGACAAGGACGAACAGTCTACAATCAGTTATCAGTTGGCGACATTAATTCCTAGCATCAATAATCATAACACTTATTTATCATGAAGTGTGTATGTGTGCGTGTGTGTGTGCATGTGTGTGTGAGTGCGCGTGCGTGTGTGTGTGCGTGTGTGTGTGTGTGTGTGTGTGTGTGTGTGTATGTGTGTGTGTGTGTGTGTGTGTGTGAGAGAGAGAGAGAGAGAGTATTTTTTTTAACTAATCATACACTGCACAAGACTAGATTATTAACCAAGTGGTGTTACATCAATAAGCAGCCGTAATTATGAAAGAGAGAGAGAGGGAGAGAGAGACAGAGAATTTTTTAACAACTCATACTCTACACAAGACTAGATTATTACCCAAGTGGTGTTACATCAATAAGCAGCCGTAAATATGAGAGAGAGAGAGAGAGAGAGAGAGAGAGAGAGAGAGAGAGAGAGAGAGAGAGAGAAGAGAGAGTATTTTTTTAACTAACCATACACTATACAAGACTAGATTATTAACTAAGTGGTGTTACATCAATAAGCAGCCGTAAATATGAAAGAGAGAGAGAGAGAGAGAGAGAGAGAGAGAGAGAGAGAGAGAGAGAGAGAGAGAGAGAGAGAGTTATATTCCTTTTGTAAAACATTAACATACAACAAGCTGCGAAGGATGATAATTAGACAACTACAATGCATCAATGAGAGAGAGAGAGAGAGAGAGAGAGAGAGAGAGAGATGATGATGATGATGATGATGATGATGATAATCTTTATTTCTTTATTTCCAAGGGTAACAGATAAGCAAACACATGCTTTTTTTCATCCGGCCCTTGCCCCATTAAGGTACTAAGTATGACTAGCGACTACGACTTACAAAACTTTTACCAAACACACATATCTTCACAACATTAAAAAGTTCATCCAATAACATTTAAGGCGCAGATGACTTTAATGAGAGAGAGAGAGAGAGAGAGAGAGAGAGAGAGAGAGAGAGAGAGAGAGAGAGAGAGAGAGATTCCGAGTGATGTCATCAGAAGACATTCTTAAAGAGGGATAGAACTGATTGGAGGGAAGGGATGGGGATGCTGTAAGAGCGGATGTTTGGTTTTATTCTGGTTTTGGTTCTAAAATTAGGTTGCACCTTTCTGGATTCCGTTTCTTCCCAACTGTGGTGTGGGACCTGTAAGTCATCACCGATGTGCGGGAGTACACATGAAGATTTTCTGCTATAGGTGTTTATCGATGTGAAGCAGCATTTCTTGATTTGATTTATTTATTTATCTATTCATTTCACAAACCTTATTACTGACTGGGATCCCATTTAAAACCCGTATTATGATTGTCGTTTCCATGGTTTTCAAGTGTGTTGTTTCCATAGTTTTCAAATGTGTGTGTGTGTGTGTGTGTGTGTGTGTGTGTGTGTGTGTGTGTGTGTGTGTGTGTGTGTGCGTGTGTGTGTGTGTGCACATTCAATATGTTACACAGTTTAGCAGTGGGGAAATCTGTCCATAAATAGATAGTCATATAGATAGGCAGGCAGGTGGGTAGATAGATATGTGTCTGTGTGTGCGTGCGTGCGTGCACGGGCACGAACTTAATGCTCACCATGAGTGATGGCAAGAACCAAGTCAGTATCACTGACAAATTCTGGCAGGCGCAGTTCTCAGTGATTGGCGGTCTCATCACGACAAGGGCCGCAGACTCTCGAGCATCTGCACCAACTGTGGCATTCCAGTCAACCTGAACAATGAGGATGTCTTTCTTGTCAACATGGAGGGAAAATCAGACCTGAGATTCTCATCATAGTAGGGTATGAAGGGGGGCTAGAATTTGAGACTTTTTTCCCTCTGTGCTTATTGATGATGATGATGACGCCATAGAGTTCCAATCTGGTCTGACACCACACGACAATACTGTACTCCATGCGTGCTCTCCTTATATATCCTGAGTCAACCAACCCCGAGAAATACATACACCTGCAGCTTTAGACAGGAAATCCGAGCATCACTCTTAAGAACTTCATTAATCAAGTGGATAAATCTCGACTGGGTGGTTCCATTCTTCCCGAACTGAGACCATACCAAACTCAACTCTGGGTAGAAGCTAGTCATGTGTTGAAAAATCTCATAAATAGAAATGACTCTGATGGGAATCAAACCCACGACCTCCCAGCCGGGAAGCTGCAATACTAACCACTTGGCCATGGTAGCATTTGTATCACTGAAGTCAATTTGTGTGTGTGTGTGTGTGTGTGTGTGTGTGTGTGTGTGTGTGTGTGTGTGTGTGTGTGTGTGTGTGTCGTGCGTGTGAGTGTGAGTGTGTGTGTGTGTGTGAAAGAGTGTGAGTGTGAGTGAGTGTGTGATATAAAGGGTTAGCTGATACGAGAAAATCGCTACCTGAAATAACATTGACAACTGTCCTGAACCTGCTCGATAAATCTATTTCTTTGGATTATATTACTTTTAAGACTGCACTAAAGACCTTTACACAGACCAATATCACCGCTTTACAAAAGAGAAGTGATGCTATTTGCATCACTAAGTTTGAGATCACACAGTATGATATTGAACAGGACTGGAGTGATGACTACAGCACACCCACATCTGAGAGATCAGAGATTAAAAAAGCAACAAGTATTTTCCTTAAGTATTTTCTTCTCGCACTTTGATCTAGATGCTAAACTTTGAACACCATGAACACCACAACCAACATCTATAAGATATGTGTGATCAGAAATTTTAAACTGTGCACACCATGAACACCACAGCCAACATCTATAAGATATGTGTGATCAGAAATTTTAAACTAGTCAACAGGCAGCACCAAAGGCCATGTATGTTATGAGTTGTCCTTGTTCCTGCACAGTTCAGTAGTGCACAAAACTTGAATGTAATGCGAGTCCTTGTTTAAGGCAAAGTTTAAGCCTAGTGTTTGATTCACTGCCTTAGAATAAAATCCATTCAGTCCCCATATATCTTCGGAAATGAATGTGTGTTGTTTTTCCCCCATATTAGATTGTTCGTCTATGTATTTGTCTGACTTTATTCAAGTTTAAAAGGCTGTGCCAGTCTTGAATAAAAGTTACTCTGTGTCAGGTTTTCTTATGGGAGCAAAAAATACCCCACTTGTTTACTGTTTACCCCATATATCTTGTTTTTGTTGACATGGATTTAAAACGAAGGGAGCTGAGTCAGAGACTGAGTTACCTACATTCTGTCTTCTCAAGCTCAAGTACGATGCAACATTCTGCGCAGTACAAGCTCTGTGCAAGAACGAAGATGAAATGTCACAAACATATAAAGAAAACCTTGCAACGCAATCATCAATAACGGTCTCCTCTTCAAAACAAGGACTAACCCACATGTCGCATACCATCCGACACAATTTTCCAGACGTCCCAAAGATTGATGATGACAGTCCTTGGCAAAGGCACTCCAACATTTAATCAAATCAACGTAGCCCTGTCAGTTACTTCTTTTGAGCCTGAGGGGGAATCTAAGATGACTCCACGTGGCTGAAGATGGCAGTTCACTGGAACACTCTGGGTGCTGCTCCTTGCTGGCCAGTGTTCCATGATCCCTACAAGACTGATCCGTAGGAATGTCAACCCATGCCTGGATTCACACCAAACTCAAACCAAACAAAACAAAAAAAAAAGAAAGAAAATGGAAAACAGGTCTCAAAGCAGGCTTAACTTTTAAGCAGAGCATCGATGCCATTTACTTTCCGTTCTTCTTCTTCCTCACTTTCCAGTTTGGAAACATATTCTCTTATGTCTCTTTCCCACACACAAGCATATTTCAGCCAAAATATCAAAGTCCGTTTCGGTGGGGATATAAATGGAAATCTTTTCCACAATTTAAATACCGACAGTAGGTACAAAGGTCAATGACAGATACAAATTTTCCAGACATTCCTTCTCAATCTACACAAGATTTGGAACGAATTTGAGAAAGATGCATACCTAGGCTTAAAGAATAGTGTGGAGGATTTGAAATGGGCATGTCATCAAGGCCCTGTTGGCCAGGCATTGACAGTCAAGGAAGACTGCACTGTCTCTAACTGGAACGCTCTCAACACTTTGCCCAAGAAGCCACATATGCAACTGAAGTGCGGGCACAGTGAACTTTTCTTTCACTTCAGTTGCCCAGGCGCTCAACATAATTGCTCAGAGAAAGAATGATTGATTCTCATGCTGACTGCTGTCAGGGGAGTACTGCTTCGTGCATTGTTTTTTTCTCTTTGTAACGTCTGAAGATGATATATTTGTCAAAGATTTACCTGTCTGTTTCGTATTGTACATAAAATCTGCGTAACTCCACAATTTGTTTTGTGTGTTTATTTTCATCATGGCCGGCTAACTCAAAGTTTGTGACAAAGCTGTATCGATTCAAGATAAAGACTCAAGACTCAACTGAACTTGGTACAGAAATTCTTTTTCTGACTTGTGCTTGATTAAAATACAAATAAACGAACAGAGTAAGATATGAAAGTATGTACACAAGGAATGATCTGAAACCTCACAGACACTGTTCCTCGTAATTCCCATCTCCAGTCACCATGGTACAAATGTCTTTTGATCCCCCCCCCCCCCCACCTTCCCCCCACCACACTTCCTGTTCCCCTCCCCTATCTTCATGCTCTTCTTCACCCTTTTCCTACCTACACCCCTTCCTTCCCACTCATACTTCTTCCCCACCTTCCACAGGCACACAATTATCTCCCAATAAGAACATAACAGTCAAAAATTCTTTAGAGCAACACACTTGCAGTATGAGCCTTACATAAAAATTCTGTATGAACAGCACGCTCTGGTTTCTTTGCGGAAAACAAAACAACAACATAGAAATGTCCAATCAAATTTATTTTTGCTCTGAATCCCAGCAACTTCAAATTGAAATGTTCTTGAATCATTGCTGGTTCAAGTGATGTAGTTGGCTAAGTATGTGATGAGAATGCCAAAGAGAAGCACAAGTGGCATTCTCATCACATACTTAGCCAGAGGCATGGAACTGAACCAACTCAAGTACCAACAGCATCTATGAGACCCACAACATCAGGAACGTGGCCTGCTTCATCAGGCATGGGCCTGCGAGACCCACAAAATAAGAGTGGGGACTTGCTGTTAAACTACTTCTTCATCAGGCATGGGCCTGCAAGACCCACAAAATAAGGGTGGGGACTTGCTGTCAAACTACTTCTTCAACAGGCATGGGCCTGCGAGACCCACAAAATAAGGGTGGGGACTTGCTGTTAAACTACTTCTTCAACAGGCATGGGCCTGCGAGACCCACAAAATAAGGGTGGGGACTTGCTGTTAAACTACTTCTTCAACAGGCATGGGCCTGCGAGACCCACAAAATAAGGGTGGGGACTTGCTGTTAAACTACTTCTTCAACAGGCATGGGCCTGCGAGACCCACAAAATAAGGGTGGGGACTTGCTGTTAAAACTACTTCTTCAACAGGCATGGGCCTGCGAGACCCACAAAATAAGGGTGGGGACTTGCTGTTAAACTACTTCTTCAACAGGCATGGGCCTGCAAGACCCACAAAGTAAGGGTGGGGACTTGCTGTTAAACTACTTCTTCAACAGGAATGGGCCTGCGAGACCCACAAAATAAGGTGGGGACTTGCTGTTAAACTACTTCTTCAACAGGAACAGGCCTGTGAGACCCACAAAGTAAGGGTGGGGACTTGCTGTTAAACTACTTCTTCAACAGGCATGGGCCTGTGAGACCCACAAAATAAGGGTGGGGACTTGCTGTTAAATTACTTCTTCAACAGGCATGGGCCTGTGAGACCCACAAAATAAGAGTGGGGACTTGCTGTCAAACTACTTCTTCAACAGGCATGGGCCTGCGAGACCCACAAAATAAGGGTGGGGACTTGCTGTTAAACTACTTCTTCATCAGCCATGGGCCTGCAAGACCCACAAAATAAGGGTGGGGACTTGCTGTCAAACTACTTCTTCAACAGGCATGGGCCTGCGAGACCCACAAAATAAGGGTGGGGACTTGCTGCTAAACTACTTCTTCAACAGGTATGGGTGGGCGAGCCTCTGAAATAGGAATCAGTGGATACATGTTGAAGCATGATGAGGGTTAACAAGGGTAACGGATCAGCTCTCATTATGATTCAGTTTCATCAAGTCCACGCCCCCGTATAGAGTCTATAATACACAGTTATATAGGACCTAGAATAACAGTTTCATCAAGTCCATGCCCCCTGTAGAGTCAATAATACACAGTTATATAGAACCTAGACTAATGAAGCATAACTGCAGTGTCGTCAGAAAGACAGTGTAAAGAAGAACGACCAAAGAAAAAAGAAATAAAACGCATGAACTGATGCAGCAGGTTGAAAAAAAAACTATTTGAAGGGAAAAAATTCACTAATTACATACATGCAGTGAAAATTGGAGGGGGTTGGGGTGTGGAAATCATAATGTCATGCAAGACAATATCACAGCAGAAAAATCATTGCAGAATCAGTAACAAGCGGAACACACAGATATCCAAAGCACGAGTAAGTGGGTAAAAGAGAGAGGAGATGGAGATGGACACAGGAGGGGAAGAGGGTTGTGAGAGAGAGAGAGGGAGAGAGAGAGAGAGAGAGAGAGAGAGAGAGAGAGAGAGAGAGAGAAACAAAGAAAGTCAGAGAGAAAAGCACAATGCACAGAGTACAATCTGATGTAAAAAGTCATACTTTGGAAGCTCATGGTGAAGAGATTAACATGGCACATATGATGAAGAAAGACTGAAAGCTATGTATGGTATGACAGCAAAAGTTAATAACATGGCACATATAATGAAGAAAGACTGAAAGCTATGTATGGTACGACAGCAAAAGTTAATAACATGGCACATATGATGAAGAAAGACTGAAAGCTATGTATGGTACGACAGCAAAAGTTAATAATATGGCACATATGATGAAGAAAGACTGAATGCCATGTATGGTACAACAGCAGAAGTTAATAACATGGCACATATGATGAAGAAAGACTGAAAGCTATGTATGGTACGACAGCAAAAGTTAATAACATGGCACATATGATGAAGAAAGACTGAAAGCTATGTATGGTACGACAGCAGAAGTTAATAACATGGCACATATAATGAAGAAAGACTGAAAGCTATGTATGGTACGACAGCAAAAGTTAATAACATGGCACATATGATGAAGAAAGACTGAACGCCATGTATGGTATGACAGCAGAAGTTAATAACATGGCACATATAATGAAGAAAGACTGAACGCCATGTATGGTATGACAGCAGAAGTTAACATGGCACATATAATGAAGAAAGACTGAACGCCATGTATGGTACAACAGCAGAAGTTAACATGGCACATATAATGAAGAAAGACTGAACGCCACGTATGGTACAACAGCAGAAGTTAACATGGCACATATAATGAAGAAAGTCTGAACGCCACATATGGTACGACAGCAGACGTTAACATCAAATTCTGCTTCATTCAAATGAGATACATAAACAGAAACTCACAGCATGAAGAGTGAGACAGACAGACATGAACAGCCAGACTGACTGAGATAGAGGCAAAGAGACAGCAAGAAAAGAACACAGTAATAATATATGAAACAGACATCTTGGTTTTAGACAGAAGATGTACAAATAACAAATAAAACGAAATATATTACAAATGAAGCTGAACATGACATATGGCACAAAAGGAGAGCTATGTCTAGGAAAAGGCAAAAGGCTATAACAGACTAAGGGATAACACTCTATGTTTTGTGTGTGTGTGTGTGTGTGTGTGTGTGTGTGTGCGTGCATGTGTTGTTGTTCTGTTTTACGTCTTTCCACATTACGTGATATTAGACGAAAAAAAAAAAAAAAAAAAGGGGGGGGGGGGGTCAGGGTAAAAAAGGTTAACACTATGAGGTAAAATAACTAACTTATCTACAGCAATAACACAAAAGTAGAAAATCCACTTAATCAAAGACTTAAAAAAAAAAACAAAAAACTAAAAACCCACACAAAAAAAAACCCCGAAACATGTAACTCTTCTGTCTCATCGCACCACTGACTGTTATATGTTATAAATATTTGCCAATTGGACTTTTAGCTAAGTGCAAAAAGAAAAGATACGTTTCACTTGCTGACAGTGACCGGAAAACATTTTGACTAGGCTGTACAGACGTATTGGAATGAATTTTTTCATCAAGTTACACAAAAGAATGTGATCAGTTGATATGCTATGACCACATATACAATGTATATTTTTGACATACTTTGTTTTAAAACAATCCAATTTCCATCTACAGATCAAGGAACTTATCTGTCGTCTACGATAAATGTTTTGATCGTACTTACTTAACATTTCATGAATACTTCCCATTTCATCGTGTAAACCAAAACACCCAGTTTCTCTTTCTATCAAATGAAGATTAGAAAATTGTACTTTCTCTGCCAAAGTATAGCACTCTTGCATTGACATAGAGAGGTTCAAAAAATGCGAATCTGATGATCGTTTTGCTCCTCTCTTTGCCAGAACATCAACCTTTTCATTATAGTATAACCCACAGTGGGAGGGCACCCAAAGAAATGTTATTTCAGTGTCTCTGACTGAGAGGAAGTGTACTAAATTATTTATTTCAGTGATCATCTCAGGTCGAACTTTTAATCTAAAATTCTTCATTGCAGTAAGAACTGACTTGGAATCTACGCATAAAACAACTTTAAATAAATTTTGAGGGTAATCAACAACACACTTTAAAGCCATAATTATATCAGTTAACTCAGCAGTGAATATAGATTTGTTTTTTCCAAGATAATAGGACTTTTCTTCGTTAAGACCTGGGATAATGTATGCTGCACCTGCATGTTCATTGATTAATGACCCATCAGTGTATATCAGTGCATGTGTGTGTGTGTGTATGTGTGCATGTGTGTGTGTGCATGCATGTGTGCATGCATACGTGTGTATGCATATATGTGTGTGTGTGTGTGTGTGTGTGTGTGTGTGTGTGTGTGTGTTGTGTGTGTGTGTGTGTGTGTGTATGTGTGAGTGCGTGCGTATGTATGTGTGTGATTACTTGAAAAATTACATCAAGAAAGCCTTAACACCAACTGGTCATTCAGCCGCCAGCTACATGGTCACTGGCTTCCTGGTCACCACAGTGGACACACCACCAAGACATGCTGGATCCTGCCTGGTCAGTCAGACTGCCTCTCCCCCACTGACCAGGTAAAAAGGTCCACCATGATAATAACCCCTGTGGACACACCACCATGACATGCTGGTTCCTGCCTGGTCAGTCAGACTGTCTCTCCCCCACTGACCAGGTAAAAAGATCCACCATGATAATAACCACTGGTGGACGTCCAATGTCACTGGCTTCACCTCTCCTCTCAGCACTCTCAGACGGTCAAATGTATCCCTCCTCTGCACACACACACATGCACAGAAATTGGTGGTTTAAGTGCTTCTGTGTCTGGCGACAGAAGAAGAAGAGCATGCAGAAAAGAATCCTAGGCAAGCATTCTTAGTATTTTCATAACTGAACCAAACCCACGGCATCCAACCAATGGGGTCGGGAGTCTACGACTAGAACAACTGATCCTTCCTACTAAGTAGACAGTGAAGTACCTGCACGCAGTCAGAGAATATTTGCCATTGATGCTCACTGCTCGCTTATACACCCCACTGTGGCCTAAGGTTTTTTAAGAGCATCATCAATCAAGGTTTGATATGTAATTTGTGGACGGATGTTGATCACAGGCAGGAGTTACGACCAGGTTCCCCATCTCCTGTAGGGCAATCTGCAGGTGGCTCATCTTCGTGCTCTGGTGACAACCAACTCATCGGACACGACCTCCACATCGTTAAAAGGACACCATGAATGGCAGCCCACTGGAGGCAGTCTTGGAAGAAAAGCTGACCAACACCAAAATGGTGAGGGGGGAAGTTTATGCAGCCCTCAACACCAGAATGGTGAGTGGGAAGTTTACGCAGCCCTCAACACCAGAATGGTGAGGGGGGAAGTTTACGCAGCCCTCAACACCAGAATGGTGAGGAGGGAAGTTTACGCAGCCCTCAACACCAGAATGGTGAGGGGGAAGTTTACGCAGCCCTCAACACCAGAATGGTGAGGGGGGAAGTTTACGCAGCCCTCAACACCAGAATGGTGAGGGGGGAAGTTTACGCAGCCCTCAACACCAGAATGGTGAGGGGGGAAGTTCACGCAGCCCTCAACACCAGAATGGTGAGGGGGGAAGTTCACGCAGCCCTCAACACCAGAATGGTGAGGGGGGAAGTTCACGCAGCCCTCAACACCAGAATGGTGAGGGGGGAAGTTTACGCAGCCCTCAACACCAGAATGGTGAGGGGGGAAGTTTACGCAGCCCTCAACACCAGAATGGTGAGGGGGGAAGTTTATGCAGCCCTCAACACCAGAATGGTGAGGGGGAAGTTTACGCAGCCCTCAACACCAGAATGGTGAGGGGGAAGTTCACGCAGCCCTCAACACCAGAATGGTGAGGGGGGAAGTTTACGCAGCCCTCAACACCAGAATGGTGAGGGGGGAAGTTTACGCAGCCCTTTTGTTCACCCGCAACTTAACAGCCTTCCACTTTCCCGTGACACGTCACAATCTGTCATGTGACAACCTGCCTGAAGAGTGAAGAACAATGTTGTCCTGCCACACCATGACCTTTCACCTTGATAACCTTCAAGACGGAATGGCCATTTTGTCTTGGCACATCTCAATCTGCTCCATCTCAATCTGCCACTTGAGTTGAAATGAGGCTGGAAAAAAATGTTTTCTTTTTCTTGTCCAGTGGCAACAGATCCTCAGAGGACTATGATGGAGGACAAACCACATCATTGTTGTTGTCATGGTAACAGATCCAGTGACACTGCACTCTGTCCTCAGTCATGTAAATCAAGGGGAGAGAGGAGATGGGCACCACCAAGTGTTCCCATCTTATCCACTGGTTGTACATACCATGACGGATACTCTGTCACGTACAACAGGGCAAGAGGAGATGTGCTCTGCTAAATATCCCCCCCCCCCTTCCCCTTACCAGTCAAATGTTTTTATGGACACTGTCAAGTACAACACACAGAGAGGAGATGGGCACAGTATTGCCCCCCATTACCCACTGATATGATAGACACTGTAAAATGCACCAGGGAGAGAGTAGATGGCAGCGCTATGTATTCCCTCCTTCCCCTTTGGTATGATAGACACTGTTAAATGCTACACAGAGAGAGGAGATGGGCACAGCTAAGTATTCCCCCCTTACCCACTGACGGTAATGGAAGTAATGCCCTGACGATCTGTCATCAGGTTGCTGATGGCAGACACTAAATAAATCCAACAGGATCATAAATGTTAACCGTCTGACCCCTGCCCGAAGGCTTCTCTGAACAAACAATGCCAAGACAACCTGTGATCACGTGAATGTCAGCAGACTGCAGGATCATAAAGAGTAACACACAATGCCAAGACAACCTGTGATCACGTTAATGTTGGCAGACTGCAGGATCATAAAGAGTAACACACAATGCCAAGACAACCTGTGACCATCGTTGAATATCGGCACACTGCAGGATCATAAAGAGTAACACACAAAACAGCCAAGAAAACCTGTGACCTGTGAACCCTCCACCTGCGTATAAAGAGTAAATAACCAGAAAATTACACACCGTCAACTCGACAGGAGTACCAAACCATAGACGAAAACCAGTCAGACAGCACAAACACTAAGACCAGTCAGACAGCACAAACACTGAGCGCAACGCTTCATTCCATATCATAGCACGTAACTTGGCATGCAAGCTGATCCAAATGCATATTAACTCTTTCATTCCTACTTTTCTATGAACCATTACTTCCTCTTGTTCCTAGATTCTTATAATACCAGTATTCCCTTCATTCCTGGATTTACAGAAAGAAAAAAAAAGAAGTGTAAAGTGAGAACTACCACGTACGCAGTAGCAAACCAGCCAGAATAGAGCGGCGACCACTTTCCCACACTGTAGGGGCCGTCTGGCATCCATTCCTTTCATAAATACTGCCGCACGAGCGACCCGGTCATGGCGTGTACCGATGACATGACTTGCGCGAAGTTCAAAGCACTTACCACGAGAACCAATTTTCTGGGCTGCTGGAAGGAAAAGGAGGGATTTTGTGCTGCCCGGTTTTCTGGGCTGCAGGAAGGAAGGGTAGGATTTCTGCAAACCCGAAAACCAGGTTGTAGGGATGAAAGAGTTAACCACACACACATCTACACACACTTTCCATCGCACTACATATATTCTGGGACAACGTTACCAGATACGCTGAGGAAGGTCAGCCGCAACATGCACTTGTATTGTGATCTTGTCACCTCGTACAAAGCCCCTTGCTTGATCCAGCATTTTCTGAAACATGTATACCCAGCCTGTCAGCAATCCTTGTGGAAAGTTCAATCTTTTGTCAGGTCACTCAGTAAAGTATACCCAGCCTGTTAACAATCCTTGTGGAAAGTTCAATCTTTTGTCAGGTCACTCAGTAAAGTATACCCAACCTGTTAGCAATCCTTGTGGAAAGTTCAATCTTTTTTTGTTCAGGTCACTCAGTAAAGTAGACCCAGCCTGTTAGCAATCCTTGTGGAAAGTTCAGTCTTTTGTCAGGTCACTCAGTAAAGTATACCCAGCCTGTTAGCAATCCTTGTGGAAAGTTCAATCTTTTTTCGTCAGGTCACTCAGTAAAGTAGACCCAGCCTGTTAGCAATCCTTGTGGAAAGTTCAATTTTTTTTTGTCAGGTCACTGAGTAAAGTATACCCAGCCTGTTAGCAATCCTTGTGGAAAGTTCAATCTTTTTTGTCATTTCACTCAGTAAAGTATACCCAGCCTGTTAGCAATCCTTGTGGAAAGTTCAATCTTTTTTTGTCAGGTCACTGAGTAAAGTATACCCAGCCTGTCAGCAATCCTTGTGGAAAGTTCAATCTTTTTTGTCAGGTCACTCAGTAAAGTATACCCAGTACCCAGCCTGCTAGCAATCCTTGTGGACAGTTCAATTCTTTTTGTCAGGTCACTCAGTAAAGTAGACCCAGCCTGTCAGCAATCCTTGTGGAAAGTTCAATCTTTTGTCAGATCACTCAGTAAAGTATACCCAGCCTGTTAGCAATCCTTGTGGACAGTTCAATTTTTTGTCAGGTCACTCAGTAAAGTATACCCAGCCTGTTAACAATCCTTGTGGAAAGTTCAATCTTTTTTTGTTCAGGTCACTCAGTAAAGTAGACCCAGCCTGTTAGCAATCCTTGTGGAAAGTTCAATCTTTTGTCAGGTCACTCAGTAAAGTATACCCAGCCTGTTAGCAATCCTTGTGGAAAGTTCAATCTTTTTTTGTCAGGTCACTCAGTAAAGTAGACCCAGCCTGTTAGCAATCCTTGTGGAAAGTTCAATTTTTTTTTCGTCAGGTCACTCAGTAAAGTATACCCAGCCTGTTAGCAATCCTTGTGGAAAGTTCAATTTTTTTTTTGTCAGGTCACTCAGTAAAGTACACCCAGCCTGTCAGCAATCCTTGTGGAAAGTTCAATCTTTTTTTGTCAGGTCACTGAGTAAAGTATACCCAGCCTCTCAGCAATCCTTGTGGAAAGTTCAATCTTTTTTGTCAGGTCACTCAGTAAAGTATACCCAGTACCCAGCCTGCTAGCAATCCTTGTGGACAGTTCAATTTTTTTTGTCAGGTCACTCAGCAAAGTATACCCAGCCTGTTAGCAATCCTTGTGGACAGTTCAATTTTTTTTGTCAGGTCACTCAGTAAAGTATACCCAGCCTGTTAGCAATCCTTGTGGAAAGTTCAATCTTTTCTTGTCATTTCACTCAGTAAAGTATACCCAGCCTGTCAGCAATCCTTGTGGAAAGTTCAATCTTTTTTTGTCAGGTCACTCAGTAAAGTATACCCAGCCTGTTAGCAATCCTCGTGGAAAGTTCAATCTATTCTTGTCATTTCACTCAGTAAAGTATACCCAGCCTGTTAGCAATCCTTGTGGAAAGTTCAATCTTTTGTCAGGTCACTCAGTAAAGTATACCCAGCTGTTAGCAATCCTTGTGGAAAGTTCAATCTTTTGTCAGGTCACTCAGTAAAGTATACCCAGCCTGTTAGCAATCCTCGTGGAAAGTTCAATCTATTCTTGTCATTTCACTCAGTAAAGTATACCCAGCTAACATACCCAGCCTGTTAGCAATCCTTGTGGAAAGTTCAATCTTTTGTCAGGTCACTCAGTAAAGTATACCCAGCCTGTTAGCAATCCTTTTGGAAAGTTCAATCTTTTGTCAGGTCACTCAGTAAAGTATACCCAGCCTCTCAGCAATCCTTGTGGAAAGTTCAATCTTTTTTCGTCAGGTCACTCAGTAAAGTATACCCAGCCTGTTAGCAATCCTCGTGGAAAGTTCAATCTTGCTTGGTCAGGTCACTCAGTAAAGTATACCCAGCCTGTCAGCAATCCTTGTGGAAAGTTCAATCTTGCTTGGTCAGGTCACTCAGTAAAGTATACCCAGCCTGTTAACAATCCTCGTGGAAAGTTCAATCTTTTTTTCGTCAGGTCACTGAGTAAAGTATACCCAGCCTGTCAGCAATCCTTGTGGAAAGTTCAATCTGTTTTTGTTCAGGTCACTCAGTAACTTGTACTGATATTCCTTCGCATAAAATGAGGTCACTGTCTTTCCATGACTAAACACGAAATTTCATCTTTTGCATGTATGTGTCTCTGCTTTCGATGCTGCAAAGGCATACAGACAGAATTTGTTATTATCTTGTGTGTGTGTGTGTGTGTGTGTGTGTGTGTGTGTGTGTGTGTGTGTGTGTGTGTGTGTCTCTCTCTCTCTGTCTGTGTGCGTGTGTATGTTTGATGATGATGATGACGACAACAACAACAACGATGATGATGATGACGATGTCTCAGTCACTCAGGGTTTTTTATTCACTCCTGTGATTTTTACATAGACAATGCATGCTCTGTGTATTCATGTCAGCCTTAGCAACCGCCAAACTGGCCTCCTCTTCAGAAAAGTCCATGATAGGATTTCACATGTTTGCAATGTGTCATGCGTGTGTTCACAAATGAAACGTTGGCTTACAGCCTCTTTCAAAAGATTTTTTGGAAACTGGAATCAGAACCAATGTTAACTCTGAGGGTAAATCCCCCTGTAACGATACGGCCTGGTGGAGATTCAAGCCCACAATCCCAGGGTCACCAGTCTGGCACTCTACCCACTGAGCTACTGTGGCCCACGGCTGAAAAAAAAACTCTGACGCTGTGGGAAAATACTGACATTACTTGTTTGCAAAATAGAAAAAACAGAACGTTTAGCTTGTTTAAAAACTTTCTTGGAAACTTAGTCAGGTCCTACTCCTTGAAATTCAATTGCCAATGAACCCAAGTCTATAGACCAATAGTTGTTCTGTTCCTTTTCTAGGAAAACCTTTTCCTGGGAAAACTGATGAAATGGAAGCTGTGAAATTGGCAGGAAAGAGGCTTTTATTATCAACCGTTTTTCACTCATTTTAGTTAAAGACAAAGAAAACAGAAACAACAACAGAGTAACAATAAAACAAAAATTATTCCCTTGAATACACCAAAAATAAAACTGAAAAAGTGTTGATATAAAAGCTAGGACAGGAAAGACAGAAAAAGTCAGGAGACAGGGACGAGAAGAATGAGGGAACACAGAAGAGAACTAAGAGACAGGAAAGACAGAAAAAGTCAGGAGACAGGGACGAGAAGAATGTGGGAACACAGAAGAGAACTAAGAGACAGAAAAGACAGAAAAAGTCAGGAGACTGGGACGAGAAGAATGAGGGAACACAGAAGAGAACTAAGAGACAGAAAAGACAGAAAAAGTCAGGAGACAGGGACGAGAAGAATGAGGGAACACAGAAGAGAACTAAGAGACAGAAAAGACAGAAAAAGTCAGGAGACAGGGACAAGAAGAATGAGGGAACACAGAAGAGAACTAAGCATCAGGAAAAAGAAGGGAGAAACTGAACAAAGTCTCACATCCCATGGGAAAAAATCACTGAGCCCCAAGAGACGGTTCTTGCTGCTGAACGAAAGCTGTAATTCTGAAACAGTCAAGTGAAAGAATCAACAATACCAGTTTATATGTGTTTACAACTCAAAAACCTAGCTGTGACATGAATGATAATTCTCCATTCACACATTCTACTGTGGGGTCCCTACCAATCCATCCGCTATCCTTTATACAAGCCTAACTCTAATCAGCCGCACTACATATCTATCTATGCCTGCTTAATGTTTATGACATGGGCCAGACTGTTTATCTTTTTATTTCCATGTTTCATCTTCCACTCACAGTGAAACATATTCTTTTAGAGTGTTGGGGACTTGCATGATGTGAGACATAAACACTTTACAGCAGACTCCATGAAAACCTTGTTCAGGGATGTCCCACCTGATGTGATCTTTGAATTTCTGGAAGAGATCAACATTTTTCATCTAAGATTTTACAGAGGACAGATTTTTTTTAACAAAAATGTCCAGTGTGTTTAAAGGGTTGTGTGAATAAAGTGGGTTGGTTTTTTTTTTGGTTTTTTTTTTTTTCTTAATTATGACTTGTGAGTTGACACTCTGACACCCCTTGCGGACGGCTGGACTATAAGCAATATTACCTTACCTTGCCCTTACTTAACTATTCCTATGCTGCTCCCACATTTTTGTATACACATCCATACCCACATTCATCCGCTCAGCACCCCAGCACTTCAGTATGAAGGGAGCCATCAACATCAAGTCACCATGAGGTAACCCATCAGAGGAGACACTGCACTGCAGCCAGGTTGTTTATGTGTGTTTCAGTGAAGCCTGTTCCACTTTGTACATGACATCACCTACTAACCCACACCCCCCCCCCCCCCCTCCCTCACCGCTATAACTGTTTAGTTGCAGTTAACTGCAGAGCTAGCACTGGGTAACTGTCCTCCATCATCAGTCACAACCATTCCGATCCCATGAAGCTGCCACTCCGACTTGCTAATATGTATGACACAAACTCAACTTGCTAATATGTATGACACAAACTCAACTTGCTAATATGTATGACACAAACTCAACTTGCTAATACGTATGACACAAACTCAACTTGCTAATACGTATGACACAAACTCAACTTGCTAATACGTATGGCACAAACTCAACTTGCTAATACGTATGACTCAAACTCAACACGGGCACATACGTGCAGAGGAAACTAAAACCGTGGCACGATGAGAGCAGAATAATGAACAGCCAATGGATTGGAGAGACTTTTCTTCAGTGAAGAATGGTCAATGAAGATCAGGGTGATTAAGATGATGTTATGGATTTTTGTTCAGTGAAGAATTGTCAATGAAGATCAGGGTGATTAAGATCATGTTATGGATTTTTGTTCAGGTAAGAATGGTCAGTGAAGATCAGGGTGATTAAGATGATGTCATAGAGATCTATGATGGTCATGTAAGAATGGTCAATGAAGATCAGGGTGATTAAGATGGTGTCATGGAGATCTATGATGGTCAGTGAAGAATGGTCAATGAAGATCAGGGTGATTAAGATGATGTCATGGAGGTACATGCTGGTCAGTGAAGAATGGTCGATGAAGATCAGGGTGATTAAGATGGGGTCATGGAGGTCCATGCTGGTCAGGAAATGTGAGCGTCACTCCAAACCACACATCCACTGGATGGATGAAGCTCAACCGAGTGGTTCCTGTCTCTCTTCCTGAGGACTTCACACACTCAACTCAGGCCCAGCCCAGGGCGAGACATCCCTCAAACAAATGCATTTTGTCAGACTGGAGCCCCGGACTTCCCACCCCACCTGCCAGCACCGCTAACCGCAGCACCAACGCACTTGGTGTGGGCTCAGTTAATGATGACAAGAACATCATAAGCAGAGTTTATTCCTCAACTAGCATTTCAACCCGGCTTCACACGATTCATTACTCCCACTTCCCACTCAATCCTACCACTTGTAAAAATGTGCTGATTACACAGTGGCTGATTCATTAGTTCACCTGTTGTTGTGTGCATGTGTATTTGTGTGTGCCAAAAACATGTAACACACTGATCCCATTCTAGCATTGGCTGTCAATGTCACATTGAGCACCGTGTGCAGGTAAACTATAAACTCTGCATGAACTTAAGACGTGCAGCATAAGAAGCAGAGCCAGAGTGTACACAAACAGTTCAGGTCCCAGTCTTTCTGAAAATGTCCACAGTTGCCCAGTGGTTTGAGTCCAATTGATCAAAGCTAAGTCTTCTAATGTGGAGCGTGCTCATGGTTGGAAAGTTCAAGTCTGACCTAGATTGGGTGTCAAAGATCACGTGTTCATAATCACAGGCCAATGTGTATAACTGTTTAGATGTGATGGCACAAAATCCCCCAATATACACACGCTCCTCAAAAAAAATGACTTTTACATGTAAAATGAAAACGCATACTCCTGAAAGTTGATGACTTCATTCATATATTTGTGCCAATGAAGTGCATTGTTAATGTATACATCCACACAAACTGGACAAACTTTCACCAACCCTGGCATGCCAATCACAGTAGGAAACACTCACAATGTCCCAATACACGCTGTCCATACTCATTGCTAATCACCACAGGAAACACCGACAATGTCCCAACACATGCTGTTCATACTCACTGCTAATCACCACAGGAAACACCGACAATGTCCCAACACACGCTGTTCATACTCACTGCCAATCACGGTAGGAAACACCGACAATGTCCCAATACACGCTGTTCATACTCACTGCTAATCACCACAGGAAACACTGACAATGTCCTAACACACACATGGTCATACTCACTGCTAATCACCACAGGAAACACCGACAATGTCCCAATACACGCTGTTCATACTCACTGCTAATCACAGCAGGAAGCACCAACAATGTCCCAACACACGCTGTCCATACTCACTGCTAATCACCATAGGAAATACCAACAATGTCCCAACACACACTGTCCATACTCACTGCCAATCACAGTAGAAAACACCAACAATGTCCCAACACACGCTGTTCATACTCACTGCCAATCACGGTAGGAAACACCGACAATGTCCCAACACACGCTGTCCATACTCATTGCTAATCACCACAGGAAACACCGACAATGTCCCAACATATGCTGTTCATACTTACTGCTAATTACCACAGGAAACACCAACAATGTCCCAACACACGCTGTCCATACTCACTGCTAATCACCACAGGAAACACTCACACTGTCCCAACACACACTGTTCATACTGACTGCCAATCATGGTAGGAAACACCAACAATGTCCCAACACACGCTGTCCATACTCACTGCTAATCACGGCAGGAAACACCAACAATGTCCCAACACATGCTGTCCATACTCACTGCAGCAGTATGGCGCCACATCAGACCTGACACTCAGCAGACGCAGTTCTGCTCTGGCGTTACAGAACCATGATCTGTGCAAAATGACCATGAAGCCAGTAGAGGCTGAACATGACAACAAGCAATAAGAAGATTCAGTAATCCTTCATGTACAACACTCCCAACATTCCTAAATAAATTTACTTTTTTTTTTGCCCAAATATCATTTCAATGGTCTTATCTCTGTTGTTGTTTTTTCTGGTAACAAAAGGAAATGCATCCAGGAAAAAATACAAATACATCCATGAATAAAATACAAACAGGATGTAACATTCTAAGGTCATGTCAGTGAGATGTGAGCTCCCATTCCTTACCCCTCCTCAGTCTCTTCGCCTGACCTTTCACCCCTCCACAGACTCTTCGCCTGACCTTTCACCTTTCCACAGACTCTAGTGAACTAAGAGTAATTTCCTGTGAAGAAACACTCAATACATGACAGCTAGTAACAATACACAACAGCGTAACTGAGGGTAATTTCCTGTGAGGAAACACTCAATACATGACAGCTAGTAACAATACACAACAGCGTAACTGAGAGTAATTTCCTGTGAAGAAACACTAAATACATGACAGCTAGTAACAATACGTAACAGCGTAACTGAGAGTAATTTCTGTAAAGAAACACTCAATACATGACAACATGGAACAATACAAGACAGCATCTCTACACACCATGTCTAACTGTGTGGAGTGGTAAAAAATGACAAACAAGATGGCATCTCTAAATCCCATGTTTAACTGTGTGGAGTGGTGAAAAATGACATACAAGATGGCATCTCTAAATCCCATGTCGAACTGTGTGGAGTGGTGAAAAATGACAAACAAGATGGCATCTCTAAATCCCATGTCTAACTGTGTGGAGTGGTGAAAAATGACAAACAAGATGGCATCTCTAAATCCCATGTCTAGCTGTGTGGAGTGGTGAAAAATGACACACAAGATGGCATCTCTAAACCCCATGTCTAACTGTGTGGAGTGGTGAAAAATGACAAACAAGATGGCATCTCTAAATCCCATGTCTAACTGTGTGGAGTGGTGAAAAATGACAAACAAGATGGCATCTCTAAATCCCATGTTAACTGTGTGGAGTGGTGAAAAATGACATACAAGATGGCATCTCTAAATCCCATGTCGAACTGTGTGGAGTGGTGAAAAATGACAAACAAGATGGCATCTCTAAATCCCATGTCTAACTGTGTGGAGTGGTGAAAAATGACAAACAAGATGGCATCTCTAAATCCCATGTCTAACTGTGTGGAGTGGTGAAAAATGACAACAAGATGGCATCTCTAAACCCCATGTCTAACTGTGTGGAGTGGTGAAAAATGACAAACAAGATGGCATCTCTAAATCCCATGTCTAACTGTGTGGAGTGGTGAAAAATGACAAACAAGATGGCATCTCTAAATCCCATGTCTACTGTGTGGAGTGGTGAAAAATGACATACAAGATGGCATCTCTAAATCCCATGTCTAACTGTGTGGAGGGTGAAAAATGACACACAAGATGGCATCTCTAAACCCCATGTCTAACTGTGTGGAGTGGTGAAAAATGACAAACAAGATGGCATCTCTAAATCCCATGTCTAACTGTGTGGAGTGGTGAAAAATGACAACAAGATGGCATCTCTAAACCCATGTCTAGCTGTGTGGAGTGGTGAAAAATGACACACAAGATGGCATCTCTAAATCCCATGTCTAGCTGTGTGGAGGGTGAAAATGACACACAAGATGGCATCTCTAAACCCCATGTCAACTGTGTGGAGTGGTGGAAAAATGACACACAAGATGGCATCTCTAAACCCCATGTCTAACTGTGTGGAGTGGTGAAAAATGACACACAAGATGGCATCTCTAAACCCATGTCTAACTGTGTGGAGGGGTGAAAAATGACAACAAGATGGCATCTCTAAACCCATGTCTAACTGTGTGGAGTGGTGAAAAATGACACACAAGATGGCATCTCTAAACCCCATTCTAACTGTGTGAGATGGGCATCTCTAAACCCCATGTCTACTGTGTGGAGTGTGAAAAATGACACACAAGATGGCATCTCTAAACCCCATGTCTAACTGTGTGGAGTGGTGAAAAATGACACACAAGATGGCATCTCTAAACCCCATGTCTAACTGTGTGGAGTGGTGAAAAATGACACACAAGATGGCATCTCTAAACCCCATGTCTAACTGTGTGGAGTGGTGAAAAATGACACACAAGATGGCATCTCTAAACCCCATGTCTAACTGTGTGAGATGGCATCTCTAAACCCCATGTCTAGCTGTGTGGAGTGGTGAAAAATGACACACAAGATGGCATCTCTAAACCCCATGTCTAACTGTGTGGAGTGGTGAAAAATGACACACAAGATGGCATCTCTAAACCCCATGTCTAACTGTGTGGAGGGGTGAAAAATGAGATGCCTGAGTACACATCAATGACAAATAAAACACATGGACTTCTGATGGCTTTTGCCGCAATTACCGACTGCAGTTTGCCGCATGCATTTCTACTTTCTGACTGGAGACCACCCATCAGCCTTTTATGTCTTGGGTTTTCTTTTCAGCAAGAAAAACTTGTGAATGCACTAGTTCAATAATGCCTATCCATGCATAACAAATATTGTGACATCAGTTCAATAATGCCTATCCATGCATAACAAATATGGTGAAATCAGTTCAATAATGCTATCCATGCATAACAAATATAGTGAAATCAGTTCAATAATGCTTATCCATGCATAACAAATATGGTGAAATCAGTTCAATAATGCTTATCCATGCATAACAAATATGGTGAAATCAGTTCAATAATGCCTATTCATGCATAACAAATACGGTGAAATCAGTTCAATAATGCCTATTCATGCATAACAAATACGGTGAAATCAGTTCAATAATGCCTATTCATGTGTAACAAATACTGTGAAATCAGTTCAATAATGCCTATTCATGCATAACAAATACTGTGAAATCAGTTCAATGCCTATTCATGCATAACAAATACTGTGTAATCAGTGGAAATGCAGAGGGACACCAGCCAACAATGCCATTATTTCCATGATGATGTGTTCAATCATACAATCTCCTACTCCATGTCAACCTTTAAACTGTTCACATGAACGCAGATCTCTTCTCTGAGTGTGCATATAGCTCAAACATTCATGTATATTATCATATAGATCATTCAATAGAATGTTGATATGCCTAATGGAATCAATGTCCTAGGCCTTTACAATCAACAAATATACATGCTAAAACTTCAGAACAATCAATCAAAAACAATCAGCAATACGTAAGCATTCCGATGTCACATATTCACAGGTCATCCAAGCAGACATCGTTTGGCTCGGTCTTCTACACACCCTCGTCCCCCCACCTATCAACCAAAAGTAATCACACACTGATCTGAAAATACTGACATGCAAACACATATTCCACTCTCAAACAACACAGTTATATATAAAGCACATCTATCAGAATGAAAAAGAAATGTTTTCAGGCTTCATTTGAAAGTGGGCAGAGAGGCAGAGTTCATATGGGAGTTGATTTCAAATGAAAGGGATGTTACAGACAAAAGAGTGTTGACCAAATTTTTCAAGAAAAAAAGGGCACTGAGTTTGAGATAAAGAATAGACTTTACATGACAAAATATACAGGTGCACCAGGTCAGTCAGACATTGAAGACAGGAGGGCTCTAGGGATTTATTGCAGACAGATGCAGTTTTGTGAAATATTCTCTGCTGAACAAGTGATGAGAATTCACTGGTGGATTAACCCGTTCGCTGCTTGAAAATGTTACAAACAAAGGCTTTCCCAGTGCCAGGGAAATCTAATGATTTGGGGGTAATAATTAACAAAAAATTCTAGCTCAGAAACTACAAAAGATATAACAATGAAATATATATGATTTTTGAAGGAAATTGAATGAAGATTTTGAATCTGGGCTTCTTTTGTTTTAATTTTGATAATAAAAAAGTATTTAGGCAATTAGATTTGGACAGATTTTTGTTGCACGATCAAAAGCATGTGTATTTACCACTACATCTTCACATCCAAAAAAGAACACAAAGCAAAAAAGTTGAAAATAAAGTTTGTATTGTCACACTACACCTGTAAATGAAAGTAAAACAGTTTAGAAGTCTATCAAGACGCTCACACTCTATGCAGACAGGTCAGTCCACGACCACGCCCCCCTCTCCCCACCACGCCCCCTTGCTGGACTTCAACCCTCTCTTTCACTGCTCCTCTTCCCCTACCTTTCCCTCTGCCCCGTGCCACGCCGCGAGCAGGCCGCGCTCCCCTCTTGCGCTGACTATCACGTCACTGACCACTGGCACGCAGTGCAGAGTACACACTAGGCGAGCTCGTTCGACGCTGGCAAACCAGTCAGCTGAACACACACTGAGGTCACACAGCCCGACACAATAACTGACGAATACGGTGGGCAATTCCATCACTATCATCATCTCACCTTCATGCTCGAGTGAGTCGTTGAATAAAAGATTATTGTCTTTGTCAAAAATCATTAGCAGAGCCTGCTCAGCTGTGTAAATACGTTGATTTGGTCGCTGCGCTTGTCGAAGGTTGTGCCGCCATCTTTGCAAGCGAGACGAAGTGCTGGCTGGTCATCCAGTCAGTGATGAGAATAAATGGGCTTTCCCCTCACGTGTGGTCATTTACATATCATTTTAATACTACAGACATATAAGGCTTACTACGCACACTCTATTTAAGTCCGTTGATAGAAATAGTAACGAATGAAAATTCAAGAAAAATGCATGACGTCAGTGGACGGCCCATAGGCACTGGGAAAGCGTTTTTAATGCGGCGTCAGCTGACGGCTTAAAGGCACTCTACGGGTTAATCTGATTGATATTCAGGAATGAAAGTGAGGCAGTCAGCATTTTCTTTTTTTTAAATTTTTTTTCAAATGTATTTACAAGACGAAAAAGAGCATTACAGCAATCAAGACTTGAGACTTTAAATGTGCAATGTTCAATCTCAAAGTCACACAACTAGACAGTTTAAAATGTGCAATGTTCAATCTCAGTCACACAACTAGTGAGTTTAAATATGCCATGTTCAATCTCAGTCACACAACTAGACAGTTTAAATATGCCATGTTCAACCTCTCAGAGTCACACACATCTGCAAAGGCTGGGGGGGGGAGGCGGGGGGGCCTCTTCGCCACCCCACTATTGCATCAGTCCTGCTGCTCCCCACTGAAGGCAGAGTGCCATCATCTTCCAATGTTTGTTTCACTGTGTCGTCAGCCGGTGGGTGCCAGGTCCACCCTTCAGGCACCAGCCTGAGCTGAGGATGCCAGACACTGTTTGACTTTTCACACCAACTTTATATGCATGATTAGAAGGAAGAGAAATCAAAACCATTCAAATGTGACAAAAAATAAATCAAAAACTATATGGGTATGCAGACATCCCTGACTGGACAGTATGTCTTCTCTCCGAACAATGGGTACAGTTGCATTATCTGGACACCAGAATATAACAAAAAAATGGTGTGTTATGAATGGTAAAATGAAACAGTGTAATACTCTCTATAACAACGACAGAAGAACAGGCCAGAAAGCCAGAAAAGAACAAAACTGTGACTGGTTGTAAAAAGAAAAAAAGAGAAAAAGGAAAAGAAAGAAAATGAAAAGAAAAGAAAGATGAAAATGTAAAGAAAGTTTAAATGAGCATGTGACAGGACAGAGGAAATGATGATAAAAGATACAAACTGTTCTTAAAGGCTGCCCAGCATACCAATGGGGACATTCAAATCCCTGAACATAACACACACACACACACACACACACAAAAGTGCCTAAAGTCACACATACATTATTGTACTTGACACTTCACAAATTCTAAACATTTTGACCGTAACACTTTACGAATTCTAAACATTTTGACTGTACTCAAGACTTGAATTAAGAGACAGATAACGCCATGTGAATATAATTCATATTTAGAATAGATAATCCAGAATTATGTTTTCCTGCTGTCTCTCCTCCTGCCCTAACTTCACTCCTACTGGAATTATTCCACACTGCCCCTTCTGGTCACCCCATACAGAGCCACACCCACATCCATCTGACTGCTGTCCCACTGTCAGCAGTCTATCAGGTGCACTTTCTGGTCACCCCATACAGCCACACCCACATCCATCTGACCGCTGTCCCACTGTCAGCAGTCTATCAGGTGCTCTTTCTGGTCAATCCATACAGCCACACCCACATCCATCTGACTGCTGTCCCACTGTCAGCAGTCTATCAGGTGCTCTTTCTGGTCAATCCATACAGCCACACCCACATCCATCTTGCCGCTGTCCCACTGTCAGCAGTCTATCAGGTGCTCTTTCTGGTCACCCCATACAGAGCCGCACCCACATCCATCTGACTGCTGTCCCACTGTCAGCAGTCTATCAGGTGCTCTTTCTGGTCACCCCATACAGCCACACCCACATCCATCTGACTGCTGTCCCACTGTCAGCAGTCTATCAGGTGCTCTTTCTGGTCACCCCATACAGAGCCACACCCACATCCATCTGACTGCTGTCCCACTGTCAGCAGTCTATCAGGTGCTCTTTCTGGTCAATCCATACAGCCACACCCACATCCATCTGACTGCTGTCCCACTGTCAGCAGTCTATCAGGTGCTCTTTCTGGTCAATCCATACAGCCACACCCACATCCATCTGACTGCTGTCCCACTGTCAGCAGTCTATCAGGTGCTCTTTCTGGTCAATCAATACAGCCACACCCACATCCATCTGACTGCTGTCCCACTGTCAGCAGTCTATCAGGTGCTCTTTCTGGTCAATCCATACAGCCACACCCACATCCATCTGACTGCTGTCCCACTGTCAGCAGTCTATCAGGTGCTCTTTCTGGTCAATCCATACAGCCACACCCACATCCATCTGACTGCTGTCCCACTGTCAGCAGTCTATCAGGTGCTCTTTCTGGTCAATCCATACAGCCACACCCACATCCATCTGACTGCTGTCCCACTGTCAGCAGTCTATCAGGTGCTCTTTCTGGTCAATCCATACAGCCACACCCACATCCATCTGACTGCTGTCCCACTGTCAGCAGTCTATCAGGTGCTCTTTCTGGTCAATCCATACAGCCACACCCACATCCATCTGACCGCTGTCCCACTGTCAGCAGTCTATCAGGTGCTCTTTCTGGTCAATCCATACAGCCACACCCACATCCATCTGACTGCTGTCCCACTGTCAGCAGTCTATCAGGTGCTCTTTCTGGTCAATCAATACAGCCACACCCACATCCATCTGACTGCTGTCCCACTGTCAGCAGTCTATCAGGTGCTCTTTCTGGTCAATCCATACAGCCACACCCACATCCATCTTGCCGCTGTCCCACTGTCAGCAGTCTATCAGGTGCTCTTTCTGGTCACTCCATACAGCCACACCCACATCCATCTTTCTGCTGTCCCACTGTCAGCAGTCTATCAGGTGCTCTTTCTGGTCAATCCATACAGCCACACCCACATCCATCTTGCCGCTGTCTCACTATCAGCAGTCTATCAGGTGCACTTTCTAGTCACCCCATACAAAGCCACAACCAGATCATCTTGCCGCTGTCCCACTGTCAGCAGTCTATCGGGTGCTCTTTCTGGTCACTCCATACAGCCACACCCACATCCATCTGACTGCTGTCCCACTGTCAGCAGTCTATCAGGTGCTCTTTCTGGTCACTCCATACAGCCACACCCAGGTCCATCTTGCTGCTGTCCCACTGTCCGCAGTCTATCAGGTGCACTTTCCGGTCACCCCATACAGCCACACCCACATCCATCTTGCCGCTGTCCCACTGTCAGCAGTCTATCAGGTGCTCTTTCTGGTCAATCCATACAGCCACACCCACATCCATCTTGCCGCTGTCCCACTGTCAGCAGTCTATCAGGTGCTCTTTCTGGTCACTCCATACAGCCACACCCACATCCATCTTGCTGCTGTCCCACTGTCAGCAGTCTATCAGGTGCTCTTTCTGGTCACTCCATACAGAGCCCCACCCAGGTCATCTTGCCACTGTCCCACTATCAGCAGTCTATCGGGTGCAATCAACAAGCGGTCATCAAGATGTAACTCATCAGAGACACTGCGCTGATGGCTAAAGTCATTCAGGTATGGTCAGGGAATGCCTGCACTCTTCTTCCTTGCACAAAACACTCCCTGTTAATCCCCTGACTGAAGATGATAGTTGTAGGATCACAGGGCCAGAATGGGTGATCATTCCCCCTCAAAGTGCATCACCATATTCATCGAATGACAATCCCCATGACCTTTGCCAATAGCGACAACTTTGACACAACCCACGCCATGGTCATGGACACAGACAGGAAATAAAAACTGAGGTCATCATGGCAGCAGAGTATGAAGAGCTACACGGTTTGATCTTTTTCTAATCATGCTGCAGACTTTCATTCTGGTATGAGACAACATGCTGAGATGTACTCTATCCTTCCAGTCACAATATACATCCTGTTTCAACCCAAGAGACCCACACGTCCTTAGTGTTGGTCAGGAAATAGGAACATTATTCCAGAAACTAACTCAGAGTGGATGAAACTCAAATGTGAGGTGCCAGTCTTCCCATGGGAGTCCAGAGCACATGTAGTTGTGGGAAGGAACTGGCAAGAGCAGGAAAACCCCAGAAATACAACTAATCTTAAAAAGGTAGTTAAAACTAATTCTGCCCAGCAACATGCACAGACAAATCATAAGGAAACACATCATGTTTTAATTTTAAACACTTTTAAGATTTGTTTAGATTTCTGCCTGCAGTCGCCTTACTTTGCAACTAACTCCAGAAATTAAAGTTTGTGATGGGACTTGATCCTCCCAGCCTAACCACTGCTGCTGGGGGGATTCAAAGCTTGATCACACTCAAACATCAGAAGAGGCACTCACTCAGACTCAGATTGTGCACCGCACTGTAAGTAGACACCAAGGGTCTTCTGATACTTTGCATTCTGCTTTGGCATTACCAGGATTTTCCTGAAAAAGATATGTACATTTGTACAACTGTATTAATGATTTTTACAAAAATGTGGTGTTTAAAAAGTGGTCAAGAACACAGTATACGAGAAAAGTAACAGCACAATATAATATCAAAATGGGGAGTTTGTGTTATACTCCCTGTTTGGCTAGTATACTTACCATGTCAGACCATAGCATTCAACGGCAGTTAGCCAGCTCTGTCAGGCCGAATTTTTTCCGTGGCCAATGCAGTCATAAGACAGTCACGTGATGTCACCCCACTTCCGGCCCCGGAAGAAGCCAGTGTCAACTTCCTATAAGTCATTCAGCGAGGCCTGGTGTATGGTGACCCCGAGAACCTTGGCGCCAGAGGGGAAGGTAGGGAGGGAATTAGAGTCTGACATGGTAAGTATACTAGCCAAACAGGGAGTATAACACAAACTCCCCATTTTGGCGTCATATACTTTACCATGTCAGACCATAGCAGAATTTAAAGGAATCGGAGGAGGGCGAGCGCCCTAATGGTTCTTGGGGTTGACCGATATGGCTGCATTGGCCGCCACAAAGGAAATCCCCTTAGACCCATCAGCTCTGGTCATGCGGATATCCCTCAGGTAAAAATTAATGAAGGGATTTTCCGAACGCCAGTAGGCTGCCTCCAGCAGGTGGCGCACGGGGACAGAGTACTGGAACGCTGTGGAAGTGGCCAGTGCTCTGACCTCGTGGGCCCTGGGTGATAGGACAGGGAGATCCTTGTACGCCTGAGCGTAGGTAGATCTCACCGTCTTGGAGAGCCACCTGGAGATAGTTCCCGCCGAGATATCTCTAGTATTGTTGGGGTTGAGGGAGATAAGGAGTCGTCTCTGGGAGGAGCGCCTGGGGCGTGTGCGTTCCCAGTAGTACCTGAGACACCTGGAGGGGCAAAGGTCCATGTCTCCATCTTTTTCTCCCTTTCCCAAGATGTCAGAACTCCGGAAGGAACTTGAGAGAGACTGAGCCGTCCCTGTGGAAGGCGATATCTGTGGGGTCACCGCTGAGGGCGTGAATCTCACTTCGTCTTCTGGCCGAGGCCAGGGCGAGGAGAAAGGTGGTCTTAAAGGAGAGGAGGTCAAAAGGAATAGAAGCAATGGGTTCAAAAGGGGTTTTTCTGAGGGCATCGAGGACCGTAAAAAGGTCCCAGAGGGGAATGCGCCTAGGGGACTGAGCTTCCCGTAGAGCAACTCCTCTAGACACCTCTCTGAGGAGAAAGTCATTGTCAAAAGAAGGGCCCCCCAGTTGACGAATGGTAGTGCAGATAGCTGATCTGTAGCCCCGAATGGAGCTAGCCGACAGCTTAAGGGAAGAGGATAGGTGGGAGAGGAAATTTCCTATTTGGATGTTGGAGGGGCAGTCATGGGGAACAGAGTTATCTGAGCACCAGGCTATCCATCTCTCCCAACGGTAGTTGTAGAGGGATTCGGTGCTGGCTCTGCGAGATGCCGAGGCGAAGTCCCGTAATCCCTGAGAGGCCCCTGCCCCGGCTAGTGTGTCTAGGACGGACTGGGGTCTCTCCGAGTGGGGGGTAGATGCAGATGTTCGCAGTTGGGCTGGCATAGAAGCCACGCGTGTAGGCGAAGCATCTTGGGATTGGAGTGAGGAAGACCTGACCGGGGTTGTCTCAGCATGTCCCAGCGAGGGCTGAGCCGGAGGGGGGGAACGTGGGTGAGGGACTTGGGGTCCGGGAACCAAGACTGGGTCGGCCACCATGGCGTTACGAGGATCAGCCTGGGTCTTTCCAGCCTTGCCTTCCTGATCACCTTGTGTAGGATGGGGAAGGGGGGAAAGGCATACGCCAGTAGGCCCGTCCCGGGGAGGGATAGTGCGTCGACTGCATCCGCCTGGGGATCTGGAACGGGAGAGACGTACAGGGGCAGGTGATGGTTGAAGCTGGTGGCAAACAGGTCGATCATGGGCACAAACCAATGGTTGCGCGACACCAGCGAAGGAGGGCCTCTGTTCTGAGGGAGAGGCCTATGGAGCGGGCCTCTCCCCCTTTGTTGACATAGCAAGCTACCGACGTATTGTCCGTGAGGAGGAGAACAAGTCGGTGCGCGACCTTGTGCTGGAGTTGGAGAAGGGCTAGCCTGACCGCTTCCAGCTCCCACTCCCCGAGGCGTGACTGTCCTCCACGTGGGCCCCCCAGCCCAAGTTGGAGGCGTCTGTATAAAGTTCCAGTGGTTGGGTTGGGTTGGGAGGGAGATGGGGACCCCGGTGGAGAGAGTGGCTGGAGTGAGCCGCTCCTCCGTCGCCGAAATGAACCAGTGTCCGAGGGGAATGACCTGGTCCCAGCGGTCGGAGGTCTGTGACAAACGTCGGCGGAACTCCCTCTGAAGTTGGCGTTTGGGGACCCGCCGCAGGGGAATGAGGGGAGACAGGGACTCCATCATTCCTAGGAGGGAGGACAGGGTTCTGGCCGAGGTGTGGGGTGCCTGTGACAGGCAGGAGATGAGGTCCACTATGCGTGCAGGCCTCTCCGGGGTCTGCCAGACGAACCGTAGGAATCGTCTGTGGGCCGGGTGAATCAGGATCTGAAAAATAGGCGTCCTTCAGGTCTACGGATGTGGCCCAGTCGCGATGATGGATGGAGTCTCGGATCTGGGTGGGGGTCTCCATCTTGAACTTGGTGGGCCTGAGGAACTTGTTGAGGGGCGAAAGATCTAGAATGGGCCTCCATCCTCCCGAGGCTTTTGGGATCACAAAGAGTAGAAGCCGGGGTTTGGGTGGGAAATCTCCGAGATGGCCCCTCTTTTGAGGAGGTCTTGGACTTCCGTGCGAAGAGCTTCTGCTTTGGCGGGGGAGGGTTCGTTGGGGGAGGGAGGGGGAGATAGCATGAGGGGGGGACGCTCGTGGGCCCAAGGAAGGCGAAACCCTTCCTGTAGCACCGCCACTATCCAGGGGTGAGGCGTATGCGTCTCCACTGGTGGGCATGCCGGGAGAGGCTGCCCGCCAGGGGGGGCGAGGGTCTGGGCTGGTGGGTGGGGGATAGGGCGAGGGGGGGTGCTACCTGATCTAAGTCCCCCTCGGGCTGTCTCCCTAGTCAGCTCCGGGAGCGTGACTGTGGGCCTAACCGAAAATTTTGCTGATGGGGTTTTGGCTTAGGCCTTGGGAGAAGATTAGGTCGCTTGGCGGGCCGTGCGGTGCGGGAAGGCGATTGTCTGGGATAGGGTCTGTGCCTGGGGAAGGAACGAAGTGGGGGTCTAGCAGGGCGTGGCGGTGGCCTGGGCGCAAAGGACACAGCCTGCTTGCGTTCCTCAACTGCTTGTGCTATGACGTCAGCCGAGTAGTCGCCAAAGAGCGACTGGACCTGGCCCGGGATGCATCGCAGGGCTGCCTTAAGCGTCGGGGAGAGAGAGGTCCGCGCCAGCACGGCCTCTCTCGCGACCAACAAGCAGTTGAAGTGGCTTCTGGCTGCGCTGTCCGCCGCAGCCGAAAGGTGATGCGAAATCCTGTTAACTAGGTGTCGCATGAAAGGATCGCTGAACAAGCGAGGGTCAGGCTCTTGGTGCGCCTCAGAGCCCGGGTCCCCCGGTACTGGGATGGCACCATCGTCCTCCGGCCATAGAGCCTCCGCTCGCTGAAGGGGCATGTCCAAGTAGGTGTGTCCCGCCGTGGTGTGGAGGATGCCCATCCTGGCTACTCGGACCCATTCCTTTAGGTTCTTAAAGGAGATGGCGCCGGAAGTAGGGGGGGGGCAGGTGGGGGATCAACCGACGGTCCGACTGGGAAATGCCCATCTCCCTGGTCACGGGATTGTCCGTAAACAAGGAGGCGACTGAGGGGTTCTTGGGTAGATTGGTCTAGATCTCTGGGCCGGGGGAGAGGGAGAGAAATTCGTCAGCGGGTGCGGCCTCCCTCCTAACGAGGTCTGGTCGCCACCGTTCTATCGTGCGGACATCGTACAATGAGGTGGGGGCTAGCTCCTCGTCATCGTCCGCCTCAGGGAGGTACTGGTCCTGAGAGGGTTCATAGCACCCGTCTTCAGGAGGTAAGTCGAGGGGTGCCTGTAGTGTGTCCCCGGTGGCCCTATAATCGGCGGCCGGGACATCGTCCTGCCGATAGGACAGCGCCCGAGGAGGGAGACCAAGGTCGACCCAGGTAAGTGAGGCCGGGTGCCACATTCGACCATGTAGCTGGTCGTGCTGGGTGTTGGCGTTAAGCCACTGGTCTCTCTCGGGGGCATAGAGCCACCGGTCCCCGGGGAGGTAAACGGGCTGTGGCGGCCCTGGGGAAAAACCATGGTAGGTAGGCCGCACTCAAGGTCTGACCAGCGCGTTGGGCGAATGCGTAGGTCAGACATCCGCCGAGTCGTAGCCACGAGACCCTCTTCTTCTTGTAGGCAGAAAGTCCCCGGGGACCCGGGTAACCTGAATCACTGTTGGGGGGGGCTTGAGAGGCCGTGGCCTGTCGTCCCCGTCCAGGTCCGTGCACTGCACCATACACGTCCTTGGAATGGGCCTGGGAGGGCCATAATGGTATGGAGGAGGATGCGGAAGTCGAGCCCCCAACCCGCGAAAGTGCGGATTGGTCAGGATGCGGTCCCGTGTTCCTCCCCCTGGAGGAATATGTCAGGTTACCCTTGGTCCCGCTGGTAGATCCTCCCCCCGGAGGAGCGGGACCGCGGACGTTGCCCAAATGGGGATCCGAAAGGTCGGTTCCCCAACGTCCAATACCCCTAGGGAAGAAGGTGACGTTCGATCGGGGTAGGTCGACCGTCCTTGTGCATGGGCACGGCCGGGCCCATGGCGCGGCGTGCCCGCACGCCCAGGATTATGGACACCACCGAGGTCGTGCGTCGGGGTGACCATAAGGCTGCTTCCGGAGTCGAAGCGCTCCTCGAGCTCAGGTGTTGGCTGCACCTGTGCCCGGTGGGGCCGAGCGCTATGAGTGCACGTATCAATTTGGGGGGAAAAAGAGATACGTGACTCATCAAGGCGAGTGACGGATGGTGATTCCATCCCAGATCCGTCACCCGTGCTGGTCCGCGGCTCGGCAAGGTGCCCCGGGGGCCGAGATTCGCGTGACTCAGCATGATAGTTAGAAGTCTCCGAGCGAGTCCGTAGGCTAGAGGGCAAGCTGGCCGATGGAGAAGGGGTGGGGGAGGGCGAATTCCGTTGGCTAGTCTTTGCTCGGCCGGGCCCCTTGAGGGGAGCCTTGCCATTAGACTTTCTGGGCAGCACCTTGAGGGGAGCTTTGCCCTTAGACTAGCAGGCAGATCAAATGAAAGGCATTTTGAAATGGTGGCCGCTTGCCTATCAGCCTTGGGACGCCGCGGTCGTGCGTCCGTCGGTTTGGTAGACGAGGAAGATCACGCGTCCCTTCCGCGGAGAAGTCGTCTCTGTCTACCCGAACCGTACGTTCATCAGTGCGAACGGATTGCTCCGAGATGGAATCGACCCGCGGGTTCTCCGGGAAATTGAGCGAACTCCGAGCAGTGGAGTGGCTCGACCCGGCGGTGTCCTTCACCATGTTGGGCACAGGTGGATAGAGCAAACCCGGAACACACGACCGCAAAGAGGAGACAAGGTGGCCGATCGAGAAAATCAATTAATCTCGATCGTCCGTGTGGTGTCGTGCAAAGTGCTCGAGAGATCGACTGAAAACTCGAACTACCCGTACACGCCACCGGTCGTGTGACTGGTATGGCTATTAATAGCAATCTCTACACGTGGAGTATCACTGTGTATAGGTGTGATAGTTCTTGGGCACTAAATCTTAATAAGCAGATCAGTGTCACACACCCTTACTCGAACACGTTCTACCTGTGAAGGGTAAAGAGTACAGGTGTGATAGTTATTGAGCCCTAAACCTTAATAAGCGGAACCAGCACAAAATGCGTGCTGAACCCGAGGCTCGGCAATATGGTGGGGGAACACGACCGGCGAGCGGTGCCGACGATCGCGAGTAACAAAGTCGCGAGAGTGCCGGTAAAAGAGACAAATCTTTAATAAATACGCTCCCGAGAGTGCCGGTAAAAGAGACAAATCTTTTAATAAATACGCTCCCACCAAGAGCCTCACACGGCAAAAATACTCAGGGTCTAGTGCAAGCCGGAACCAGCACAAAATGCGTGCTGAACCCGAGGCTCGGCAATATGGTGGGGGAACACGACCGGCGAGCGGTGCCGACGATCGCGAGTAACAAAGTCGCGGGAGTGCCGGTAAAAGAGACAAATCTTTTAATAAATACGCTCCCGAGAGTGCCGGTAAAAGAGACAAATCTTTTGATAAATACGCTCCCACCAAGAGCCTCACATTTGCAAGCCACAACTGAATCAAGTATAGAACAAAACACAGCAAAGTTAACACAAAGGCAAGTATAGGCGAGACAGAGCACAAGACTTATCTTGCTTTGACGGCAGGCCGAAGATGAATGACTTATAGGAAGTTGACACTGGCTTCTTCCGGGGCCGGAAGTGGGGTGACATCACGTGACTGTCTTATGACTGCATTGGCCACGGAAAAAATTCGGCCTGACAGAGCTGGCTAACTGCCGTTGAATGCTATGGTCTGACATGGTAAAGTATATGACGCCAAATGGTTTACAGGCAGCATGGAAAATGGAACAGACAAAACTCAAATACTTATATAAATTAAAGTAATACAGTAGTAACACAGTTGTCAGAAAAGGGCAATAAATATATGAATTAAAGAAAAAACATAATATTATGTGAACATAATAATAATAAACAAACAAACTGACTGACAAGGTAGAACAGTGAAGGATACTTTAGGACTCATTAGCTAATAAACATTTCATACATTCAAAATGTTTCTTTCAACAATATAAAATGAGTGAATCAAACTAATTTATGAGATGATGGCGTTATGCGCTTCTGAGCGGCTTCTACAACAGCAACAGCAACAACTGCAATAATAATAAAACCGCTACTATGAGGAATGGCTACAGATTCCGACTCCTGGTTCTGCTCAAAGGTGTCATCCGATGCTGTGAATGTGAAACTATGGATAAGGCTGGCGTAAGCAACAGACCTCTCGTAACTTTACGTCGTGACAGAGAGCGCACACACACAGTGTTAGAAAACCCAGAGGGAATGGAACAATGCAAAATTTCCCTCGGCCAGTCAGACAATTTTCGTTTTTTCATTAGGTGGATACCAGGACTGAGCTAAAAAGCAGCACCTGTAAACATATTTCATATTTTTCAATGGTCTTCATCTTTAAGGATTCAGAGCTTTGAACTTCAGGTGAAAACTTCCACAGGGGAATGGCTGGAAAGATTTAATCACTATCTATAACTGCGTCAAATCTGGTTCAGCTAGCAACTGCAATTCCTCACAAAACGCTACTGAATACTGTTAAGTGTCGCACACACACACACACACACACACACACACACACACACACACACACACACACACACACACACACACTTCCCCAAATACAAACAAACATACTCCATGCAGAAACAGAGACAACCGAAGCAAGGTGAGTACAAAGACTCACTTTGTTTATCAATTGATTGAAACACCATGGTAACTGATAACAACATACACACACACACACACACACACACACCACACACACACACACACACACACACACACACACAAAGAGAGATTCATACTGACCAAGGGAGGTTTCTAATCATGAAGGGTGGACTCACAGCACTTTCCTTCAGTGTGCTGATTTGTTCAACAGAATAATGAAAGGTAGCTGCTGCTTGACTGTCACCTACAACAGACAATGAACGGTCCGTTCCTCAATGAAAAACCAGTCACTGACAGAACATTTGTTTTCGATTGCAGTCTACAATTTGACTCCTATACTGATTTAAACCCCTAATGAATGTCAGGGAACTGATACACCAAAAAGTTGTCACAGGCGCCTACCACAAGCTTCCAAGGGTGTCGTCCACCTAAACTAAAAACTAAACAAACTGTAGCTAGTTAGAGTACCTTACCATGTTATTTCTTTTTTAATTCATTCTTCAGCCCTGTTATGTGTTAGGGCATTTCATGATCAGTTAGTAGTAGCAGCTAGGCTGCTAATAAAACCCACATCAACCTGGTTGATCATTTGAATTCTCATTCTCTTAGGTCTTTTTTTTTCCTGTCAAGGTTCTCTATGAAAGGAACTAATGAAGCAGCGGATAAATCAATACATCAGCTGTCATCCTAAAATGGATGAAGAAAAGATTAAGGGTCATAGGATTTAAGACATTTTTGTGTGTGTGAGACGAACAATGTGAATAAGGATGACGAAGCTGATGCTTAGTATATCCATGCTGGTCTGAGATCACATGACCAGGCTGTACACTGTGCTTGCTTTCATAATTTATCCCAGCATCACTGGCACCAGCCCCAGGAAATTCACACACCTGCAGTGTTGGTTAGAAAACTTCACATGCATTGCTGCATCCATTAAGTAGATGGAACTCACAGTGTGGTTCCAATCTTCCCGTCCACAGCACACTTGACTATTGAAGTGTCAGGAGGGTCTGAAAAATCTCAAAAATAAACAGCTCTGATTGGGCTCCCAGTCCCCAATCCTAGCCACCTTTTTATGCCATGATTCCAATTCACGACCATCTGACTGAAACCATCATCCTCTAACCCAATAACTCTTTCAATTACCCATTCCACGTGTCCATTTTGTTTTAAATGACCCATAAAAATTAGATGATGGTTGAGTTCCAGTAAGCTGTGGTGATTTACAACAACTACATTGTGTTCGATGGTCATACAATGACAAAACAAGAACAATTATCAGTACCACACACACACACACACACACACACACACACACACAAAACTACAAGCACACATGCATATGCTCACACACAACTACAAGCACACATGCATATGCTCTCTCTCTCACACACACACACACACACACACACACACACACACACACACACACACACACACACACTACAAGCACGCATGCATATGCTCTCTCTCTCTCTCGCTCTCTCACACACACACACACACACACACACACACACACACACACAAAGCTACCCACTTATGCACACACACACATACACACACACACACACACACACACACACACACACACACATGCACATTAAGTACCTGTGACACTAACCTTTAGGCATCTTCTTCCAGTGCTTGCCTGCACATACACACACGCACACCACAAGATGTACATTATCAACTGTGCCTATACTTTAAAACCAGTTAAGGTAAGTCAGTGTACAACTTCATACCCACAGCTTCTGATTCAAACCCCTCGATGAAAAACAAGTTTATACGCTACATGTCAAATATCTTACACACGAAAAGAAACTAAACACCTTCATCACTGTACATGCCTATATGCTCATTAAGTATTGACATCTTAATGCATGTTGCAATTCTGATGCGATTTGTTTCTTCCAACTGACATGATCCAGTTTTCAGATCCTGGTTTCAGACACAATATATATCTTGCCTGTTTTGTTCAAAACCAGTATTGTTTTCTTTTAGATCAAATAGGATTTTGTTGTTGTTGTTATTGTGGTTAAGTATATACATATACCACTGCAGATATGAATGCTTATCTCTCCCTATTTTTTCAATCTAAGACATAAGAGCAAGGTTTGTTTATAATTGAATATGTATACATACATATATATATATATATATATATATATATACTGAACCGTAATTAAACACAATAGACCTAGGCTTTCTTACCAAGCTCAGTTATGTCCCCTTTCAGATGATTCAGCTGTTGCAAGTCCAAAGTGAAATCCACAAGATCTGCAGCCCTGGTCCGTTCAGCCTGCTTTTCAAGGTGGTCCAGGCGCGCCATCAACGCCTTCTGCATCTGCAGCACCGATGCTCCTGAGGCAGACTGCATCAGATGACCCACGGTGGTAGCATTCTGGGTCAAGGTCGCTCGGGTCTTCTCCACAGCTGTCAGGGATGTCATAACGATGTCCTCCTCCGCTTGTATGTCGCTGATGAATTTTTGACGTTGCATGTCCAACATTTGTTGAAGGTCATCAAACGTGTCCTTGACCTTCTTGCGCTGGGTTTTGAAGTGGTCTTTAGCCTTTCTGACCTGAACAATTCATGAAAAGGGTTGGAAGGGGGGGATGGATTGGGGGGGGGGGGGGAGAGAGATATTAGCAGTTGCAAAACTTTAGATTCCAGTCTTATTGCTTACAGCCTAGCTGACCTCAAACACCCTTGTCAGGCTGTTACCTCACTGAAGTCAATTCTCTACATAGTTGTTTAAAGAAAAAAAGACACACACATAAACACACACACACGCATACACCCATGACTCATTGAAAAGTATTTTCTAAACACATGCTAAAATTGCTTAAAAATCTTTCCCCCTAACATCTAAGATCACAAGAAAAAGTGAAAAATCACATAATGTGGAACATCTCTGAACAAGGTTTTCATGGAGTCTGCAATAAACACTGTATGTCTCATTGTCTGACAACATGTATGTCCCAACACTCTATAAGGACATGTTTCATAGTGACTGTTCATCACATGGAGCTTCTTCACCTTTGAAAAGATACAAATGGGTATTAGAGGCCTGTGTGCAACTGGCAAAACCCTTTCTTCTTTATGGCTAACAGTGGCGTTTTCTACCCCCCCCCCCCCACCCCCCTCAAGATATGGACAGATCAGAAAAAAAGTCTGTTGTCTGTCTGCATGTTCCAGTTCCCTTGCCACCTTGGTGTTAAGGACAGAGAATTTCCTCAACTCTACCTGTAACATTCTTACTTTAGATGGCTTTTTTCTGACTGAAAACAATTTTTTTTTTTCTAAATTTCTTAATTGTAGTTCTACAGCCTGACGGTCGTATGAACAATGAACTGTTAGAGATTCTCCACGTCCACGTCCAAGGCACGGCATTGTGGAAGATGCAGCCCATCCCTCTCCTTCCACCACCTTAACCTTCCCTGGAATAAATCAGGCAGCCATTCACTGCAGCTGGAGAGAGGTTTTCAAGCTGAGAAAATCCAACCCCACCATTCGTTCCAGCTCACAACTATTACCTACAGAGCGACACTCTAAACCATTGGACTGAAAGCAATAAGTGACTTAATTAGGAGTAAAACAGACTTGAATTAAGTAAATTTAAGTGACTTAATTAGGAGTAAAACAGACTTGAATTAAGTAAATGCATGTGTGGTGGAGAAAAATTGGGATGTATTGAACTACATATGTAAAGAATTTTGGATGGGCTAAATGAAGTTGTCTGTATACCACACCACCCACTTGTACCAACGGCAGCTTTAAACATATTCTGTCCCATGAGGTCAGGAACCACAATTGGGCTGGCCACATCAGCACAATGAGCACAAGGTCGGGGTCTCTCCAGCCTTTGGAACAGGGGGAATGGGGAGGGGTGGAGGAACGCTTGCCTGATCCACAGCAGGGATGAGGCATCAATCACCCAAGCTCCCCGATTGGTGTGATGTAGGTCGAGAGACGAAGTGAGCTGCACAAAGGTTGATCATGGGTGTGAAACAGTGATCCCAGACTCGCTGAAGAGTATTCCTGTTTATGGTTCATTCTGTCTGCAGGACAGTGGAGGACCAGCTCAGAGTTGGTCAGGATGTTCCCATTCTCTGCTTTACGTCTGACCACGAAGGTGATCCTCATTGAAAAGCTTCTGCCCAAAAGGAGAGCTTGACAGAGCATGTCCCCCTCCACCCCCCCCCCCCCCCCCATCCCCACCTCCCCTTTGTTCATATAACAAGCAACTGTACTGTTGCCAGTGAAGAGATAGATATGCCTCCTTTGGGTTCACTCCTGGTAGAGGAAGAGCAAGTTTATCCCCAAACCTGCAAGCACCTGCAAACACTGTGTGAGATAAGGTAAAGTAATGTTGCTTACAGCCTTGCCGACTGCAAAGGGCCATATCATGGCTGTCATCGTGCTGAAGTCAACTCACAAGCCATTTAAAAATACAAATAGAAAAAAAACCCACTGTGTGAACCCTGTAAGAGCAACATGAGGAAGCACGCAAACACGTGTGTTCACTCACCTCTCATGTGACTTCTCACCTGATTCTCCAATTCCTCTTCCTTCAGTTTCAGGTTCTGAACTCGGCTGTCAAGCTCTCTCTTTATGTCTCTCTCCATGTCCACAGCCGTCTTCTTGTCAGCGCAGCATCCATGGCTGGTGGTCCCACACAGAATGCAGATGACCTCCTGGTGTCCGGGGCAGTACAGCTCGGCCACTCTGTCAGAATGAGTTTTGCACATCACAGGCTGAGTATCCTCTAATGTCTGACTGCTCAGACTGTCAAGGTCCTCCAGCGGGTGCGTTTTTGTTGCAGGAATCTTCTTGTGACTTTTCACACAATGTGCGCAGAGTTTCAGGCCACAGGGGATGCAGTACGACTCAGCAGTGGCGTCATTTTCACACAGGCCGCAGATGTGAGGTCCTCTCAAAACTTGGCGGCTCTCCACTAAAGCCGCTGTGTGTAAATCTGTCGGCCAAGCGTCCACTTCCACTGTTGGATCTGCCGTGTCTGGCAGATCAGGGGAGAGGATGCAGGCGCGGCAGAGTGGGCAGGTAGCTTGTCTCCCCTCTACGTTCAGCCAGAGCAGCACACACTTCTGGCACACCAGGTGGCCACAGGGCAGGATTTTGGGGCGGACATAATCTTCATGGCACACTGGACACTCACAGACAGATGGAGCTTCTGGGAAAAAATACATGAAAAAAAATGTTCCGATAAAGTGCTGGTGCAGAGCTGTATTACTATCATTTTCTTTTCCTGTAAAATTAGCAGTCTTCTTCCCCTGTCCTCCTCCCACCATCTTCGAACATCCAACTTGAAGCATCCAGCCAAAAATATCATCTTTTCTTCTTAATATTGAGGGGGATGTTCGTTAGAATTAAAAACATTCTACTGCTACCTGCCAGCATTCAAAGGATTAAACTATCATATGATACAGTATACAACACTGAAGTTGATTTCATGCAGACACAATCATGACTACATGTAGTGGGTTAACCTATCATATGATACAGTATACAACACTGAAGCTGATTTCATGCAGACACAATCATGACTACATGTAGTGGGTTAACCTATCATATGATACAGTATACAACACTGAAGTTGATATCATGCAGACACAATCATGACTAAATGTAGTACATCCTATCTGATATATCCAGCTTACATAGGTGGTGAGTAATGTACAGAAATCTGAACTGGTATTTCACTGGTGCTTGATTGAAACCAGTATTTTGCACCCCTATGCTGTCCATCGCTAGTTTACTGATCATAGTGGGCAATTTCGATCAATGGTCAGTCAACGCAAAAGCATGCAGATGTGTGGAAACATTGTGACTGTCACTGCTGATCAGCCTAACCAAACTAATACACACAATGACACCCTGTTATTAGCCGAGGATGGACAGACACATTGTACAATGTCTCCACACATCTGCTTGCTTCAGCACTGCAGTCTCTGTAACACTTGGCACTATTGTGGTAGAGAATTATTCCTAGGACAGCAAAAGTTTTTGGACAGCAAAAACGTTTTTAGAAAGCAAAAACGTTTCTGGAATTTTCACACGCAAAAAAATGAACAGAAACTGACAACTGCAGTTGTTGTGTAATGTAAATGTTTGGTTTTTTTTTTTTAATTGAAATGCTGTTCAGAAAGTTCTCCGTGTTGTTTATTACAAACAAACAGCATTAACAGAGTTTTGGAAATAAAAAGCCATTATTCCTCTTTCATAAATAAAAAACTCAAAGTTAAGAAATAAGCATTACTTTAATAGCGTCACCTTAACTTCAATGACTGCCTGCAAGAAAACTTATTTTCTCTTTCTCTACATCAGTTTACCAGTATACTTAGACCCATGCCAATATATAATACAAACTTGTTTATCTCATATCAATATTTTCTAAGTACTGATTCATACTGCTAGTACTATCAGAAGCCAGTCTGAGTATGTACTTGTAAGCATTATATGCAAGTCATTGTAAAGTGATATATGTAAACAAACTTATATGCAAATCATTCTCAACAAATACATGCAAATAAAAAATCTGAACATACAGCTTATGTACATATAAGGTGAGATCATGAGAGAGGGGAGACAGATTATTTTTCAAAGATTTCCTGTAAACACATTTGATAGATAGATTTTGTCGGCTTATAGCCCAGCCGATCGCAAAGGGCCACATCAGGGCTGTCACCATGTTGAAGTCAACTCTCAAGTTATATTAGACAAAATAATAACATAAAGAAATGAAACACATCCAAGCCACTCATTAAAACACACTTTCCTAAAAACACACCAGAAATCTCTTTTAAACTTTCTTCCATAAAATCTTAAGATCAGATTGAAAACGTTGATCTCTTTCAGAAATCCTAAAAATCACATCAAGTGGGGCATCTCTGAAGAACCCAAAATATGTCATTAGTAGTAGGTGTTCTGTGCACAAATATCAAAGAAAATGCAAATATTCAACAAGAAGCAACAAGACAGACAACAAGTTTAGGTGGCGGTATAAATAAATGCTGGAAAGTGATGGCTTTAGCTTAAGGACATGGCAATCTTCAGTGAAAAATTACTTTACTGACAGTGTAGTAGAAATCCTTCCTTCCCCATAAACTTCCTGTTATAAACTGACCGTTTATAGTTGTCACTACTCAACCATACAGCAATACAAATCTAAAAAAATTCAAATTTAAGTTACCATCACCAATGGCAACCTCCTTCATAACAGGAATCTGGGCATTGCTTGCTTCTGACCCATCAGCCGACTCTCCAGTCTGCAAAAGATAGGTGGTCATTCACTCATTGTATTCTTCTTTGAATATTATTTATACATAAATAATTGTACACATTATTTCACATTTCATAAATGAACATACAACAACAAAAACAAAGCCAAGGCATAGTTGTTATCATCATGGATTGATGACTGGGAACAGCGGTAGATCCAAGGTTGGAAACCTTACCAGAACCTAATTATCAGTGGTGGATTATTCAGGATCTACATGTCTACTATCCTTTCCTCAAAACACCAATACTCCCCATCCTCCATGTAAAATGTGCAATGGGTTCAGACTGGATGACTGTTTGATCTCTTTAACCCTGATTAATACGGTCATGCATTATTCACATTTTACATACAACTCTTCACTCTACGGCACCACTCTCATCAACATCACTGGCATCGTTTCAAGACACAAATGTCTGGTGTGAACCTCCATGATGTGTTCTCACAGCAGTGCCAGTCCAAATTACCATCCATGTCTGAGTGTGTGTGTGTGTGTGTGTGTGTGTGTGTGTGTGTGTGTGAGACAAAATCATGTCAGTCTCTTAATCTTTCACAAGTTCAAAAATCACACTGGGTGGAACATCTCTGAATAGGGTTTTCATGCAATCTGCTGTGAAGTGTTATTGTCTCACGTCATGCAATTCCCAACACTCTAAAAGAACATGTTTCACTGTGAGTGGCTGATGACATGGAATGCACCAGGAATCTCTCTGCATTCTAGGTAAAAATAAACTATGAGGCTGAGTTGTGTGGTTTTGCAGACCGCAATGACACACACAGGCTTGCTTGGCATTGAAAACAAAAAAAAAAAGCAAATGCAACATTCTAGACCTGTGTTGAGTTAAAATTCTCTCCAACAGGCCAGGACAACAGTGGAAAATCTAATGCTTCTTGATCAGGCTGATAACCGATGTGCTTCTTGATCAGACTGATAACCGATGTGCTTCTTGATCAGACTGATAACCGATGTGCTTCTTGATCAGGCTGATAACCGATGTGCTTCTTGATCAGGCTGATAACCATTGTGCTGCTTGATCAGACTGACAACCATTGTGCTTCTTGATCAGGCTGATAACCGATGTGCTTCTTGATCAGGCTGATAACCGATGTGCTTCTTGATCAGACTGATAACCATTGTGCTGGTTGATCAGACTGATAACCGATGTGCTTCTTGATCAGACTGATAACCGATGTGCTTCTTCAGTTCAAAGCATGCAGCGAGGATGAACCCCTGTGCTCATAAAGACTACACAGACTGTCAGTCAAACGGTGGTGGATGAAAACTGCCAAATGTTATATTTAACATAGTGGCATTATGTATGGAAAACTAGTAAGTCAAGTCATGAACCCAATCAATGGTTTACTGCACCAGCTCTAAAACAGCATGCAAGGTTTCCTGACATCTTACATTCTGTTTCATGCTCGAGTATTGTCTTTCATCACAAATAACCTGGCAACTTTATTTCCAGTTAGAATGTTTTCAAAAATTCAATATTGTGTCAGCGTGTGGCTTGTAATCAGTCATCTTTTCCATGATTTGAGGGGGATCAATAACCTTACTCTAATTCTGAGACAGAAGCAGATACTACTTTCAAAATGATAAATGAAAATAATAAATTCCCAATCAGGACCAGTTTTGTTTACCTTCAACACTTCATAAAATTTAAATTGTGAAAATATTATTAAAAGAGTAAAGAAGTCGAAAGAAAGAAACGTAGCCTCTTACCAATTCAACCAATTCTGGGATGATCTTTTCATCACTTGTACGACTTTCAGCCATGATTGTCTCCTACATTAATGAGATGGTGCTGGTCCCTCTTTCCTGTTGCAGCACACACACACACACACACACACACACACACACACCACTGACGACATGTTTATGAAAACAAAAAAATAAGTGAAATGGGAACAGGTTCTGTTGCTGCTGTTGCTGTTGTTGTTGTTGCTGTTTTAATATCTGATTTATTTCAAACCATCCAACCAGGCACTCACAAGAATTATTTCCATCACATCATTAAAATCAGCTACAAGGACTCTAATCAGAAACTATAATGAAAGCAGTCATGCACAAAAAGCTCAGAAGGTGCTACGAAACAACAGCTGCTACTGGCGCACACAGTTGGTGACCTGTCAGGAACAGTTTCATTAGAGAGCCTTCACACACAGCGTAACTGACATTCGGTGCACTTGCACTTAGTTTCACTTCATCATCATCATCTCATCCAGTTGACGTCCTCAGTCACCATGTTGACTATTCTTGTTTTACACCTCACTAAGCGGAAATTCACCACGCAGAAAATTAGGTTCAACATAAATATGAACAAAATCGAGCCCCAAAGTTACCAACCAGGGGCAGAGTAACGGCAGCAGAACGAGCACGGAAGCGATTTGGTGACAGGGGAGTTCCCCTCTGTTTTGGTTAGCGCAACTTTCATTTCTTCGCATCAGTCTCTTTACCGGATTGTAGCAATACCTTGTTGCGTGTGTGAGTTTCTAACGTACCAGAAGATCACAGTGCATCTCTCTCTCTCTCTCTCTCTCTCTCTCTCTCTCTCTACTAATAACCTTTTACCCCTTTGGAATTTCCATTTCTACTGCTTCACAACACACAACACACACACACACACACACACACGTGAGAAAGAAAACAAAAATCACTTTTGTCTTTTTACCAAAATTCTGTAACTTACTTTCGGTTCTCCTCAGATTCATTCGTCAACTCATTACATTTGGGAAATAACATTCGTAAAATAAATCGTAAAGCGACATCATGTTCTGTTGTACGACACTTAGACGAAGATTTACTTGGTTTACTTAAAATTCGACAGACGGAACTGACCGGATCGAAAACGACATTGGTTGACGGTGACGACTGGAAACCGGCATAAAAATCTAAACCGAAAAAAAAAAAAAAAAAAAAATGAAACTGAAACCGAAAGCTATTCTTATTAGATTCCGTGCTCACTGCGCGACGGGCCACTGCGCGTCAGATCTCTCTCTCTCTCTCTCTCTCTCTCTCTCTCTCTCTCTCTGTATGAACCTGTCTATTCAGAAAGTGTGAACCTGTCTATTTAGGAAGTGTTTTGTATTTGAAATGCACTATGTATGAACCTGTCTATTTAGAAAGTGTTTTGTATTTGAAATGCACATGTTCTGTTAGTAAGTATGTTTTATGTGAGTACGTGTGTGTGTGTGTGTGTGTGTGTGTGTGTGTGTGTGTGTGTGTGTGTGTGTGTGTGTGTGTGTGTGTGTTTCCTACTACCGCTGCCCTCTTGTCATTATGTCGTTATGCTTTTATTCTCATGCGACTCTCTCCTCTCTCTCTCTCTCTCTCTCTCTCTCTCTCTTCTCTCTCTCCTCTCTCTCCTCATGGTTTTCCTGGAATGACTTGATATAATACGACCCCCCCCCCCCCCTTACCCGTGGTGACTGGGCTATCATTATGCATCCCCCCTCTCTCTCTCTCTCTCTCTCTCTCCTCTCTCTCTCTCTCTCTCTCTCTCTCTCTCTCCATTTGTGCTTATTTTCTTTTTTTTTTCCCTGGTGCTTCAAAATCGATTGTCTTACATCTCCTTGGTGTTTTTTTTTATTGTTACATTGTTCTAAACATGCTCTTTTCCGCACCCACTCTCGCCTCTTTCTCCCTCTCTCCCTCTCTCTATCGCCCTTCCCTGCACTCCTTTCGCTTATGCGTCTCTCTCTCTCTCTCTGTCTCTGTCTCTGTCTGTCTCTGTCTGTCTCTGTCTCTGTCTGTCTGTCTGTCTGTCTGTCTGTCTGTCTGTCTGTCTCTCTCTCTCTCTCTCTCTCTCTCTCTCTCTCTCTCTCTCTCTCTCTCCTCTCTCTCTCTCTCTCTCTCTTGCACACAAGCGCCTTCAAGTACAAGTTCTCCTTGTCTCATCTTCTTATCATGATTTTGCTCCTAATATGATACGTATTGTTTCATTATTTTAGTCTGCTCTTTCGTGTGTTATATTGCACATAATTATTATTAATGTGTTTGTCTTTAACATGATCTTTTCTATGAGAGGTTTCCGTTTTATATATTCATTGATTCTCTCCAATTCTGTCTCTCTCTGTGTCTTTCTGTCTCTGTCTCTGCCTGTCTTCTCTCTCTCTCTCTCTCTCTCTCTCTCTCTCTCTCTCTCTCTCTCTCTCTCTCTCGCTTCTTTTTTTTTCCTCCTTTTCTCCCTCCAAACTCCATGTCACTTTGCTAAATACCTTCTACGCATTTTCATGCCTTATGAAAAATGATTGTATGTTGTGTCCTTCTCTCTCTCTCTCTCTCTCTCTCTCTCTCTGTCTCTGTCTCTGTCTGTCTGTCTGTCAGTCTGTCTGTCTGTCTGTCTGTCTGTCTGTCTCTCTCTCTCTCTCTCTCTCTCTCTCTCTCTTCTCTCTCTCTCTCTCTCTCTCTCTCTGCGTACGTTGTGTGTGTGTGTGTGTGTGTGTGTGTGTGTGTGTGTGTGTGTGTGTGTGTGTGTGTGTGTGTTTCCGAATTCTGTACATACTTTGTCATATTCACGTTTTAGTACATTTCCGTTTCAAATTATTACATTTTATGCTTAATTACTACCTTCAATTTCTGTTGTTCCCCTTCTTCCTTCCACCTTCTCTCTCTCTCTCTCTCTCTCTCTCTCTCTCTCTCTCTCTCTCTCTCTCTCTCTCTCTTCTTTTCTTTTTTTTTCTTTTTTTTTCTCCTTTTCTCCCTCCAAACTCCATGTCACTTTGCTAAATACCTTCTACGCATTTTCATGCCTTATGAAAAATGATTTTATGTTGTGTCCTTCTCTCTCTCTCTCTCTCTCTCTCTCTCTCTCTCTCTCTCTCTCTCTCTCTCTGTCTGTCTGTCTCTGTCTCTGTCTGTCTGTCTGTCTCTGTCTCTCTCTCTCTCTCTCTCTCTCTCTCTCTCTCTCTCCTCTCTCTCTCTCTCTCTCTGCGTAAAAATACATAAAACCTACTCCGTTAAAATCGCTCATCCCCACTCCCACTCTGTCTACCATCCCTTTTCTCCTCCCCCTATCTACCATTCTCTCTTCCCCACCCTCCTCTGACCTCTCTCTCTGTAGTCTTGTTTGTTTGTTTGTAAGTTTCCTTCTGTTTTACCATCCCCCATCTCATTAGTGCTTTTATGAATTGTTTGCTTATCATTGTAGAATTAGATTACCATGTTGCTATGTTGAATTGTCAGTATGAATGATATGTGCTGAAATAATGTATGCATGACAAGGACAGATTGTAAGACTAGGCTTTGGCCTAAAATCTCCATCCTTGTGTATTAAAGATCAATCAATCAATCAATCTCTCTCTCTCTCTCTTTGTGCTCCCCCCCCCCCCCCCCCTCCAAATTCCATCTCACTTCGCTAAGTACCTTCTACGTATTTTCATGTCTTACGGAAAATGATTACATGTTGTGCCTCTCTCTCTCTCTCTCTCTCTCTCTCTCTCTCTCTCTCTCTCTCTCTCTCTCTCTTCTGTGCGTGCGTGCGTGCGTGTGTATATGTGTGTATTTCAAATTATGTACGTACTTTGTCATATTCATTTTACTGTCTGTTTTTATACATGCTAACTTTTGGTACGTTGTAGTACATTTCCATATATACCCCCAGCTCAGCCCACCCCCACCCCCACTCTCTCTCCTTCCTCTTCATTATTGTTATTTTCATTTTTATTTTTATTTTTTGTTTGTTTATTTTTTTTTTTTTTTCCATTTCTCTTCTATTTTCATTTGATGTTCCATCATGATTGCATGACCACTTTGTTTGCTTGTTTGCTTTCTTACATTATTTCATTTCACTGTATGTTTCAGTCCCTACTCAGGGCGAGGACTGGATGTAAAATAATAAGAATTTTGTCTTGTCTTGTCTTGTCTTGTCTTGTCTCTCTCTCTCTCTCTCTCTCTCTCTCTCTCTCTCTTCTCTTTTCTCTCTCTCTCTCTCTCTCTCTCTCTCTCTCTCTCTCTCTCTCTCTCTCTCTCTCTCTCTCTGCGTACGTGCGTGTGTGTGTTCCGAATTCTGTACATACTTTGTCATATTCATTTTACTGTCTGTTTTTATACGTACTAATTGTTGTACGTTTTAGTACATTTCCATTTCAAATTATTACATTTTATGCTTAATTACTACCTTCAAGTTCTGTTGTTCCCCTTCTCCCTTCCACCCCCTCCCCCCCCTCTCTCTCTCTCTCTCTCTCTCTCTCTCTCTCTCTCTCCGTCTCTCTAATGAGCTGACGAAAGATGTGCTTGAATCTGGTCGCCATGGTGTTCAGTTGACGCCAGATTTTATTCAAATACTAATCCTCCTATTTGCTGATGATGTTGCACTAATATCTGATAGCGTTACTGGTCTTCAGATGCAGGTGAATATTTTGTCTGATGCAGCTAAACGTCTTGATCTCATTGTAAATATGGAAAAATCGAACATTGTCATTTTTCGGAATGGGGGATAGGGAAAGATGTTTTTTTGATGATAACGAGTTAAAAATAATTATTGTGAATATGTACAAATACCTTGGCATTTACTTGTCAAGCAGATTAAGTGTTGTATATACGATGTCTGATCTTGCAGACAGAGCCAAAAAAGGAATTAGGCTATAGCAATTATAGCCGGGTGCTAACAGAGTAATTTCTTGGTCACCCGTCGTAAACGAGATATTTCGAGTTATCTTCCCCCTTACCTCCCTTGGTTGAATCTCATTTTATTGTGTAAATTCTTTAAATCATGAATACCTCAGAACCTATATAGTTGTGTATTCGTCGCTGAAGTCACAAAAATTAATGTATTCTATTCATTTACAATCGTGTTGGACTGAGAAGCCCATAATTTTCCTAAAACTGGTATTTCGACCAAATTAATCTTGGCGCCATTTTGAATTGTCCGAACAAACCGTAAATAATTCTTGATTTCACAAAAAGTATGAGAGAATCCAAAGAAGCCATGAATGTGCATTGAAAGTAAAGTCCATAAGCTCTCATTTCGTATATCGCATGCCTATGATCTTTTCTGTACAAGCTTGCGACTATACGAAATGACTGACGGCGCCGGTCCCTTGAGCGAGTCGCCTTCTTTGTTTATTGTTGGAGTTTTGATCTAAATTGTCGTTTCATGAAATTCGGACTTCCCAATCGAAATCTTTTTAATGACTCCATTTCTATGATAGAAGCAACCGAAATTATATAAAAATTATCATCCGATGGACCATTTCAACGGAATAACATTTTATCGAAGATCGTGTTCGAGGCACATGGCGACGGCCATGTGACGATAAAAACAAGTTGTGTTTTCTATCAAATTTTAAACGCAAAGTTCTCCGCTTTGACGGCATCTTGGGTAATGAAATTTATATGTATAAAAAGAGCGAAATGCCCGCTTTTCATTCATTATAAAATTATTTCATGCTGTTTGGTATTTTTCATCGAAATAGAGGAAAATATGACGTAAACTCGTTAAAAGTGGGTTCATTCTCGGACTTTAATCACCAATAACTTTACACAGCCACAGAATTGTCAAATATGACTTATTGCATTTTATTCCTTGGGTTCTGAGGTTTTCATCGATGTCAGTTATGTTTGGATACTTTGAACGGACGGCGAGCTAGACAACGCAGAAGCTGCGGCAGATAGCACAAATTTTGTCATTTGCCGTCTCGCGAGGCTCATTTTGCGCGCGGCGCTGCGTTGTCTTCTTTGCATTGCATTGAGGGTGAGATTAACGTCCTATTGGCCTGAGGCCCTTAAGGACAAGGTTCATGCAGACATAAGTCTGCATATTTGTGGCAACTGTTGTCGCCTGGCAGTAGTGGGTAGTTTCAATGAGGGTCGTCGCATTTGTCTCCCAGAGATCGTGTTCCTCATGAACACTGGCTCAATTCTGGTCGTCATCTTCTTGAATGTTGGTTCAAGTTTGGTGGAGTTGGTCTTGAACGTTGGTTCAGTTTCAAGTTCTTGGTCGACCGACGGTAGGCGTCGGTGTGTGTTGCCTGCTGTCCCCAAACATCAGGCTGTCTTCAGGACCACCGGGCGGCCTTCTTCATGCTCGGGTGGCGATGGTCCTGTGCCGCGTGAGGCCGCCTCAAGGAGGAAGCAGGACGAAAGTCGCTGGAGCGCTGCACGAGTCCCTAAAACTTGGCGGGCACTCGCTGACTGCGGCCGAGAGGGCAATTTTTCAGCCCAACCCCGTAAGGAGTGCCCCCATGTCTGTCACCCCTTAAAACAGCACAGTATTCCAGGCCACGGTAGTCGCAGTCAGGCAGCGCTCCTTCGCCAGTCGCCCCACATCTCCAGGAGCCGTCCCCCGGCGACACAGGCTAGACCCGTCGTCACCCATATGGCTGGAAGGTTGTCTGTGCCGCCCGACTGACTTTGCGGTCCGGTCAAGCTTTATATAAGTGGGAGCGCTGGGTGAGTGCGAGACAAAGACTACCGTGAATGAAAGACATGTCCCTAAAAGCTTTTGCTATGAGGACGTAAATCTCGACTATTTTCGTGAGTGCGAGCCATCAACCTTTCAACGACCTCTTCTGACCATTACTTAGATGCAAAGTGGGACCTGGGCCATGATCATCTACAATCAGACCACCTACCATTACACATTGTGCTCGGTAGCGTGGACCCAGTACCAGCAGATATGGATATGAGCCCAAAGTTTCAACATCGACAAGGCCAACTGGGAACTGTTCGCAACCCGCTTAGACACTGAATGCGAAACAACAAACCCAGTAAGCCCAGATATTGATACATACTATGACAACATCAGAGGCATGATCCTCAGAGCAGCTGACACTGCTATTCCCATGAAAGCCCCACAACCAGGAGGAAAGCACAGATTCACATGTGACTGGTGGAACGAAGAGTGTGACAAGGCCACCGTGGGCAAGAAACACGCACTACATAAATTTCAAGCAGTCATCTCAGAAGAGAACAGAGAAGTCCTGGAAAAAGCAACCCGTCACTTCCAGGAAGTCACAGACAATGTCCGCCGAGAACACTGGGAACGCTTCTGTAGATAAGAAATAAAAGAACCGACAGATGGCTCAAAACTACAGAGGAAGATCAGGAAATTCAGGAGACGCATACGCCGACCTGAAAGACCCCTCCTAGTCAACGGCCAGCAAACCCAAAATGTCCAGGAGAAGGCAGATGTTCTTGCAGAAACCTTCGCCAGAGTGAGTCAGACAGATCACCTCCCAGTGGAGATGATCAATGCCAGACACCAGGCCGAAGCAAACTTCACAAAACCTGTTATGGAAGACAACTCAGCCCCTACAATGGAGACCTCACCATAGGCGAACTGAGGATGACAATTTGTAGCCTAGGGTCAGCCAGCAAGGCTTCTGGCTCTGACCCCATATCCTACCACATGATTCGCCGACTCACAGAATCCATGGTTAAGGTACTCCACATGTTCTACCAAACATGCTGGGTATCTGGCACGATTCCAAAAGCCTGGAAAGAAGCCCTGGTGGTAGCCATCCCCAAAGATTGCAAACCACCAGAACTTCCCACAAGTTACCGACCGATAGCTCTAACTCCTCACCTTGGTAAAGTGTATGAAAAACTGATCAAACACAGACTTGAGTTCCACATAGAAAAACAAGGCTTGCTACCTGTATGCCAGGCCGGATTCTGCAAATGTAGGAACTGCATGGAAGATGTCGTGCAACTCCTCGAAAATGTCAAGAAGAACATAAGACAGCGCTACCCAAAGGTAACAGTTGCCGCATTCTTCGACATCAAGAAAGCCTTCGACACGGTGTGGCATGCAAAACTACCAAACAAAATGCACCTACTGGGCATCACAGGTCGCCTATACGAATTTGTGGAAGCATTCTTGCACTCAAGACAAATGGCAGTCAAGGTAGGATCAGCCAAATCGGAAACCCACACCCTTGACATGGGAGTACCACAAGGAAGTGTCATAGCTCCCATCCTCTTCAACATCATGCTTCATGACATCACACGGGAAATAGAACAAAACATCAAACGTGAAGTGAAAGTATCACTCTTCGCCGACGATCTGGCGATATGGGTTGATCACATACCACGTCAACAAAAAAAGTCTATGAGCAACCTCCAAATCGCCATAGACACTATCCACACGTATATGCAAAAAAAACGGATTTAAACTCTCTGCAGAAAAGACGGTCCTCATGGTTTTTTGCCAGAAAATAAAGAACCGAGAAGGGTACTCAATACAAATTGGTGGACACAAAATAAAACCAAGTAAAGAAGTCAAATTTCTGGGCATTGCCATCACCCAAGACCTAACCTGGGGTGCCCACATCCAAAAACTTGTAAACAAGGCCATGAGTGCAGTGGGAACAATCAAAACCCTTTCAAGAGAGACCTGGACAACTCCAAAAAGCCTTATACACCTGACGGGAGCCCTGGTCCACCCCAGACTGATCTATGGACATGAAGTCTTTTTCACCGCCTCTGAAAGACAGTGGGAAAAGCTACAGCGCATCGAGCTAGCAGCCCTGAAGCAAGCCATGGGACTCCCCTAAGCGCTGTCAATGACTTGGTCTGCCAAGAAGCAGGCTGGTTATCCCTAAGAGATGAATGCCGCCGCCGGTGTGCCAACTTCGAAGTCCGCGCCTCGATAGTACCAAACACTGTCAAAGCAGTACTCAACGCAGACGCTACTCCCGGTGACATGGCAAAGGAGCGCCATCTAGCCAGGAAAAAACCCCAGGTATACCAAAAGACCAGACCACTAAACTCACAGACAGCAAACATCTCGGAAAAGAGCCAAGTCAGACCGGACCAGGCAGTCCCCTCACCACCTATGCCCTACCCTCCTTGGGAAATGGAGAGACCACAGATCCTAACATCCTACGGAAAAGGTGCCACAAAACAAACAGACCCATTGCGTCTAGCCAGCATAGCAAAGACCCAACTGTATGAACGCTTCAGCCACTACCTCCACATCTACACAGATGGTTCTGTCCTAGAAAACGGGGAGGCAGGATGCGCCTTTGTGATTCCAAACCTGGGGATCTCAAAGCAATATCACCTAAACAAGGGGGTAAGTATCTTCACTGCTGAACTGCACGCCATCCTTATGGCATGCACAACAGTGAATGACATGCCCCAGCCACCAAGAGCAGTCGTCATCCTGTCTGATTCTAAGTCCTCATTGCAGGCATTAGCAGGTGGAGGAAGGAAAAATAGAAAAGAAATCCAGTCTGAAACCCTTTTCTTAGCCCATCAAATCATATGCAAGGGTACAGAACTGACATTCATGTGGCTCCCGTCCCACACAGGCATACGGGGCAATGAAAAGGCCGACCAAGCAGCTAAGGCAGCTATAGAGAAAGGCACACCCACCAACCTTGGACTTTCAATGACCGAAGTTATAAACCATGCTCAAGCAGCTGTTTACAGAGAACGAGAGAAAACACTCAAAGACCGATGTGAGACAAGAGGATGGCTCTACCTCCCTATATGCAGAAAGGGGAAACTAGGCCAGAAACTCCCCAGAAAACACCTCCAACTAGTGAGGAGGCTATGCACAGGGTGCCGCAGGGGATTCTCATGGGCACCAAATGTGCATGCGGGAGCGTTGTGTCACTCCAACATGCCTTCAGTAGGTGCCCAACCCTAGCGACCACCCTGGCGCCACTATGGGTGTTCAGGGCCACCCATGACCTAAGAGTTCAGGACTTCCTCCAGCCACATCCCACCCTAGGGATGCAACCCATGAAGTTCCTGTGTGACTCCCTCCTATCCTCCGGTACAGACAGTTGGTTTTAACCACTGTGCAGGAAAGAGGTGTGGACGGTAAAGAGTGTCAAAAGAGACAAAGAGGATCCCCAAAGTCCCACTTTGGGTTGAACCTCAGACTCACACCCCTGTCCTCTGGCTTCACAGCTGTGGGGGGGGGGGGGGGGGGGGGGGGGGGCGACCAGTAAGGGTGTTTTACCCGAGCTGGCCAAAATTGGATCATGTGGATCCATATCAAATGGTCCTGGAAAGGAACTGAGGAAAAGGAAGGGAAGGGTAACTGCCACAAGGAGTAGACGACCAATGATAGCAAACCACCACGGAGGACAGCAGCACCAAGTCTACACAGACTAGAGTCTGAAGAAACCTTGTCCTTAAGGGCCTCAGGCCGATAGGACGTAAATCTCACCCTTAACTGTAACTGAGCGCGAGCCTACACTGTGTGGGAACTCTCTGCAGAGCAACTGGACGTGAGCCCATGACTTTTCCCGCGTAGCTGTCGGTGGCGGAGTATGTTCTCCACGGGGTTGTAGGAAGATCAAGACTGACCTATGGCCATGAAGCGTTCTTCACTGCACCAAAACCCTCATGGCAAAAACTCGAACGAGTGGAACTGGCAGCACTCAAGCATGCCTTTGGCGTCAGCCGATTCGCCATCAACGACCTTGTTTACCAGGAAGCAGGATGGCTTCCCCTCAAAGACGAATGTCGCCGCAGAAACGCGAACTTTGAAGCCCGTGTCTCAGTGGCAGGCACCACTGTAAAAGCCATCCTTCAGGACAACCCAAGCACACGGTACGCCACCTACAGGCACTCCATCAAAGAAAGGAAGGCAGACCTCCACAGACGGACATTGCCCTTCAGTGACCAGACCAAAGAAATCTGGGCAAGGGCCAACACCAGACCACATGACATGGAAACAACTCCTACACATCCCCTACCACCATGGGAACTGAAGAAACCACAAATCATCCATCAATATGGAGGGACCACGCCCAAGAAAGACAACCCACTCTACTTGTCAACACTGGCAAAGGAAAAAATCGGAGTAGAATATGACCATCACCTAAAAATCTACACTGATGGCTCAGTGTTAGAAAACGGCGAGGCAGGATGCGCTCTGGTTATCCCAGAACTCAAAACCACCAAGCAGTACCGACTACCCAAAGGGATCAGCATTTTTACTGCCGAACTCTACGCCATTTTAAAGGCCTGCATTACCGTCAACGACATGCCACGACCTCCCCCCGCTGTGATCATCCTAACAGACTCCAAGTCCTCACTGCAAAGCTTGTCGACAGGGAGGATGAAGAATCGACAGGAGCTCCAAGCCAAAATCCTGTTCCTGGCTCACCAAATTATCTTTAAAGGAACAGACCTTACCCTGATGTGGCTGCCCTCCCATACAGGAATCAAGGGCAACGACATGGCAGACAGTGCCGCCAAAATCGCCACAAGAACTGGCCACCAAGTCAACCTATGACTATCTCTGGCTGAAGTTACCAGCAAAGCCCGACAAGCCGCCTACGACATCAGGAATGATGCCATGAAGGCCCAATGTGCCAAGCGAGGATGGGTGTTCATCCCCATGCAAAGACAAACTCCACAACTCCGACTTCCCCGAGGACTCCAGCAAATCCTCCGACGGATCAGGACAGGATACCACAGATGTGTTCTCCTGGGCTTGACCTGCCAATGCGGGTCAGAGGTCTCTCTCCAACACGCCCTGAGTGACTGCACTGACCTCCCCATTGCCATGACCACCATCCGAGACTACAGACGAACACACCAACTACAGCTGCACGAATTTCTACTGCCGCACTCAACCCTAGGGACTCAACCCATGAGGATGCTCGCCAATGCCCTGACATCCTCTGGACTCGACAATTGGTTCTAACCCGCCCCAGAAGAAGAAGAAATGAACATCTACAACTACAACTAATGGAGACAACTTTAACGACTACCACCGTAGAATAGCAACAATGACCAACCGCACCACGAACATCTCTTAAATCCAATGACACCAAAGACTACCGTGAATGAAAGACATGTCCCTAAAAGCTTTCGCCATGAGGACGTAAATCTCAACTATTTTCGTGAGTGCGAGCAGTGTTGCCAAGAGGGTTGCCAAGAGAGTGTCACAGAGTGTTCCCCAGAGTGTTGCCCAGAGTGTTGCCTAGAGTGTTGCCCCGAGAGTGTGTCCTGAGAGAGTGCTCAGTGAGCTGAGTGCTGAGAGAGAGAGAGAGAGAAGAGAGAGAGAGAGAGAGAGAGAGAGAGAGAGAGAGAGAGAGAGAGAGAGAGAGAGAGAGCTCCCAGGGCTGTGTTTCCTGGTTTGAGCTCCTTGTCATGAAGGAAAAATAAAGAGAAGAAAAACTCTGCTTCGTCCTATGTGTCTTCTTGACTGGCTGCTGTCCCTTGGTTCCTGCACTTATCACCATCTGCCTGTCTTCACCTGCACACCCCTTACCCCTCCACACCATCACACAATCATAAGAACGATGTGGTCAATTGGCGAGCATTCTCCTGCCTTCTTTTTTATAAACTTCTCGATTGTCAGATTCAACCCATTTTAACATAGGCCCTATGGAGCTGAAATCTAGGGCTTGACGCAACATCAAGAACGAATCCATTTGTTTGCTCTGAAACGATTTCTCGGTGTGAATATAAAATCGCCGAAGCATGTTATTTATGGAGAAACAGGCAGGTATCCTTTGTATATATTAACGTTTGTCAAATTTGTAAAGTTTTGGTTACATCTTGTACAGATGGACAATGATCGATATCCCAAAAAGGCATATGAAATGCTTTTAAATTTGCAACGCCAAAATTATGAAACGTGGACATGTAAAGGTAGAAATGTACTGTATAAGTTTGGTTTTGGGGAAGTTTGGGAAGCTCAAGGGGTTGGTAACGTAAACATCCTCCTAGCATGCTTCAAGGAAAGGCTTATAGACTGTTTTAAGCAGGACTGGTATGCGTCTTTGGAGTCGCATACATTAACGTGTATGCTTCTTTCAAGCAGTCCTTTTCAATAAGTCTACATTTATGTGAGATCAGTTACATCAAGAAGCGTAACGTATATTCGAGATTTAGAATTGGAATGTCTCCATTGAAATATCATTTTTTTTTATGTATAGACCCTACCCGAACAGTGATGTGAATTGTCCATTTTGTCCCAATGTTCCAGAAACTGAACACCATTTTTTTGTTTGTTTGTCACCAGCAGACAAGAATTGTTGCCTAGGAAGTTTTATAGACAGCCTTCGATGTCTAAATTTTCGTTGTTGCTTGCGAATACGAACAAACGCATTATGGAAAGGCTGTCCCTCTTCATATTCAAAGCTTTAAGGTTAAGACATGAGAGTATGAATGTGATTTGATATGATTATTGATTTTGAATAGTCACTCCATTGTATGGGCAAATGGCCTGATCAATTAAACATTCCGACTCCGACTCCTTCTCTATCTGTCTCTCTCTTATAATGTAGTAACCGTTTCAATTACTATTGTATGTATACATCCTGATCGATCACACTGATAAATGTAATAAACACTGCGTTGAACAGTTTGATGTTCTTTTATTGGAGCCGTTGATGATCCATCGCCTAGAAATATCCAAGGGAGGTTACTCTCCCCATAATAGTAATAATGTAAGCAAATCATTACTTCCCTTAGATTGCAGACTACTTAATACATTACATCACCTCCTTCCTCGGATGAAAAGTGAAATTAAAATTAGATGGACAAATATCTCAAAGTTTCCATTTAACTTTTCACAAGTATCTGACTTACTCTTGAAAATAAAATAGTGTAAGAATGTTTTAAGAGTCTTTGGTTTCACTGAAAAGGAATTCAAGTTAACAAAGTGAGATGTAAAGTGAATTGTTCAACTTTTTATTGTTGATTAATTATGTTTAACTGTTCAGACCTTAAACTCCTCTTTTTTATATCAGTTACATTATTTTTCTCTCCCTCTCAAATCAATAATGTAGAGAATAATTCTACATATGTGAATAATGGTTGTGAATACATCGTTAAACCAACATAATAACAAATAACAAATGTTAATCTTGTAAGTGCAGAGAGAACACTGGGTATGTGCACCTAAAGAAATGCAACAGAAATAACAGTCATGTGCTCTGCAACGTCTCCTATCAGGAAATGTGGATGCAATTAGACGTGAAAATTATATTTTCACTTCACTAAATTAGACAGGGTCACATGATGAAGTCATCAAATTTGGGGGGCATTCGGATTGTGCGTTTGGATTTTCTGGGTTCAACCACAGGCGTGTGAGTGTTATGAGAGTAATTGTTGGGTGCGATGTGCGCCTGCAGAGTGTCTGAGGTTGTGGGGAGTTCAGCTTCATCTTCATTCAGCTTAGGAGGAGGGTCAGGTTCAGTCTCTGCAGTAGATGGAAGTCGTGGAGACTTTTTGTAGAAACTGCTGTTTCTGGTGACAGTCTGTTGTCCTTGCTGGGCTGTGATCATTGATCCTTTCTTGCCGATGACCACAAGAGGGGTTGGCTGGTAGGGAGTGTCAGCTTTAGAAGGATGGGGATTCTTCAGGAGTACAGCATCACCTACGGTTATGGATGAAGGCTTGATGTATGCCTTATCGTCAGCGTAGCGCTTCATATTTGCTTTTTGCTGTGCAGCTCTGATGCGCATTTCCTGGTCAGCATCATGGCATTGTGCTGAGAGTTTGGGTAGTTTGGTCTTCAGGTTGCGATTAAGAGGGCGGTAGCCAGGGGAACACCGGTGGTGCAGTGAGGGGTAGTGCGGTAGTCAAGTAGAAATTTGTACATTTCCTGCTTGAAGTTTGGAGGAGTGGATGATTTGATGACTTTCTTGATGGTACGCATGAAACGTTCAGTCTCTGCGTTTGCACGGGGCCACAGGGGGGTGATTTTGCAATGCTTGATGCCCATGTGTTGGCAGTATTGAGTAAACTGGTGGGAATTGAAGGGAGGTCCATTCTCAGTTTTGAGACTTTCCGGGATTCTGAATTCAGCAAAGATATTGTCCAGACGTGGAATGACGGTGTTAGCTGATGTTGAATCGAGCACGTCGACAATGGAATACCTGGAATACTCATCGGTAACGACAAAAATGTATTTGCCATTGGGAAGATGTCCGAAATCACAGGAAAGTTCAGCCCATGACGCATTGGGTAGATCACACATCTGGAATGGTTCACGTGTCGTTATCGGTGTTGCCACTTGACAGGTCATGCGGTTTTTAACTGTACGCTCAACGAGAGGTCGCATGCTTTTGAACCAAACTTTCTCACGCAGAAGTGCGGTTGTCTTGATAACGCCTTGATGCCCTGTGTGTGCGATGTTCACAGCTTTCTGGTGTAGTGAGGCAGGTAGGACAATCTGGTGGTTTTTCAGAATGATACGCGAGTTGAGGCATAGTTGGGAATGTGGCGGGAACCACAAAAGTTCATCATGCCCAGGAGGCTTCGGATTTCGGTTGCATTGGTGGGCGTTGGAAGATCAAGGATGTCCTTGAGCTTGTCTTGACTAGGTTTGATGCCGTCTTCACCGAAGATGATTCCAAGAAATTCCAGCGATTTCTTGTTGAACTCACACTTGTCACTATGAAGTGTCAGCCCTTTCAGTTTGAGTCTCTCAAAAAAGTTGCGGAGGTTGGTGTCATGGTGTGTCTGTGATGTACCAAAACACAGAATGTCGTCGCTGATGTTGACAACTCCCGGTAGGCCTGAAAGTGCTTGGCGGATTGATTCTTGGAAGATCTCGCTGGCTGAATTTACACCGAAAAAGAGACGACAGTATCGGTAGAGACCGAGGTGAGTGGCAAACGTGGTGATAGAGCGAGAATCTTTGTCCAGTTTCAGCTGATTGTAGCCTTGATTCAGGTCCAGCTTGCTGAATACTCATGCTCCAGAAAGCATAGTCTTCAGCTCGTCGAGAGTTGGGGTTGAGTGACGTTCACGTCGGATGGCACGGTTTGCAGCTCTCATGTCCATACAAACACGTATCTTACCAGGTTGTTTGGGTTTGGGTACGACAACCACTGGAGATACCCATGGAGTTGGTACGCTTGCTTTTTCAATGATTCCCAGTTCTTCGTCTTTCTTCAGCTGTTCTTCTATGTCCTTGTGCACATGAAATGGAACACGTCGGTATAGGTTGAGCGACTGGCTGAACTTCAGGATCAATATGGAGATGGACTGGTTTGCTTTTCAAACAACCAAGACCGGTGAATAGTTCAGGGTACTCTTCTCTCAATTGTTCATGTACTGGTTTGACATGGTTGATGGTGGTCAATAACTTGAAATCTTGACAGGTTTTCCAGGAGAGAATCGGTCGCTCATTGCCGGATACTACAAACATGGTAGCAGTAACACTGGTGTTTTCACAGTTTAGTACAGCATTGAATGCACCAAGTACTGGGATTGAACTTTTGCTGCCATACGCTGTTACTCACTTGTTGGAAGTCTGTAGCTTTGGTTTCAGCTTGAGTTCGTTGAAATGTTGTTCAGACAGCAGATTGATGGAAGCACCGGAATCTGCTAGGAATGAAAAAAACATGTCCATTGATGGAAATGCTAAAATGAGGAAGTTCACTGGATTGATGTGTTGTGAAGACGTATTCAATATCATCAGGATCGGTAGACTGATCAACGATAGCATTGGCTTCATCCTCATCACTGCTGTCGTTGATTTGATGAATGTGTGATTTTCTTGATTTCTTCTTCCAGAAATGTTTTGGTTTCTTGGACAAGGCTTTTTGTTGATGATGATGAAGATGTGGCACTGGTATTTGAGCGGCATACTGATGCAAAGTGGTGTAGTTTTGAACAGTTGTTGCATCGCTTGTTGTATGCTGGACAGGAGCATTGTCCACCAGGATGAGGCCATTCTCCACCACAATTGCGACTAGTGGTCGGTTGTTGCGGTTGTCGATTATGTTGATGGCTACGAGGTCGTGCCTCATGCGAAACACGGTGCACCTCTGCTGGCGCAGCCAGTAGTAGTAGTAGTAGTAGTAGTAGTAGTAGGGACTGGCTTTTTTTTTTATTTTAGCCTAAGACCTTACGGCCTATTTGCGTCCCCTCATTATTTTTCAATTTAATTTCGGTCTGGTTGCATGCCTATTTTATAAATAACATTATACTCAATCCACACTAAAAAAATAAAAAATCTTTCAATTTAGGGTCTTCATCTAGGAGTTTTTTAAAGCTGTTGATGTCAGGTGCATATTTGGTGTTAGTAGGCAGTGCATTCCAATAATTAGCAATTCTGAAAGTAAAACAAGACTTTCTTTTGTTAGTATGGCAATGTCTAATAAAAATCTTGCCTTCATTATTTCTCGTGCAATCCACTTCTGAGAATTTGAAAAGCACATGCACATTAACATCATCACAATTATGGAATATTTTAAAAAATTGGATTAGGTCTCCTCTGATCCTCCTTCCTTTCAGTGAGTGTAATTGGAGATAATGTAATCTTTCTTTATAGTTTAAATTACTACATTCCTTCAGGATTTTGGTAGCTTGCCTTTGTACATTTTCTGTCATTTTTGATTGTCTCTTGAGATGGGGACTCCAGATTACATTAGTGTATTCGAGATGGGACCTAACAAATGCTTTAAATAACTTGACATATGTCTCCTTTTCTAGAAAGGTAAAAGTTCTCCTGATGAGTCCCATCATCTGATTTGCTTTGTTCACAACTCTCTGGATGTGAGGATCAAAGGATAGATCTTTATCAAAGGTTACACCCAGATCTGTTTCTTCATCACATGTATTTATTTTCTGCAATTCGTCGTTCACAATCATAGTATATTCAAACTGTTGATTCTTTTTGCCAATGTGCATCACCTTACATTTTGCTACATTGAAGTAAAGGTTCCATTCATCTGACCATTCTTGTAGCTTGTTTATATCCTGTTGGATCTTTGTGCTGTTTGTCGCCTTATCATATATTTTTGTGTCATCTGCAAATATTTTGCATGTGGTTTGAGTCATGTCTGGTAAGTCATTAATGAACACGGTGAATAATATGGGCCCTAGGATACTACCCTGTGGTACTCCACTTAGGACCTCAGATGTCTTGGATCTCTCTTCTCCCACTCTCACTAACTGTGACCTTCCTTTAAGAAAACCTCTGATCCAGTTTAGAACATTACCATTTACTCCATATGCTTTTAGTTTAGTTAGCAGCCTTTCGTGGGGGACAGAATCAAATGCCTTTCTAAAGTCCAAGTACATTATATCAATTGGCTCCCCATTATCTACCAATTCTGTTAGGTTGTCTATTACTTCTAGTAATTGTGTGACACATGATCTCTTTTTCCTAAATCCATGTTGGCATTTAGCATATAAATCATTTTCAGTCAAATGAGCAACTACCATATCCCTTACAAAGCTCTCTAAAATCTTACATGCAGTACAAGTCAAACTCACCGGCCTGTAATTATCTGGGTCTGTTTTGGAACCTTTTTTAAATATGGCTGTGACCTCTGCAGTCTTCCAATCTCTAGGCAAGGACCCTGTTTCTAAGGATTTGTTAAACATATTACATAGTGGACTAGCTATCTCATCACTTACTTCTTTTAACACTCGTGGTGGAATGAGATCGGGACCTTGAGACTTGTTAGGGTTTAACTCTTTCAATTTGCTTTTGGATTGCTTTGATGCGAGTTCTAGCGTGCGTGCATACGTCAGCAAATCTTTCAGAGTCATGTTGGGGCTTGCTAGTCCTTTTTCACGTACCTTCTGGCACTGGCAGCCTGTGATTAATTGAGATTTTATCTCAGCATCTGCATCATTGAAGTTATATGTTGTTGCTAGTTGTTTCAATTCCCCATCAATATCACCTTTCTGGTAGCAATGCCGGAATATGTATTTCAGAAATTCTACGTTTGTTTGAGGATTGAGATGTTCGGTAATGGCAGAAACAAGCGTTTGAAAATGGGTTTCGCCACTAGCAGGACGAGTTTGTTCGTTCGTGAAGGTGTCCACAATATCATTGAGTTCATCACCAGCATAGGTGAGTAGAAGTGCTTTCTGACGCTGGTTATCTTCAATATTGTGGGCAAGGAATCCCATCCTCGTCGCCAATATAGTGTAGTAACTGTTTTAATTACTATTGTATGTATACATCCTGATCGATCACACTGATAAATGTAATAAACATTGCGTTGAACAGTTTGATGGGTTTTTTTTTTTTTTTTTTTATTGGAGCTGTTGATGATCCATCTCCTAGAAACCTCCAAGGGAGGTTACTTTCCCCATAATAGTAATAATGTAAACAAATCATTACTTTCCTTAGATTGCGGGACTACTTAATCCATTACATCTCTCTCTCTCCCTCTCTTTTTGTTTGTGTATTATTTTTATTATTTTATTTCTCTTCTATTTTCATTTGATGTTCCATTATGATTACATGACCGCTTTGTTTGCTTTCTTACATTATTTCATTCACTGCGTGTTGTAGTCCCTATCCAAGGCGAAGACTGGATGTAAAAAAAGCACGTCAGTGCTTGCCTATCTATTATCCTCGTAAATAAAGTATTTTGTCTTGTCTAGTCTCTCTCTGTCTGTCGGTCTCTCTCTCCCTCTTTTTGTGTCTCTCTCGTTTTGTCATCCTATGTCGATCTCCTTCTTCCTTCTCTTGTATTCCTTGAAGTGGGAAGAGGGGGGGGGGGGGGGGGGGGGGGGGTAACGTGTATGGAATTGTTGTTTGCTGCTGAGTTGGGCATGTCTGGTGTCTTTCAGCTCTTTTTTCTTTATTGCATGACTTGATTTTCAACGACTCTTCTTTCATTGTAGTTTTTGATGTGGCAATTTTTTTTTTTATATGCTTCTCCTCCTCCTCTTCTTCTTCTCTCTCCTTGTGTCAGAGACTTCGTCTCTTTATTCTGTGTTTCCAAGTCCCCACCCACCTCTCTCTTTGTGTCGCTCTCCGTCCCTCCCTCTATTATATTGTACATTCTGTTATTCTAAATTGCCATGTATTCATTGTTGTTTACGAGTTTATAGGCCTATGCTTTTCTATGCAATGATTTCTTCTGTGTATTTATTGAGGGCTGGATGAAAAAAGCCACTGACTTGTGCTTATTCTTTTCCCTCATTAAACAACATTTCAGGCTATATTTACATGTGTGTATGTGTCCATGGTTTAAAGGTTACAAGAAATGTATCTGCGTGTTCCAAGGCTATATTTACATGTGTGTATGTGTCCATGGTTTAAAGGTTACAAGAAATGTATCTGCGTGTTCCAAGGCTATATTTACATGTGTGTATGTGTCCATGGTTTAAAGGTTACAAGAAATGTATCTGCGTGTTCCAAGGCTATATTTACATGTGTGTATGTGTACATGGTTTAAAGGTTACAAGAAATGTATCCGTGTGTTCCTTAACTGCATTTGTAATCATGTTAGTTGTGTGTGTGTATTAGTGTGTGTCCGTGCACACACACACACACACACTCTCTCTCTCTCTCTCTCACGTACATGCGTGGGGTGCTTACACACACACACACACACACACATGCATTTGCAGATCTGCACGTACTTGCTAGTGCATGCACGCTCGTTCACACACACACACACACACATATATGCATTTGCAGATCCGCACATACTTACTAGTGCATGCACGCTCGCTCTCTCGCTCACACACACACACACAAATGTGCGTGCAAGCACGCATGCACGCACACACACTCTCTCTCTCACGTACATGCGTGGGGTGTATGCGCACACACACACACATGCATTTGCAGATCTGCACGTACTTGCTAGTGCATGCACGCTCGTTCACACACACACACACATGCACACACACACACACGCGCACACACACACACATGCACACACACACACATACTCTCACACATATGCATTTGCAGATCTGCACATACTTGCTAGTGCATGCACGCTCTCTCTCTCTCTCTCTCACACACACACACACACGTGCACGCATGCACACACACACTCTCTCTCTCTCACGTACATGTGTGGGGTGTATGCGCGCGCACACACACACACAACAGTAACACACACATATGCATTTGCAGATCTGCACATACTTGCTAGTGCATGCACGCTCTCTCTCTCTCTCACACACACACACACGCACGTGCACACACACACACACACACAAATAGGCCTTTTTTCATGCTATAGCACACACGCATGAACGCGAGCACACACGCACACACCTTATTCTAAGACTGCCACACAGTGTGTGTTGCGCTCAATGGCTATCATGCAGTGGGTTCTGGCAGCAGGGACATCGTGCTGTCAGTCGTCGTGCAGTTGGGCAGAACGCCCTTTCGTCTTTTGATCATGTGGTATCAAAACGACTCCAAACGAAAACCGCTGAACAAACATAAGAGAACATTGCCAACTTCGAAGAAGCATACTGTTTTTCTGACCAATCTTCAGAATGGTTATCCTCTTAAACCTCACGCAAATGAACAGTACTTAACAAACATGGCAAAGAATCGTGGACTGACACGGGTTCAGTTAGAGCAAAGAATGGCTCTTACGCCGACATCCACGTAAATCAAGCAACGGACAGGTGCTTTAGCACAGACATCCACGGTGTGGCGGACAGCCGCGGTGTACAAGCTTGCGGCATTTGGTGAACAAGTGGTGAATCAGAGAATTCCTACCCACCCACCTTGAAGGTACGCAGTTAATCTTCACGCCTACAGCTCTGAACCCATTTCTTGCATCTGTAAAAAACACAAAAAGAATGGTGAAACTCGGCCAGTGTCCTTCGCCCACTTGTACTGAACTTGGCAAACAGACAGCTTGGATTTCTTTTAACTCTGCTTTGAGCATCTTCTTCTTGTAATTCTTTGAGAAGAGAATGGTATGCACCAAACGTTTCCCACCTTGCGATTCATGGTCTCACCCACCATCTTCGATTCTTTTTAATTCTTCAATTGTATGCAAGTGATCAAAATGATTAAAATAGCACAAACTAAAATTTCTTATTCAGAGCCCATGTTCAGAGAGTACCGAGCGCTGCAGCCTGTCCAGCAGCTGTGCAGACGCTTAACGGCTGGACTGAAGGAAGCCAGCGGGGGATGTTGTTTAGATTTCCGTCAACAAACTGTCACTGCTGTGTCAAACAACCGCATTCCACTCGTATCGCTGGAGAAGGTTTTCCAGCATAGTGTGTCACCAGCTTCAGTGAGCGGTCCGTTGTTTACGAAAAGTGCACATGCGCCACGTGCTCTCCTCCGGTGGCATGTGATTGCTAGACCTGCTGGAGTTTGTGTTGGATGGCATTAAAATTCAATCCTACTTCAATGCTTGTTGTAAGGCAAACTAATCGTAGATGAAATTGAAAATGAAATGAGGCAGGGAACAGTAAACAATGTACAAGTTGGGTAATTCTTGCTCCCATAAGAAAACCTAACACAGTGTAACTTTTATTCAAGACGTGTCTCCCTGATGAGTCCGATCCAGTGGACAAAAGGCCTAGTAGCAGGCAATACAAATAGATCTGCCTTCGAGAGGGATTGCGATGTTCCCTCATGCAGCCAGTGAAGAGTTTTCATATTTATAACATATTTTCTTAATTTTATGTTCCCATTTTCTTCATCTTCAACCTCCCCCCCCCCCCCCCCCACACAATCCATATCTTTGCCAAGTCATTACTGTGATGACAGAGGGGTTGTTGGTCTGCGCTTGTTATTCCCCCACTATTGGATTGTTTGTCTTTGTAATTGTCTGACTTTATTCAAATTTAAAAGGCTGTGCCAGTCTTGAATAGAAGTTGCTCTATGTTAGGTTTCCTTATGGGAGCAAGAATTACCCTACTTGTTTATTGTTAATCGTAGATGGTTGTTGTATTTGATTGTTTCCGATTTATTACAAACATGTTACTTGTATCAGTAATATACAAAAGTAATTGATAATGAACAAAAAAGGGTATGTTTGGTGACATTTATTGAACAGTACTTTCTACTTCTATTATGCACTGCACGTCTACAAAACTACTGTTATCACCACAAAGAAGTTGATTGATGATTAAAACAAGAAATAAAACGAAAAAATGTATAGTCTGCACTACAACTGTTTACATCATCAATAATTTTTAGTAGTAGACTACTACTACTACTATTACAACTGCAACATATTTTTTCCCTGCTTTTGGTCGTTTCCGATTTGTTACATGCTGCTCTATCATTCATGTACAAAACAAAGGGATAATGAATTGAAAAGGGTATGTTTGGTGACATTTATTTATGCACTTACGTGTATGAAACTATTTTTACCACCACAAAGAAACCAACATACAATCAAAACAATAAATGAAACGAACACACACACACACACACACACTACACACACACGTTTACCAAGTATTAGAACTGTTTGAAACAACAGCAATAATTTCTCTTTTAATACTATTTGTAAAACCAACTACAAGTGCTGCTCTTACATTTTCCTTCAACTTGGTCTTCTTCTGTTACTACTTCTTCTACTACTTTGTTCTCAGCTTTCAGACCATTCCGTTATTTTGACCTTCACTGTTTATCAGTCGATGATGAACCCAAGATATAGTGTACGACCATCTGGCCGAAATGCTCTAACTCAGCCAGTGTGTGGGTCATGCACATTATGTCCCTAGCACAATAAGGGGCTTTCCCGGCACAAAGTGTCGCATGTTCCAAAGTGTGACACTTTGTGCAAATCTTCTCAGCACAAAGTGTCGCACTTTTGCACAAAGTGTCGCATGCGACACTTTGTGCCGCAACAGACGTCTGGACCCATCTGTTGCACACTGTGCAGTTTACTCAACGTCTGGACCCATCTGTCGAAAGAGCCAACCAGTTCTGGTAGTCTTTCTTTTCTAACCAGCCATCTCTAAAAACACAGTAGCACTTCCACATCTTCCTTCGTGTCTGACCAGAAACCAGGAGTCTCGTAAAGGGAACTAAATCCAGCGGCAGACAACAAGCGGAATTGTCGTCTGCTGTGATTGTGATGTTGGTACAGTCAATAAATTTGAATTTTTCATTCAAGTTTTTCTCTTCCACTGAATATTTTTCTAGAACAATTCTTAGTTTTGCTGGCTTGGGAATAAGAATATGGTAAGCAGGTTCAGAAAATTTCAGGACTTTTCCTGGAGTTTGGGGGCCTACACTGTTTTGCCAGCACTTTTCAAGTCCTGGAAAAAGGCCTTGAAAATGTCCACAACTTTTCAAGGTCTCCAGGACCTGTACGAACCCTGCACCCACAATGTACCAAGACCTTTTTTGTTTGTTTACAAACACAGGCAGACAAGTTTCAGTGGGTATGTAAATCACAGGTTTATTGACAAAGTCATGAAGTGTCAGGGATGTAGATTCAAATGTTTTCAAGTTACAGGGCAAAAAGTGGGGGGGGGGGGGGGGGATTTCACACCCACGGAGTACAGGAAAGATTAAAGACCAAACCTTTCATAGCACATTGAATGCAGTGACTCTTCAAATGTACAGCCCACCGGGACACTGTAAAGTGGATAGACATTAATTTAAAGAACGAACTGCTTACCATATTCTTATTCCCAAGCCAGCAAAACTAAGAATTGTTCTGTAAAGTGGATAGACATTAAATTAAGATCACTGTAAACTAAGAATTGTTCTGTAAAGTGGATAGACATTAAATTAAGATCACTGTAAAGTGGATAGACATTAAATTAAAGAACGAAAGCCCACCGGGAAAGGCTGGGATCAGGCGCTTGACACAACTCCCAGGGCTCTCACAGCTGGGAGGCTACACGTGGAGAAAGTCGCCTCTGATGGAAATGGCTTAATCAATGCAAATCTGTGCACAGACGGGTGACAGAACAGTCATGACTCAGCCACTTCATCAAACTCGCTCTCCCTGTTAGATTCCTCAGATTCAGTTTCAGAAGTAAGTTCCTCATCCTCGTCAGACTCATCAAACCCGTATTTAGTCATGGTACCACAAACTGGAGCTGAAACACACACACACACACACACACACACACACACACACACACACACACACACACACACACGATGGTTTTAATTTGCTTCTGCTGTTAGTCACAATGCATTCAAGTGGGCGAAAGAAAGAAAGGGCAGCAAACACAAAAGAATTTAATCCTTACGTTGATGGTATAAACAGCTGAATTAAAACCACAACATCTGATCCACAGATCGAGAACATTTGCAGTGGACTGTTTGCTAATACCCAACCGCTGTTGCCTTAAGCTTTTCTGAATACACTCAGCTTTTCTGAGCACATCATCGAGCAGTCTGGGATGCTTTGTGTAGCAAGGACTCCCTTCCCAGGTCGTCTTAAAGGCCACTTGATGGCTTCTCTTCACCTAGCTGGGATCCCATCCCTAGACCGTCTTTAGGGCAAACAAATGGCCGGTCATCACGTAGCCAGGACCCTCCTCAGACATCATTTTTTTTTTTGCTTTTTTTTTTTGTTGTCCCGTCTTCTGTGCCACCTTAGTGGCATTGCACCCACACCACTCATTCTGATCCCCTGTCCACAGCCACAGCCCCGGCACCAGCAATCCACAGGGAGCAGTCAATGTCATATTGTCAAGAGGCAGCCCACCAGAGGAGACACTGCACTGCTGCCAAGTCTTTTGGTGGTGATGCCTGCTCTGTTCAGATATGCAGGACACCACCTACTAAGCCACCTACTGACAATAACAATATGAGCTGCTTAGTCGTGGAGCCAGCATGAGTGAGCTCTCCCTCCAGAGGGCACCACCACATCTGTCAAATGACAGCCTCCCATGAACTTGCTCATGCCAGAGACCCCGATGGAATCAAACCAAGGCCATAGGCTTGGAGAGGACACCAAAACTTAGGTCACCATGAGAGCAGGACATAAAAGGCCAGAGAATGAGACTTTTCTTGCAGTGCTGACTGATGAAAATGATGATAATGGAGATAATGCCAAAGATTTCCATTCTGGTGTGAGACTGCATGACAGGGCTGTACTCTACGCTACCTTTCATAATATATCCCAGCATCAACTAGGCCTGCAGTGTGGGTCAGGAAATTTGAGCAACACTCTCAGAGACACATACATTTAGTGGATGAAACTCAACGGTGTGGTTCCAGTCTTCCCAACTGAGCCTGCAGCTAACTCAACTCCAGGTAGGAGCCAGTTGGAGCAGAAAAATCCCACATGGCTCTGATGGGAATTGAACCCACCACCTAACAGCCAGGAGTCTGCGACGCTAACTACTTCGCCATGGTGGCTGGTCTCAGCCATCTTCTTGGCAACATGTGAAACCAGTATTCCCTTCTAGCAGGGTTCCTACAGACTCGCAAGAACAAAATTCAAGGAGTTTTCAAGGGGCGTTTATTTCATTTCAAGGCAAGAGGTGGCATGAAAATTAAACCATTATTCTTTTAAAACTTCATTTTTTTATTTTATTGTTTATGTTAATATAAAACACGGGAAAAACATATTTGGGTGATTTCAAAGCTCTTGTGTGATTTGGGGACTACAAATGAGGGCAAAATGATGAAAAATGAAAAAAAAAAAGGTTCATGACAAGAACGGTATTTGTATCATAGCAGACATGTTAGGCACTTGAAACATGACTTTTCTTGTTTTGCTGAGCTATACTAATGCAGTTACAAAAGGATTTTTATATACTGTTTTGCTAAGCTATAATAATGCAATTACAAAAGGATTTTATATATCTAAACTGCTTTTTTTTTCCATAATTTTTTTTTCCATATGATGGCCATCCTGCTTCGCGTTTCAGTGCTTTTGAATTATTCCAATAGAAACAGCAAATAATACGTGCCGTTTTTGACTTACAGATAATATAACTGCATGGAGAAATCATTTCTGATCAAAAGAAAAAAAAATTACCAAGCTAGCTAGTCTGGATCCAGAGATATTGTAGTCCTTGCACATCAACCATTGTTGAAAAAAGTGATTTTGAGAAAACAGCGTTTAGATAAGATAATGTTGCTTATAGCCCAGCCGACCGTAAAGGGCCACATCAGGGCTGTCACCACGTTAAAATCAACTCACAAGTCATTCATTCACACAATTCTTTAAATAAAATCGAAAAACCATCCGAAAGTTTGGTAAAAATCTTTCCACTGTAAAAACTCAGATCCGATGAAAAATGTTAATCTCTTTCAAGAACTCAAAGATGGCATCAGGTGGGACATCTCTGAACAAGGTTTTCATGGAATCTGCCGTAAAATGTTTGTGTCTCACATCGTGCAAGTTCCAACACTCTAAAAGAATATGCTTCATTGTGAGTGGCACATGACATGGAATACACCACGGAGCTTCTTCACTCTTTAAAAGGTACGAATGGGTAAAATACGAATGGCCGGTGTGCAGCCGGCAAAGAACTGTTTCTTCCTTACGACCACCAGACGCAGATGGGAGGAACTCATTAAGGTTTGGACGGATCTGAAAGAGTTTGTTATCCGTCTGTGTATTCCATGGAGAAATCATTTCTGATCAAAAGAAAAAAAAATTACCAAGCTAGCTAGTCTGGATCCAGAGATATTGTACTCCTTGCACATCAACCATTTTCAAAAAAAGTTATTTTGAGAAAACGGCGTTTGAAAATAAAGAAGTTAAGCAATTTTCACAGACACCTCCTTCAAATAAAGTCCCTTTTTTACTAAAAAAAAAAAAAAAAAAAAAGTGAAAATAGACAAAATGAACACCACAGATGGTTTCAACAGACTTTCTTGAGCACAGAAACACATAAAACCCAAAACACGATTTTTGAAAGAAAATGGTCAAATTTTCATGCCACCTCTCCCCTTAAGGCTACACTACTTGCGTAAAAATTGAAAAAAGAAATGGCAGTTTGATTTTTCTGCGTTCAGGTTGATGAAAAAAAATTATCTTAAAACACATTTTTACAAACATTGTCGCCATCCTGGATTGTTGTCGGCGATTTGACCAGGGGAGATAATTTGCAACTTCAATTTTGATGACGTTACAAATTATCTCCCTTGGTAAAAATCGCAGACGATCCAGGATCGCGACAATGTTCATAAAAATTTGTTTTTAGATAGTTTTTCATTAACCTGAACGCAGAAAAATCAAGCTGCCATTTCTTTTTGCCACATTAAAGATTTTTGGAGCTGATGGCTTGATTTTCAAAGGTTTTCAAGGAGGTTTGGTCAACAGAACCACATTTTATTGATTTTCAAAGGTTTTCAAGGTCTTGAAATTCCCTGTCAGAATTCAAGGAGTTTCAAGGAGCGTACGAACCCTGTCTAGGCTGTTTACAGTGCTACCAGGTGTCACGTGTTCATGTGGTCTTCAGACCCAACTGGTCCCTGTCTGTAAGCAGCCAGGCTCCCTTTCCCAGGCATTAATATATCAATGTCACCACATTATTTCACTTATAACAATGATCATTATCCAACAGTCACTGATCATTCCCATTTCCTCCCAACTGCCGTTATTATATTAATGCCAACACATTATCTCACCTGTGGCAATGATCATCATCCAACAAGCATTGATCACTTCCATTTCTGCCCAACTGGCATCATTATATTAAGGCCAACACATTATTTCACTTGTGACAATGATCATTACCCAATAGTCACTGATCATTTCCATTTCTTCCCAACCAGCATTATGACATTAATGGCAACACATTATCTCACTTATGACAATGATCACCATCCACCAGTCACTGATCATCTCCATTTCTTCCCAACCAGCATTATTCTATTCATGGCAACACATTATCTCACTTATGACAATGATCATTACCCAATAGTCACTGATCATCTCCATTTCTTCCCAACCAGCATTATTCTATTCATGGCAACACATTATCTCACTTATGACAATGATCACCATCCACCAGTCAATGATCATCTCCATTTCTTCCCAACTGGCATTATTACAGTTATGCCAAAACATTATTTCACTAATGACAATGATCGACAATGATAATCATCCAATAGTACTGTTGGCTTTTCCAATAATGCTGTTTACATGAGTTTCCCCTCCCTCCTCCCTGTGCACACATATGGTATGTATAGGCGGAGAGATACAAAGCCCTCCCCCCCCCCCCCCCCTCCCTTTCTCTCCCCTGCTCCTTTTTTTCTTTCTTTTTTTTATTCCCAGTCTCCCTTTCCAACCATTATCAGTGCATAAACATCTCCACATACAACTGTTATCATTTTGATCACCATTCACTAGTTTGGTAGTTCTTCATGTGTGTGTGTGTGGCCCTCCTCATACTCACCTCTGTTAAAAAACTCGGACAACGTAACACCAGGAATCCCAGTTTCTGCAGTCATTTCCCATTGTGGCACCGAAACACACATGCACACACACACACACACACACGCACGTACGCACACACGCACGCACACGCACGCACCACACACACACACGCACGCACACACACACACACGCACACACACACACACACACACACACACACACACACACACACACACACGATGGCTTTAATTTGCTTCTGCTGTTAGTCACAATGCATTCAAGTGGGCAGAAGAAAAAAAGGGCAGCTAACACAAAAGAATTTAATCCTTATGTTGATGGTATAAACAGCTGAATTAAAACCACAACATCTGATCCACAGATCGAGAACATTTGCAGTGGACTGTTTGCTAATACCCAACCGCTGTTGCCTTAAGCTTTTCTGAATGCACTCAGCTTTCCTGAGCACATCATGGAGCAGTCTGGGATGCTTTGTGCAGCAAGGACCCCCTTCCCAGGTCGTCTTAAAGGCCACTTGATGGCTTCTCTTCACCTAGCTGGGATCCCATCCCTAGACCATCTTTAGGGCAAACAAATAGCCTGCCATCACATTGCCAGGACACTCTTCAGACATCTTTTTTTTTTTCTTTTTTTCCTTTCTTTCCCATCTTCTGTGCCACCTTAGACTATATCAGGGTTCCTACAGACTCCCAAGAACAAAATTCAAGGAGTTTTCAAGGAGTTTTCAAGGAGCGTTTATTTTATTTCAAGGCAAGAGGTGGCACGAAAATTACACCACTGCTCTTTTAAAACTTCATTTTTTTCTATTGTTTACGTTAAAAACAAAAACAAAAAAAAAATGGAAAAAACATATTTGGGTGATTTCAAAGCTCTTGTGTGATTTGGGGACCACAAATGGTGGCAAAATTAAGAAAATTGAAAAAAAAAAAAAGGTTCATGACAAGAACTGTATTTGTATCACAGCAGACATAAGGCACTTGAAGCATGACTTTACTTGTTTAGCTGAGCTATAGTAATGCAATGACAAAAGGATTTTTATATACTGTTTTGCTGAGCTAAAGTAATACAATTACAAAAGGATTTTCATATATCTAAACTGCTTTTTCTTTCAATATTTTTTTTTCCATATGGGGGCCATCAGGCTTCGCGTTTCATTGCTTTCGAAATATTCCAATAGAAATAGCAAATGATAAGTGCTGTTTTGACTTATAAATAAAATATAATTGCATGCAGAAATCATTTCTGATCAAAAGAAAAAAAATTACCAGGCTAGCTAGTCTGGATCCAGAGATATTGAATGAAAGTGAGGTGCAATGCCAAATACCTTGATTTTCCCTCACCACACTGAAATCCATTTGGCGATTTGACTATCTGGAAACATTGTTTGAAAAATCTGAGAATTCTGTTCACAAGAGCTGAAGCTTTGGTGCGCGTTTACAGTGTGCAGCGTACAGAGGATTTCAGATTTCAGCACATCTGTCTTTGAGCAAAACAAGTCCACTGTGGCTGAAGAGCTGGTACTGGATTCGCGCACGGACACATCATGATCAGGATTTAATGATGACACAACACTCGCGTTCGACGCTGCTGCTGCCGTCTTGTTCATAAGAAAGTACAAGATGGGTATCGCTGCTGAAGATCTCGCCGCCAGTAGAGCCACATGCTTTTTTCCTTTGCTGTGCTAGTCAGGGCACTCTTGCCCATTACTCGCACATCGAAACTTTTTTTGCAGACTGTGCAGTAGCAGGCATGTTTGTTTGCTTCGTCTTCTCTCGCCCAGTCAGAAAACTCGGGTTTATCCAACCACAGATGGTTGAAAGCACATTTCCCCTGAGGCATTTTCAAGCTCCGTTCACAATGAACTGAACAAGTCGGAAGCGCAAGACCTTTTCTTTGCGCATGCGTAGAATTTAAAAATTGTGGAAGTTACAAATTATCTCCCTTGGTTCATTCTTTAGCAGACGACAACGTGGGATCGCGATGATGTAAAAATTTTGAAAATAATTTTTCAACAACCTGAACGCATAAAAATCAAACTGCCGTTTTTTTTCTTGCCACATTAAAAATATTTTGGAGACGATGGTTTGATTTTCAAGGGTTTTCAAGGAGGTTTGGTCAACATAACCACATTTTATTGATTTTCAAGGGGTTTCAAGGTCTTGAAATTGGCTCTCAGAAATCAAGGAGTTTCAAGGAGCGTATGAACCCTGTTAGTGGCACTGCACCCACACCACTCATTCTGATCCCCTGTCCACAGCCACAGCCCCGGCACAGCAATCCACAGGGAGCAGTCAATGTCAAATTGTCAAGAGGTAACCCACCAGAGGAGACACTGCACTGCTGCCGAGTCTCTTGGTGGTGTTCAGTGGTACGTGTTCCTATCTAATCATATACAAGACACCACCTACTAAGCCACCTACTGACAATAACAATTGCTTAGTCACAGAGCCAACATGAGTGAGCTCTCCCTCTGGAGGACGCCACCACATCTGTCAAATGACAGCCTCCCATGAACTTGTTCATACCAGTGACCCCAATGGAATCAAACCAAGGCCATTGGCTTGGAGAGGACACCGAAACTAAGGTCATCATGAGAGCAGGACATGAAAGGCCACAGAATGAGACTTTTCTCGTAACGCTAATTGATGAGAATGAGGATAATGAAGATGATGCCACAGATTTACATTCTGGTGTGAGACTGCATGACAGCTTAATCTGTGATCAAGTTAACATTGGCACACAGCACCTGCACAACAGGATCACTAGGTATAATGGTGTACAGGATCATCAGATATAGTGCTGCACAGCATCGTTAGGTTTAATGCTGTTCAGGATCTTTAGGGGTAATTCTTACAGGATCATTAAGTATAATGCTGCACAGGATCATTAGATATAATGCTGTACAGATCATTAGGTATAACGCTGTAAAGGATCATTATGTATAATGCTGTACAGGATCATTAGGGATAATGCTGTACAGAATCATTAGGGATAATGCTGTACAGGATCATTAGGGATAATGCTGTACAGGATCATTAGGTTTAATACTGTACCGGATCATTAGGTATAATGCTGTACCGGATCATTAGGTATAATGCTGTACCGGATCATTAGGTATAATGCTGTACCGGATCATTAGGTATAATGCTGTACAGGATCATTAGATATAATGCTGTACCGGATCATTAGGTATAATGCTGTACCGGATCATTAGATATAATGCTGTACCGGATCATTAGGTATAATGCTGTACAGGATCATTAGGTATAATGCTGTAAAGGATCATTAGGTTATACTGTACAGGATCATTAGGTATAATGCTGTACTGGATGATTAGGTATAATGCCGTAAGGGATCATTAAGTTTAATTCTGTATAGGATCATTAGGTATAATGCTGTAAAGGATTATTAGGTATAATACTGTACAGGAACATTAGGTATAATGCTGTACAGGATCATTTGGTATAATGCTGTACAGGATCATTAACCCGTAGAGTGCCTTTAAGCCGTCAGCTGACACCGCATTAAAAATGCTTTCCCAGTGCCTATGGGCCGTCCACTGACGTCATGCATTTTTCTTGAATTTTCATTCGTTACTATTTCTATCAACGGACTTAAATAGAGTGTGCGTAGTAAGCCTTATATGTCTGTAGTATTAAAATGATATGTAAATGACCACACGTGAGGGGAAAGCCCATTTATTCTCATCACTGACTGGATGACCAGCCAGCACTTCGTCTCGCTTGCAAAGATGGCGGCGCAACCTTCGACAAGCGCAGCGACCAAATCAACGTATTTACACAGCTGAGCAGGCTCTGCTAATGATTTTTGACAAAGACAATAATCTTTTATTCAACGACTCACTCGAGCATGAAGGTGAGATGATGATAGTGATGGAATTGCCAACCGTATTCGTCAGTTATTGTGTCGGGCTGTGTGACCTCAATGTGTGTTCAGCTGACTGGTTTGCCAGCGTCGAACGAGCTCGCCTAGTGTGTACTCTGCACTGCGTGCCAGTGGTCAGTGACGTGGTAGTCAGCGTGAGAGGGGAGCGCGGCCTGCTCGCGGCGCGGCACAGGGCAGAGGGAAAGGTAGGGGAAGAGGAGCAGTGAAAGAGAGGGTTGAAGTCCAGCAAGGGGGCGTGGTGGGGAGAGGGGGGCGTGGTCGTGGACTGACCTGTCTGCATAGAGTGTGAGCGTCTTGATAGACTTCTAAACTGTTTTACTTTCATTTACAGGTGTAGTGTGACAATACAAACTTTATTTTCAACTTTTTTGCTTTGTGTTCTTGTTTGGATGTGAAGATGTAGTGGTAAATACATATGCTTTTGATCGTGCAAAAAAATCTATCCAAATCTAATTGTCTAAATACTTTTTTATTATCAAAATTAAAACAAAAGAAGCCCAGATTCAAAATCTTCATTCAATTTCCTTCAAAAATCATATATATTTCATTGTTATATCTTTTGTAGTTTCTGAGCTAGAATTTTTTGTTAATTATTACCCCCAAATCATTAGATTTCCCTGGCACTGGGAAAGCCTTTGTTTGTAACATTTTCAAGCAGCTTCAAGCAGCGAACGGGTTAAGTATAATACTGTACAGGATTATTAGGTATAATACTGTACAGGATCATTTACAGTGTGTGTGAAAGAGAGATATGGTCAGGTCAGGTCAGGTAATTAGGACACTAGGCCTCGCGGCCTCTCAACTGTCCTTTCATTTTAATTTGGATGTTCAACATGGCCGAGTACTTACAAGCCAACGTGCTCTCTATTCAATTCCGCATTTAAATTTTGACATTTTTGTATAGAGAGAGAGAGAGAAGAGAGAGAGAGAGAGAGAGAGAGAGAGAGAGAGTGCGTTAGAGACAGCATGTGTGTGTGTGTGTGTGTGTGTATGTATGTGTCTAAAAATAGGCCAGTGTATCGCCCTTGAGCCCTTTGATTTTCTCTACCCCCCACCCCATTCAATGCATGATCGCATCCCATACTGAAGTAAAAAAAAAAAAAAAAAAAATCACCTATCACAATCCTTGGGCTGAAAATAATCAGTCACGGTCATTGTTGGAGTCCGAGTCGTTTTGTCTGAAAGCTGCATCATTTCTTTGTGTTTCTTGCCTGCCGCATGGCTTTTCGGAGCAGCTCGCCCATGTTCCCGACGTCAAAGTCTTTCTTGCACAGCAGGCACCGTGCTTTTGTCTTGCATCCATCGGCAGCAGGAGCAATCCATTTGCGATAATTTGTATTGTCTAGCCAGGCTAGGCTAAACACACATTTTCCCATGTTTTCTTTAATACTTCGATGCTATTTTCCCTCGCAGCGCTGTTGACTCGAAAGGAAGTTAAGCAATGGTACCAACTGCGCATGCGCACCTCTTTTTCACAGTCAAGGGGAGCTACTCTGCAGAAAAAAATGTCGTCTGCTAAACCTCCGGCCAGAGGAAATCTTAAAACCGCGATCATTGTATGTGATTTAATTTCTGTTTTTATTCCTATTTCAATGTTTTTGTAAAGAAACTTAAAGCAAAATTCGACATCATGAAAAAGTTTGCACATCTTTTACAAAATTCCAGGACTTTTCCAGACCCATGGCCACAAATTGTAAAATTCCAAGACTTTTCCAGCCCTGGAAATGATTTTTTTCATTTTTCCATACCTTTTCCAGACTTCCAGTACTCTGTACGAACCCTGTCATTAGATATAATGCTGTACAGGATCATTAGGTATAATGCTGTACAGGATCATTAGGTATAATACTGTACAGGATCATTAGGTATAATGCTGTACAGGATCATTAGGTATAATGCCATACACGATCATTAGGTATTATGCTGCACAGGATCGTTAGGTATAATGCTGTACAGGATCGTTAGGTATAATGCTGTACAGGATCGTTAGGTATAATGCTGTACAGGATCGTTAAGTATAATGCTGTACAGGATCGCTAGGTATAATGCTGTACAGGATCATTAGGTATAATGCGTACAGGATCATTAGGTATAATGCTACATTCTATGTTGTCAAATGCAGCTTGGCACTCACACAGGTGCATGTGCATGTGCACACACACACACACACACAGACATACAAGCTGTAAGCACGTACACAAACGTATCAATAATAAAAATGTTAAATATTACCTTCCACATTGAGAGGCTGAACCTCGATATGCACTTCCACCGCAATTCTGTCCATGGTGACATGATTCATAATGCTCTGCAACATGTATATCACAGCGTATCATCCTGTACTAAACCTCTCTCAGTATCCGTCATGTACACCACACTGATTTTATCATCCTGCACAAAGCTCTCTCTTCATCGATCATTTCCTGCAACATGTACACCACAGTCATGTTCAAAATCCTCTCTGGATCAATCATTTCCTGCAACATGTACATTACGGTGATTTTATCATCCTGTGCAAAGCCTGTGTACAGATTCAACATATACTGTGGAACGTACATCGCTGTGATTTTATCATCCTGTACAACGTCTGTGTAGATTCCTCATATACTGTGGAATGTACATCGCTGTGATTTTATTATCCTGTACAAAGCCTCTGTGTCGATTCAAACAAAAACAGGAAGACTTACTTTCCATGGCAATTCAATCCCGCAGATTCTAGTCCGTTCCGAGAAGCAATGCAGTTGTGTAACTAAAAAAAAACAATAATACTGTATGATCAACAAAATAAAATACAGCATGATGCTTATGATATAGATGGCATTCACCATAATTCACCATAACTCAATAAAATGCATAGTTCCATCATGTTAATAATTCTCAGTAACAGTACTAACAATAAGATGAATAGAGATTGGGTACAGCATGTCATACACCATACACATACTTTTGGTCAACGCTTTCAAAGGGGTAAATATTCTCAGTCCTTTTAACCTTCACCATACACTGTGGTGAGACTATGACCAGGAACACCTTGAAAAAATAACATTCCAAAGACTAAGTAACACACACAAAGATTAACAACACACTGAATGACTTTTTACCTCCCTGTATTCCAACAAAATGGCCGGTTATTCAAACAGGCGAGTTGCCAGTTAGCCAACTCTACCAAAATCAAACAGTAGAGTCAGCAAGTGAAGTGGGAAGGTTAGGTGAAGTTTGATTGTGCTGAAGTGGGTGGGTTTGGTGAAGTTTGATTGTGCTGAAGTGGGTGGGTTAGGTGAAGTTTGATTGTGTTGAAGTGGGTGGGTTTGGTGAAGTTTGATTGTGTTGAAGTGGGTGGGTTTGGTGAAGTTTGATTGTGTTGAAGTGGGTGGGTTGGTGAAGTTTGATTGTGTTGAAGTGGGTGGGTTAGGTGAAGTTTGATTGTGTTGAAGTGGGAGGTTAGGTGAAGTTTGATGTGTTGAAGTGGGTGGTTAGGTGAAGTTTGACTGTGTTGAAGTGGGTGGGTTTGGTGAAGTTTGATTGTGCTGAAGTGGGTGGGTTTGGTGAAGTGGGTGGGTTAGGTGAAGTTTGATTGTGTTGAAGTAGGTGGGTTTGGTGAAGTTTGATTGTGTTGAAGTGGATGGGTTAGGTGAAGTTTGACTGTGTTGAAGTGGGTGGGTTTGGTGATGTTTGTGTTGAAGTGGTGGGTTTGGTGAAGTTTGATTGTGTTGAAGTGGGTGGTTAGGTGAAGTTTGATTGTGCTGAAGTGGGTGGGTTTGGTGAAGTTTGATTGTGTTGAAGAGGGTGGGTTAGGTGAAGTTTGATTGTGCTGAAGTGGGTGGGTTAGGTGAAGTTTGATTGTGCTGAAGTGGTGGTTAGGTGAAGTTTGATGTGTGAAGTGTGTGGTAGTGAAGTTTGATTTGTTGAAGTGGGTGGGTTAGGTGAAGTTTGATTGTGTTGAAGTGGGTGGGTTAGGTGAAGTTTGATTGTGCTGAAGTGGTGGTTAGGTGCAGTTGTGTTGAAGTGGTCGGTTAGGAAGTTTGATACTTTTATCTATGCACAGCCAAGCCAGCCATTTTGTTCCAACAAAAGAAGAAAATAAAATGGCTGGCACTGGGCAGGTATGTGAAACAGTACAGTGGGCTATGAAAGGGTTAAAGCAGTTCTACCTGTTCACCAACTCCCTACCATCTTTTCGTGAAGAATTGTGCCATAACTCAAAAACAATTCGCTGATCAGATGCGACATTTAAGTCCAAAGAAGACTTTCTGAGATTCCTAGTACGTATTGTGGGAATATTGGGGGTCCACTAATGTTCTTATCTCTCCTAGAATTTTCAACAGGTATCCTGATTAGCTATGGTCATGTTCATGCCAAGTAGGAATTTGACAGTGAAATATAAATATACTACTTTCAGTTGTAAAATTATTTTTCATGTTTGAAAGCTCCCCCCTTCATCCCCTCATGGGAGTCCAGCACACTGAATCTACTTACCAGGCATTCGAAGTCTGCCAGATATGGCAGCCCGGATATAGTAATCAGGCTGGGCGATATAAAACCATGACCTGTACAAAGTGTCAAAGATGCCAATCATAGGCAGAACATAGTGACACCAAGTTAGTCATGCCCAACATTCAACGATCCTGTCTGCTTACAAACCCCCTCATCCTCACATTCCCAGTATATAAGTTTATTTCAAGGACCATTTCATCAACCTTTGTATACATTTTCCCCCAATGACAACAAAGAGAACCACAATCTAGGACAGAATGCAGGTAGTACATTATTATTTTATACTGCCTGGTTGTCTCAGTATGCAGTAGTAACAACAGTCCTCGAACATCCTCATAGCCTCCACACACACACACCCCTCTCTCCCCCACCCCTCATCCTCCAAAACATTAGAATACAAGGAAGACAAGCAGTACAGAAAAGTCAGCCAAAAAGCACCAATCAAAGCTTCATCACAGAAGCCTGACAGCACAGAAATAGAGACCAAAACTTAACACACAAAGAAGTATCAACATGAGATGTCATCCCTGTAAAATCTTTGCCCTGACCCTAAAAGTGGTCAAACTAAAATACGTGATGGGCTGAGTTGAGGAGACCCCTGTAAAGAATAAGAACAAGAATGAGACAGCGTTGAAAAGAGAGAGGGCTTTGGTGTGCCACAAAAAGCCTGCGAGTTGGAAAAATCGACAGACGAAATCTTCTGAACCCTGGCTTTGCCACCCGAATACTTCATGTATGTTTCTCCCTTAAGCGTAAGCATATGCAAGAACAACAAAATCAGCAGCAACAATCAATCAATTGCAAGAAAATGTAAAAAAATACTTAGCTGCTCTGAGGCTAGCAGGGAATATGGCTGCCGAGAAGAGGAATGATCTGAGCATGCACAAGGCATGAGGCCCCTTCCGAGTTCTTTCCATACGGACTTTATTGTGTATGAGGCAGGGATAGCAAACCGCTGTCGCTTATTGCATTAGTGAGCCACTGTATAGTATATGTAATTTAACAGTTTTAAGATCAATAAACATTTCACAATCCTGTGCCATGTTTATGATATAATCATCAGAGGACAAGATACTAAGGCATGAAACATCAGGATTCATATCATGAACACTCAAAGCTCTACTCCTACATGTTCACATGTGTATGCAGGTAAACTCTAACTCTTCATCATGTCTCTTCACAACAAGTAGCAGAGGCACAAGGGAGAGTGCAGACCTCTGCAGAGACTCCCTTTGCAACAGTTCATGAGGAAAAGCATTTCACCACTGGGGTCAATGTCAGTTGGCTCAGACTGGAATGCTTACTCTAACTCATTCTGAAACATGGCATGAAAAAAAGAAAGAGAAATTTCAACATTCACATTGATCGAAATTCATGATATTCCATTTAACAATATGTAACCTTGTAGACATATCTGAATTCACAGCAATAACTCCATTGTGTTCCCAGGCTAGTGGAAAGTCTGTCAAAAGCATTGTGAACAGGTCCCTAATCAACCATGCGACCTAGACCGACTCCATGAGTCTTCACCACAATGTACAGAGTGCATTTTCAACATGTCCCACAGGGACACCTTGCAGGACTGAAGGACATTCAGGAAATGCCACATTCCATCATTCCCCCTAATGCCTCATGCCAGGACAATACAGTGCAACGGCACATGCCCTGGTTAGTGGATTGGGGATCCCTCAAGCCTTGCACTTGGGGGGTGCATCGGATGATATGGAAGAAGGTGTCATGAACCGACATAGCTTAACAGAAGGAAAACTTGGAGTCCCGCCCACACTGGCTGGCCTACGTTAACCCCTTATCAACAGGCTAACCAGACAACCATGAGCTGCCCTCAAGTCAGAATGTGTTGGCGAGGCCAGCAGGCAGACCTCCTGCAGAGTCACAAGCTCAGGAGAAAACTAGACACTACACATCTCGCCCAATATGGCCATGGGCCAGGAACGCGAAAGAAAGAAAAGAAATTATCCAAACTGTTGTTGCGTAATCCAATTCGTATCAGTGTTGTTCTATGATCCTGGATTGACCTTTGGACCAAGCAAACAAATGAACACAGGTAAGAACATGTAACTTCCAGTGAAGGTTATTGCACTTGAAAGAGAATTTAAAAGCCAGTCACACTCAAAGTCAAACAGAAGCAACAGGTACTTACCCACACTTAGGTTCTGCCATGCATATTACATTTATCTCAAGGTCAGGCTCACCGTCAGACTGAGGTTCCCATCTTTTCACACAGATTTTCCTGTGGTGGTAAAACAAAAGTTGTCGACATTTTTATCACAGCAAAAATTGAAAATTGTCCCAATTCCTTAAAACAACAACAACAACAACCCCACACACACACACACACACACACACACACACACACACACACAATGAAGAGGCAAAGTCATTAGCCTGATTTAGATTAATACAAAACAGCTATTTACACAGCATCTCAGACTGACATCACAGAGAAAAAGGCCTGTCCTGATTTAGAAAATATACACACACAACACAACACACCACACCCCACACACACACAAAAAAAAAGTGGGGGGGGGGGAGGGAGAGAGAGAGAGAGAGAGGGAGAGAGAGAGAGAAAGGGCAGGCCTGCTTACCTGTTTTGTAGCTATTCATTATTTATCGTGCACGTTTTCAGTATTTTTTAAACAAAAATCGATACAAGTTTACGTACAACATGATACCTAACACATTTTTTTCCTGCGAGCAAAATGATGCCATTGTAACTTCCGAAGGAAAGCAGCTCTACCAATAACTTTCAGCAACTGGATACATTTAGAATCTTTTTGTTATCAAATACAAGTTTACATCTATCTGTTGGTTTTCTCTTTGTATTTTTCCCTCATTTTGAACATCTTTACCCCTCACTTATTCAAGATATAAGCGAGTTTATGAATACTCATTCAACCATTTGTATCTTGCAAAATGCATCTTTGACATACTGTGATTGTCATAAACACCAAAAACACCTCTTGTGTATGCAAAGGCCCAATTTAACACAGGCAAAACCCATCATGATCAAATCTGTATAATTATACTATATCCACAGATGCATCTGTTCATCTAGTGTTTTTTCTGGACACCATGTTCCTGTGGTGGTTGCACTTCCACTTGGTCTTCTTGCATAAAATGCAGATGGGTGGCAAAAATTGGAACTTGTTCCTCTTCCATTTTTCTGTCGTTGTGGTCTCACGTTCTTTCTTGGTGAAACTGTACCAGTAGCTCTGCCTTTCTGAAAATGCACCTGTGCTTGCTCTATTCTGCGTTTGCTATTGAACCACATTACAACACTGGGGGTGGTACCGTGCACTTTCTGGCTTCGAGTCGAAACCCAGAAGCTTTTGAGCGATCACCTGTCCTTCTCCATCTATGACCGTCCACTGGTGCAGGATCGTATAGTTGTAATCCATCGAATGTCAGAAAATTGTTCTAAATAGGTAGAAATTTCACATTCACAACAATGAACAAGACAGTCGTCTGCATGTTAAGGGAAATAACTCGCGATGAAAACAGCTGGTAAAAAGACGTTTTCAGCTTCATTAATTCGCCAAATTCTTTGTGTTCTACTGATTAATTTAGATAGGTTCGGTGGTTCTAGACTATAAAATTTTAATCTTATGTTATCCAAGTACCTTTCGCCCAAAAAAAAAAAAAAATTTCAATGCGGTTTTCTAGCCGATGAACTTGAACGATAGAACGATGTGGCCCTCGGACTAATAAAACACTTTATTCACTGCTACGGCTACATTGCACAGTGACTAAGAATTTACTATTGTCTTCACACAAAGAGGGTCAGAGCTGAAGTGACGAGATGATCGCATGCAAGCAGTGGCTGGCAGAGACAAAGAGGGGGCTTTCCCAGCAGCTGTGAGGGGCTATTCATTAATGTTGACAGAGCTGCACTTAGGGCTGCTGCAATGGGGTACTGTTGGCCACACTCCTGTATCTATCTAAAGGGCAAACAACCATGTATAGAGCATATCACTACAGACAGTCCAGCCAAATTTCAATAAATTTACCAGGAAAAGGCAATTACACAAAGTCACTTCACAAACTCAGTGTCTCATGTAATGAAAACAGGATGGTAACCTACAGATGGCTTAAATACTCACCAAGGCTGATTTCTAATCATGTACGTGCGACTGTACAATCTGCGTCTTTTCGATATGCTGATATTTTCCACTTTAAGACGAATCCAAGCTTCCGCTTGACTGGCATCTACTTTTGTAGAATCTGAAGAAACAAAATAACCATGTCACTCACGCAAAATAAAATGATTCTATCATGTCTGTCATTTGCAACCTCCGAAGGAAACATATTTATCAAAAATTCACTGGTCAGTTTTGTATCGTACATGAAATCTTTATTACTTTTCACTTCGCTTTGAAATTCATTTGAACTTTGCCTTAGAATCTTCACACTAAGGAATGTTTTGTTGGGTTTTTTTTCCCCAATTACAGTCAATTATTTAGAGCCAAATGATTCAAATCAACAAGACTTTGTAACTGTCAAGGAACATGATACATATTTCAGCAAAAAAAATGTACAAAACATCTACAAGCTTCAGAATACACCTCATACACGTAAGTGCTACCCCAACTACTATGGTAATCCTTCACATGCACTCCTTAGGGAAATTTTTGTTATTGTTCAACTGTGCCTGCCAGTTATAACGGAATAGGTCAGTGTCATCTGACAGTCAGTGGCATATTCAAATCCTCATTTCCTTCCCTTTTCCCTCCCCAATCCATGCAATTTATTTCACACAATGTATTTTACCACACATTTCTGCCCAGAGTGGGGTTTTTGTCATTGTTTGCCAATAATGTTCACTTGCTGAGGCGTGATCATTCCTTCTTTTCATATGTAGACTCTCACTGCTTCTTACCCATTCTAATCTTAGGATGAGCACTTCAGTGAGGCAAGGGGACATGCACTGACGGCTTGGGGGGGGGACTGACTGGTACATTAACCACTACATTTTGTGGATCCTATGAGAAACGATTTGCTTCTTTTCTGGGATTACCATCTGAGCCCCAATCACACTCAACAGTTGGCCAGACCTTGGCAGGACCAAACAATCCCTCGACTAAAACAAACACACCTGATGAGAATCAAACACACTATCTCCCTGGCTGCTAGCCTGTGACGCTTACCACTGAAGCTGGCACAAAATGTGTGATTTAGAAAGATCAACTTCACCTGGAAATTAAACCAAGACTGAAGTCCATCACATGCGACTCTGACATACCCAACTTGCACACATCCACTCACACACAATCCATCCCCTCCAAAGACACATACATATATATATATAGGGGACATGTGAAGTCCACACAGACGAGTGCAGCTTCTCTCTTCCAAGTTACAGAAGCTGATGGTTTTGTCCTGTTCAGAGACCAGTAAAGGTCCACTGTCTAAAACCACCACAAACAGTAAAGGTCCACTGTCTAAAACCACCACAAACAGTAAAGGTCCACTGTCTAAAACCACCACAAAAGTAAAGGTCCACTGTCTAAAACCACCACAAACAGTAAAGGCCCACTCTCTAAAACCACCACAACAGTAAAGGTCCACTCTCTAAAACCATCCTGTTCAGAGACAAGTAAAGGTCCACTCTCTAAAACCACCAAAAACAGCTGCAGGCTTGGAAGTGCTAGAGCGAACGCTACATCAACACCACTGTGCAAGTGGCTTGTACTGGGGACTGGTCATGGTGTGGGATTCTTCAGCCTTCATCACAGGACCCCCCCCCCCCCCCCCCCCCCACACACACACACACCCTGTAACATGTTCCAGGCAATCCGACTGGACTTCTCAACAGCAGTGAGATCTTCAAACCACCAGCTCTTCGTACCCTGCGGCAGACTGTCTACAGGCTGCCTATGATGAACTAAAAGAAGACCACAACACACATTCCCATCAAGCAAGAGAGGTGACCCACTACCAGCAGCAGGCTGGGTTCCTATGATGAACTAAAATGAAGACCACAACACACATTCCCACCAAGCAAGAGAGGTGACCCACTACCAGCAGCAGACTGGGTTCCTATGATGAACTAAAATGAAGACCACAACACACATTCCCACCAAGCAAGAGAGGTGACCCACTACCAGCAGCAGGCTGCCTATGATGAACTAAAAGAAGACCACAACACACATTCCCACCAAGCAAGAGAGGTGACCCACTACCAGCAGCAGGCTGGGTTCCTATGATGAACTAAAATGAAGACCACAACACACATTCCCACCAAGCAAGAGAGGTGACCCACTACCAGCAGCAGGCTGGGTTCCTATGATGAACTAAAATGAAGACCACAACACACATTCCCACCAAGCAAGAGAGGTGACCCACTACCAGCAGCAGGCTGGGTTCCTATGATGAACTAACATGAAGACCACAACACACATTCCCACCAAGCAAGAGAGATGACCCACTACCAGCAGCAGACTGGGTTGAACTAGATGGAATGGCCAGCCTGCCCACCCAGGTCTCCATATGACTGACTACCTCTGGAACACCTGTTTGCCCTCCTGCTCTTGGTGTAGTTTACACGCAAAATAAGCATATCTTCCACAAAGTGTGCGTACACATCTTCCAAGTGTTTGATAAAAGGTCGGCTTGGGGGGGGGGGGGGGGGGGGGGGGGGGGGGGGGAACGATTTTGGTTGTTGTTTTTTTCCAACTGATCTACCATCACACAAGCAGAGGCTACACTAATTACTTTGAAGTCTAATACATCTGAATACTATTACAAAATCAGGCTCTCTCACCTTTCTTTTTTTTTTTCCCCAGAGCCTGCGGTATTGTTCCAACATTTCGGTATAGATATCCAAGATGTCATCAAAGACGCAGACACAGCCAGATGCAATTTGGCATGCAAGAGTTGCTGGTCTCTTGCAGAGCCACACTGAAACAATGGTTAGATGCTGCAAGCTGCATGTGCAAATTACTGCTCATGAGTCCCCCCCCCCCCCCCCCCCCCCCCCCCCACTGAAACAATGGTTAGATGCTGCAAGCTGCATGTGCAAATTACCGCTCATGAGTCCCCCCCCCACTGAAACAATGGTTAGATGCTGCAAGCTGCATGTGCAAATTACTGCTCATGAGTCCCCCCCCCCCCCCCCCCCCCCCACTTTTTTTTTCCATTTCATCCTATTCATCATACTGTTCCCAAATGTGTACAAACTGCAGACAGGCGACTTGCACAAGGCGACAAAGCCTCAACATTTTCAGATGGCCCAGAAGCCAGATTCAGACCCTCGCTCTGGAGGCAATGGCCCCACTGGGTCCGGGGCATGAAGCCCCAGGAGGTTGAAGTCCCCAACCCTACCTCCCCCAACCCCCCAACCTATCTCCTCCCCCATGTTATATACTATTGAGAGATTAAGTGGCATTCCAACAACTTTTGATGCCTGTAGTCTGGTTTATGTTTCATGCCGAGTCTCATTTGTTTGGGTGTTTTTCTAACCTTCAAAAAATGTTGAGCCCACAGATTCTTTGACCAAACAGGTCTGGAGGTGGTGGCAGAAAGAAGCCTTGGTAAACTGAATGGAACTAACATGACGGACAGGATAGTGCACTTGAAACCTGATGGTCTTACTTCACTTTTCACCCTAACTTTTTTTTTTCCAGTAGAGTCAAGCACATCTCAAGAAGGGCTCTGGAGACCTAAAAATTTTTTAAAAATTCAGACTGAAACCTGAAGTCTGTCTGAATCAATGGTAAAGGTAAACAGGTCTGGTGTGGAATAAGCTGGACCTCAGATTGAGGAGCAAGCATGCACCTTCACGGAATGCTGTGCACCTGTTCCAGCTTAATGAGCTGGACCTCAGGTTGAGGAACAAGCATGCACCTTCACAGAATGCTTTGCACCTGTTCCAGCTTAATAAGCTGGACCTCAGACTGAGGAACAAGCATGCACCTTCACAGAATGCTGTGCACCTGTTCCAGCTTAATGAGCTGGACCTCAGATTGAGGAACAAGCATGCACCTTCACAGAATGCTGTGCACCTGTTCCAGCTTAATGAGCTGGACCTCAGATTGAGGAACAAGCATGCACCTTCACAGAATGCTGTGCACCTGTTCCAGCTTAATGAGCTGGACCTCAGATTGAGGAACAAGCATGCACCTTCACAGAATGCTGTGCACCTGTTCCAGCTTCTGCAAGCTGACTGGCAGGCCCTTCCCAAGCTCTTCGCTCCTTTGGTCAACTCCATCCTCATGCCAAGAGCCAGAACACAAATGGTAGTGGCACTTGATCAGCTGGCAGCAGGCAAAAAAAAAAAACCCAGACAAACACACCAACTTTGTGAATTCCACTTTTGATGCCTACCCACTTGAAAGACCTGTGTCAATGTTCATGCCAAGCAAGCATGTTAAATGAAATGAAATTCTGTGCAAATGATCTCCAGAGATTGAACCAGTGAATTAAATTTCTGCCAAATCGGACTGCCTTTTTCTTTTTTTCTTCTTGTGGCTCATGCCTGTGTGTACAGGTAATGTCCAGAAGGTGCATGCAGAAGTTAGGCTGTACGACTGCCCTACTAACTGTATAAGGATATCTGTATAGTGCACAGGTAATGTCCAGAAGGTGCATGCAGACGTTAGGCTATATGACTGCCCTACTAACTGTATAAGGATATCTGTATAGTGCACAGGTAATGTCCAGAAGGTGCATGCAGAAGTTGGGCTATATGACTGCCCTACTAACTGTATAAGGATATCTGTATAGTGCACAGGTAATGTCCAGAAGGTGCATGCAGAAGTTAGACTATATGACTGCCCTATTAACAGCACAGGTAATGTCCAGAAGGTGCATGCAGAAGTTAGACTATATGACTGCCCTATTAACAGCACAGGTAATGTCCAGAAGGTGCATGCAGAAGTTAGACTATATGACTGCCCTATTAACAGCACAGGTAATGTCCAGAAGGTGCATGCAGAAGTTAGGCTATATGACTGCCCTACTAACCGTATAAAGATATGCATAGTCATTAATGGAAACACCAACTGGCATGAGTAAAATCCAAGTAGATCATCAGCACAAAACCGCTACATACAGTTAAAGCAGGCAACATACCTGTAACATGGAAACAAGTTTTGTTTATCAGCGTTTTCCTTACCCAGCACAGCTACTGCCTCCTTCAGATGATTCAGTTCCTCCTCACCAAAACTGATTTCAGGCAGAATTGCAATGCTCTCCTCAGCAATCATTTCCAGGTAGTCCATGTGTGTCTTCAAAGGCTCCAGTGTCTTCAGAAGAGCCACTCCTGAAGTAGACTGCACAAGATTGCTCGTGGTGGTGTCGTTCTGTATCAAGATCGTTTGAGCCTGTTCCAGTGCCGACAGTGAAGTCCTGAACAATCTCTCTTTTACTTCTGGTACGCTCTTGAACTTTCTGATCTGCTTGTACTTCATGTTTGGAAGTGATCTGAGCACGTAGATGATCTTGTTGCGATGGGCCTTGAAGAATTTTACATCCTTGACCTGAACGATTTGCCATAAAGGAGGTAAGATGGAAGTGACAGATATATTTCACACATCAAATCACAGCAGTATATAACATGACACATAGTGACTGCAAAGTGAGCTGTAAATATGTGACCCCCCCCCCCCCTCCACCCCCCCTGCCCCCACCTCCAACCCTTCCTGCTTAGATACCCCCTTCTTCTCTGTTTCCTCACTGAACCCATCCTGCCACCACTCTTTACATTTTAACATACTTTAACCTCACTGTCTCCTCACTGAACCCATCCTGCCACCACTCTTTACATTTTAACATACTTTAACCTCACTGTCTCCTCACTGAACCCATCCTGCCACCACTCTTTACATTTTAACACACTTTAACCTCACTGTCTCCTCACTGAACCCATCCTGCTACCACTCTTTACATTTTAACATACTTCAACCCCACTCTATCTCCTCACCGAACCCATCCTGCCACCACTCTTTACATTTTAACATACTTTAACCTCACTGTCTCCTCACTGAACCCATCCTGCCACCACTCTTTACATTTTAACATACTTTAACCCCACTCTGTCTCCTCACTGAACCCATCCTGCCACCACTCTTTACATTTTAACATACTTTAACCCCACTGTCTCCTCACTGAACCCATCCTGCCACCACTCTTTACATTTTAACATACTTTAACCCCACTGTCTCCTTACTGAACCCATTTTGCCACCACTCTTTACATTTTTAACATACTTTAACCCCACTGTTTCCTCACTGAACCCATCCTGCCACCACTCTTTACATTTTAACATACTTTAACCCCACTCTGTCTCCTCACTGAACCCATCCTGCCACCACTCTTTACATTTTAACATACTTTAACCCCACTGTCTCCTCACTGAACCCATCCTGCCACCACTCTTTACATTTTAACATACTTTAACCCCACTCTGTCTCCTCACTGAACCCATCCTGCCACCACTCTTTACATTTTAACATACTTTAACCCCACTCTGTCTCCTCACTGAACCCATCCTGCCACCACTCTTTACATTTTAACATACTTTAACCCCACTGTCTCCTCACTGAACCCATCCTGCCACCACTCTTTACATTTTAACATACTTTAACCCCACTGTCTCCTTACTGAACCCATTTTGCCACCACTCTTTACATTTTTAACATACTTTAACCCCACTGTTTCCTCACTGAACCCATCCTGCCACCACTCTTTACATTTTAACATACTTTAGCTCCACAGATGACGTCCCAAATGATCAGACTTTCAGAAGCAATACAGATGATGACTACAAGATGGAAATATCACATGTTCCAGTCTGTGAACCAAAGCGTGTTACTAAGAACACAAAATACATAAGAAACATGTTCCAGTCTGTGAACCAAAGCCTGTTACTAGGAAAACAATTACATAGCAGGTGATGTCCTTCATGCTTCATTTACTTTGAAAAACACGCCAGTATCATTATGTAAAGCACTGCATAACTGCCAGTATCAATCATTATGTAAAGCACTCCATAACTGATAGTGATATCAAATTTTAGGTTAATCGGCACATTTCTTCAAAAGTTACGGCATTTCTTGTAGTTGGTCTGATATGATCTTCTCACACCATTCTGGCCTTTTTCACAACTTTGTGATGCTATACCTTGTAGTCATACATTTCTTATTCTATCTATTAAAAAAACAGAGCAATTATCTATACACAAAGTGTCTTTATATGTCAAATTTGACAAGATACTGAAGAAAAATGTTGAAGATGATGGACCTTCAACATGGCACACAGTGTAATTTTGCAGTTTCTGACTTGATGTTTGTTCTTTTTGATGGTTTGTCATTTTTAAACCATTCATTGCATGATTGCAGCTTTTTTTGCTGCAACATACATAAACAGAATGTGAAGACTGAGGAGGGTATGCATCTCATCAGATGTATGTCCTATGATGGACTAAAATTGGTGTTTCTCTCATGGTGCATGTACTTTTTACAGCACAGAAAATTTTAAATGTCATATTTTTAAAAGTATTCAAGGTATCAGATTTTCTTTTTTTTTGTTGAGTTTCTTTTGATGAGCTTTCTTTAAAAGCTGAGCCTAAAAAACAAGTGAATGTTGCATTTTAAATTTTGGCTGCCGCTACCTATATAGTCTTAAAACCAAATTATTTCATTCATTCCTTCATTTACCAAACATCTACCCCATTCATATTGTCTACAGTCCAAAACTCCTCTGACTGTTAAGGCGAGTGTCACATTATCACCTGCATTTTTTTTGCTTGTGCCTTTGTTTCATCACATGCAAACTACACACTGAAATATAAACAGGTGAAATTATTAGGCAAAGTTCTCAAAACCACATGTATGAAAATAATTACCCTCTCATCTACTCAACTCTGCCATCGACATCCAAAGCCTGCTGAGACTGACAGGAGGGTTATGCATGGGCCAACCAACTCCACCATGCTAATTAAAAAAATCACTAAGCTACAGAAACCAACACTGCAGAGAATACAAACCTGATGGCTCAATGGAAACAACAAGGAGAGCAGATATCAGTCAACCAGGCAAACCTGAAATGGAGATGATCTACCAAAAACTCTCTTACCTCTAGTTCTCCTTACACAACTGGAACATGCATGACATTGGAAAAGCAGCCAATCTACCTGAGAAATGGACGCAGATATAAAACCATTCATGGACATCAGAAGCAACACCAGCTACTGGACTCGGGGGGGAGGGGGGGGGGGGAAGCCAGATGATAAAGATGACCACAGGAACAGTGCAGGACTGATGCTGGCCAACAAAAACTGAAGTTTGATGGAACGGAAACCAGTCAAACAATGAATTCTGACTGAAACTATTCTTCTCCAAGTTCCAGAAAGTGTTTTTACTGTGTTTTGCTCCCACCAGTGCAGCAAAAGAAGAGGCAACTAAGTCACTCTGGTCTACTAACAAATCCAGTACCTACTAGATCAGAAGCTAGAAGAAGCAGAATGCATGGGAGATCAAGGCATGCAGGGCACCTGATATTTGATCAGACCATAGGCTTCAGTCCACCGACCATAAGATGCCAGTCAAGATTACTACATTATAGACAGGAAAATTAGACTCCCAATGAATCCATGTGTTAAACTGACAAGTTGAAGACAGAGAGCCAGAAGAAAGAATTCACCATCACCCTGACCAACAAGTTCTGGGTCTCACAGATCTGGAGAATGGCACACCAGAAAGTGGGAAAGAGTGAGGAATGCAGCTGATACTGCCACTCAAGAAGTTCTAGGATTCCGAACGCAAACCTTGGATATCAAACAACACTGTCAAAAAGACTGAAAAGAAGCTTGAGAAGCGAGCCAGGGAAAGGACCAAGAAATAACAGTTAACACTCACAAAATAAATAAACTGAACAAAACAAGTTGCCAGAGAGTTAGCTGAACAGTGGCACAAGGCACAGGAAGCGGCAGTGAGTATTTCATGATGTAAAGACCATGCAAATATCACATATCAACTGTTTGATGGGAAAATCCACACCAACTGTCCACTTAAAGCAATGATGGAAAAATCCTTTGCAAACCAGCAGAACAACTGGACAGAAGGAGAGAACATTTCAATGATCTATCCAAAACATACTAATCATGTCACCGCCCTTTAACCCAACAGCATCATCTTGATGTGAATCTGAAATCAATCACGAAGGGAGGAAATCATGCAAGTGATGAAAAAAAGAAAACCAAAAATGGCAAGGCACCAGGCCCAGGTAACATTCCAAGAAGAAAGCTGCTGACCTGTTTATAGATCTCTTCCAAAACAGGGTTCATACAGATTTCCTGACGAAAATAAGACTTTTTACGGACTTTTCAAGCAATTTTTTTTTGTTTAATTACAAGGGCTTACTTCAAGGATAAGAGCAATAATCATAAAATACCGACACAAATCAAATATTAACTGTCTAGGACAATTTTGCATTATATGCGGCAAAAGGTTTAGTCTTTGTTTCCACCTGGGTCTGCCTGCAACCATTCTTCATAGTCATACTCTTTTTTTTCTGCTGAAACGACGGATACTTCCCTGGCATGTTGGCTTTTCAATTTCAAGACAGTGAATCATTCTATCACATACACAGGCACCATGAAGGCTGGTAGCTCTGGCTTTTTTACCTGCAGCAGGCAACTTCTTGGCAAGATCGTTGGTCAGCTCTGACTTGGACTTCTTTTACTTTCATACTTTTCTTTTCCTTACAATTTCTTTTCAGATTTTTTTTTAATAGACAAGATTTTACACAGACTTTATTCAAAATCATTGGCAGTGACAAAATCTAAGCACTTTTTGAAGTCCTATGAGCAAAAGCCTGATTAAAAATTAAGGACTCTCAAGACTGTACAAACCCTGCAAGAAATCTGGAGGAAGAGAATGTGCCCCATATTATCAGATCTCCAAGAAAGGTTATCTGTCAGCAACTGCAAGAGCTGGAGAGGAATATAGCTGTTGTCCTTCACCAGCACCCAGCAAAAAAGAAAGGAAAAAAAAAAAGCTGACACCAAGCATAGCAAAGACCAAGCACAATCTCCAGCTGGGAGACCTGTTTAGACTGCAACAATGCGTATCATTATCAAGCAATCCTTCGGAGCGACAGTCTGTCAACTACCAACTTCAAGGGAGCTTGTGACTTGGATAATGTTGTGGCCTGGAAAATGAGACGTTAAAGTGTACCTATGAACCTCACTAAGGTCATGGTACAGCACCTCCACGAACTTACAAAAGGTCATGTCGTTCACAACTCCAGCTAGTCACAGCTGTCAGCACCAATACAGGAGTCCAACAAGGATACCTGTTGTATCACTGTTTATTTCTCTGGTGACAGACTGGGTCATGAAGGCATCAATGAACCAAACTTGTGGGATCCAATAAACTCTTAACACAGAAGCTAGAAGATCTTTACAGACATCAGTCCGCTGTAAAATTCCCTTTACACTTGAAAGAGAGGACAGGAAATTTGTTGATCAACAGCGATGAATCAATGTGGGTCCGACAACACAAATCCGCCTTGGAGAACAAGCTACAGATGTCACAAGTTCTCCCAACATGGAGCACAATCAGCAAGATAGGAGCAGCCCTGTTTACCTGAAAAACTGCGATCAGTGTATGTTTCTACATAAATGAGCACATTTTAAACACTGAAACAATTTTGTTACAATGTGTACTTGCAATTTTTTTTTCACCAACTGAAACCTGTACACTGACAGTGTCACACATTGCGTGCGTGTGTGTGTGTGGTGTGTGTGTGTGTGTGTGTGTGTGTGTGTGTGTGTGTGTGTGTGTGTGTGTGTGTACACACACAACACGGGAACATACCTTACATATAGGGAAAATTTCGATTTTCTTAAGAAAATCTTGACAAACAGAGAGTGATACACAAACTAAGACACTCTGAAACACAAACACACACACACACACACACTGTGTCATCTCACACACACACACACACAATCTCTTCCTCAACCCAACCCTCCCATCCCCATCTCCACCCATGTAAACAATATTGATAGTCTGTACACACTCAGTATCCACAGGGTAAAAAAAGAACTATCAGAGCAAATTCAAGGTGCTGACACTGACAGTGAACAACTTGTCAACACTACATGGGGGTTCAGAGGTACTGACTTGTTTGTCTCACGCCTTTGCTTTTTCATTTTTTGTCCCCTCACTTTAAACTGCCAAGGGGACACGCGTCACATGGCGATTCAAAAATATCTACAGCTCTAGTCATTCACTCTGGAGATCAGCAGTGAGACCCCTATGTTCCCCAAGATCAGCAGTGAGACCTCTATGTTCCCAGAGATCAGCAGTGAGACCCCTATGTTCCCCAAGATCAGCAGTGAGACCCCTATGTTTCTGAAGATCAACAGTGAAACCCCTATGTTTCTGAAGATCAACAGTGAAACCCCTATGTTCCCAGACATCAGCAGTGAGACCCCTATGTTCTTGGAGATCAGCAGTGAGACCCCTATGTTTCCGGAGATCAACAGTGAGACCCCTACAGGGTTCCTACAGACTCCCAAGAACGAAGTTCAAGGAGTTTACCAGGAGTTTTCAAGGAGTGTTTATTTCATTTCAAGGCAAGAGGTGGCACGAAAATTAAACCATTGTTCTTTTATAACTTCTTTTTTTTCTTCTATTGTTTATGTTAAAAAAAAAACATGGAAAAAACATATTTGGGTGATTTCAAAGCTCTTGTGTGATTTAGGGATCACAAACGGGGGCAAAATGATGAAAAATGAAAAAAAAAAAGTACATGACAAGAATTGTATTTGTATCATAGCAGACATGTTAGGCACTTGAAACATGGCTTTTCTTGTTTTGCTGAGCTATAGTAATGCAATTACAAAACTAAAGGATTTTTACATATTGTTTTGCTGAGCTATAGAAATGCAATTACAAGAGGATTTTTATATATCTAACCTGCTTTTTTTTTTCAATAATTTTTTTTTTCCATGTGGTGGCAGTCAGGCTTCGCATTTCATTGCTTTTGAATTTTTCCAATAGAAATAGGAAATGATATGTTTTGACTTATAAACAAAATGTAATTGTATGCAGAAGTCATTTCGGGTCAAATGAAAAAAAAATTTTTTTACCAAGCTAGCTAGTCTGGATCCAGAGATATTGTACTCCTTACACATCAACCATTTTCAAAAAAAGTTATTTTGAGAAAACGGCGTTTGAAAATAAAGAAGTTAAGCAATTTTCACACACACTCCTTAAAATAATGTCATTTTTTACTAAGAAAAATGTGAACATAGACAAAATGAACACCACAGATGGTTTCAACGCTTTCTTGAGCGCAAAAACACAAAACATGATTTTTGAAAGAAAATGGTCAAATTTTCGTGCCACCTCTCCCCTGAAGGCTACACTACTTATGTAAACACTGAAAAAAGAAATGGCAGTTTGATTTTTCTGCGTTCAGGTTACTGAAAAATTTAAAACAAATTTTTACAAACATCGTCGCTATCCCGATTATCATCGGCCAAGGGAGATAATTGATGAAGTTACAAATTATCTCCCTTGGTTAAATAGCCGACGATAACCACGATCACGATGGTGTTTGTAAAAATTTATTTTAAAATAATTTTTCCGTAACCTGAACGCAGAAAAATCAAACTGCCACTTCTTTTTGCCACATAAAAGATATTTGGAGCCGATGGCTTGATTTTCAAAGGTTTTCAAGGTGGTTTGGTCAACAGAACCACATTTTATTGATTTTCAAAGGTTTTCATGGTCTTGAAATCCCCTGTCAGAATTCAAGGAGTTTCAAGGAGTTTCAAGAAGCGTACGAACCCTGCCCTATGTTCCTAGACACCAGCAGTGAGACCCCTATGTTCCAAGAGATCAGCAGTGAGACCCCTATGTTCCCAGACATCAGCATTGACACCCTATGTTCCCAGAGATCAGCAGTAAGTCCCCTATGTTCCCAGTGATCAACAGTGAGACCCCTATGTTCCTGGAGATCAGCAGTGGGACCCCTATGTTCCCCAAGATCAGCAGTGAGCCCCCTTTGTTCCCAGAGATCAGCAGTGAGACCCCTATGTTCCTGGAGATCAGCAGTGAGACCCCTATGTTCCCCAAGATCAGCAGTGAGACCTCTATGTTCCCAGAGATCAGCAATGAGACCCCTATGTTCCCAGAGATCAGCAGTGAGACTCCTATGTTCCCAGACATCAGCAGTGACACCCCTATGTTCCGCTAGATCAGCAGTGAGACCCCTATGTTCCCAGAGATCAGCAGTGAGACCCCTATGTTCCCCAAGATCAGCAGTGAGACCCCTATGTTCCCCAAGATCAGCAGTGAGACCTCTATGTTCCCAGAGATCAGCAGTGAGACCCCTATGTTCCAAGAGATCAGCAGTGAGACCCCTATGTTCCCAGAGATCAGCAGTGAGACCCCTATGTTCCCAGAGATCAGCAGTGAGACCCCTATGTTCCCAGAGATCAGCAGTGAGACCCCTATGTTCCCAAACACCAGCAGTGACACCCCTATGTTCTGCTAGATCAGCAGTGAGACCCCTATGTTCCCAGAGATCAGCAGTGAGACCTCTATGTTCCTGGAGATCAGCAGTGAGACCTCTATGTTCCCCAGAGATCAGCAGTGAGACCCCTATGTTCCTGGAAGACATGACAAGGAGAAGGGACGTCAGTTATACAACCACTCACCTTCTTTGCCAGTTCTGTTTTCTTCAGCTTCAGATTCTCAACTCGGCGTTGCAGTTCTGCCTTTGCACCTCTCTCCAAGTCCTCCACCATGTTCTTGTCTACACATCTTTTATGACTGGTGGACCCGCACTTTCGGCAAATGACCTTCTCATGGTCTGGGCAATACACCTCGGCCAGTCTGTCAGGATGACTCTCACACATTATAGGCCGAGTCCCCACCAGCTTCTCAGCAGTCAGGCAGCTGAGGTTCACCCGTGGGTGCTTTCTTGTGGCTGGAATCTGCTTGTGACTCCTCACACATTTTCTGCAGAGCTTCTTGCAACACTGCATGCAGTACGACACAGCAGGGACAGCATCACACGAACCACAGATGTGAGGTTCTTGGAGAAGCTGATAGGTCTCGGCTACCGCTTCTGTGAAAAAATCTGTAGGCAGAGTGCATACCTCCTCGTACACGTCAATCTCTTCAGCGTCATAAGCCTCAGAGACCTGGATCCATTCACGGCAGAAAGGGCAGGTGGCTTCTCGCCCCTTAGCTTCTAGCCAGTGCATCATGCAAAGCTGGCACACCAGGTGGCCACACAGCAGGAGTTTAGGGACAACAAAGCCATCACTGCACACTGGGCACATGTGAGAAGCATCTGAAATCAAATGGGGCAAAAAGGTGCAAAAATTCCTTTCATATCAAAACCAGTGTTGAAAGGATTTTTTGGTTTGTTTATTTCTACAATCTGTCAACCCCTTAGATTTTCTTCAGAGTAATAAACACAATAAAAATCAGTAATCCAAACTGAACATTAGCAGTGTCAACGCATTCAACAGACCAAACTGAACATTAGCAGTGTCAATGCATTCAACAGACCAAACTGAACATTAGCAGGGTCAACGCATTCAACAGACCAGACCGAACATAAGGTGCATAGCAGCGTCAACGCATTCTACAGACCAAACTGAACATTAGCAGTATCAAAGCATTCAACAGACCAGACTGAACATTAGCAGTGTCAAAGCATTCAACAGACCAGACTGAACATTAGCAGTGTCAATGCATTCAACAGACCAAACTGAACATTAGCAGTATCAAAGCATTCAACAGACCAGACTGAACATTAGCAGTGTCAATGCATTCAACAGACCAGACTGAACATTAGCAGTGTCAATGCATTCAACAGACCAGACTGAACATTAGCAGTATCAAAGCATTCAACAGACCAGACTGAACATTAGCAGTGTCAATGCATTCAACAGACCAAACTGAACATTAGCAGTGTCAATGCATTCAACAGACCAAACTGAACATTAGCAGTGTCTATGCATTCAACAGACTTCAAACATTCAATGACAAGTACCACTCATCCCCTACCTCCCACCCTTTTCTTTTCGCATATTTCATTTTCAAAACTCTTAATATTCAAATTATGCACTGCTTCATTCTATCTTCACAACATACCTCTTTAAGTACATTGGAAATGTACGCCATGTGTCTGCATGCTGTGTGTGAATTTTACCTTCTTGTTTTAATAAAGTTTGGCAAGTCCCCCCCCCCCCCCCCCCCATCAACCAAACTCACATGACTTCACACACAACATAGAGAAGTTTTGCATGAGATATACTATAACAGACTAGATTTTTAAGAAATGAAATGAAATGAAACTTAAATGATGTTTAAAGAAAGGATTACAATTTTCAGTCACCGTTTCCTAAATCTTTAACCCGTAGAGTGCCTTTAAGCCGTCAGCCGACACCGCATTAAAAATGCTTTCCCAGTGCCTATGGGCCGTCCACTGACGTCATGCATTTTTCTTGAATTTTCATTCGTTACTATTTCTATCAACGGACTTAAATAGAGTGTGCGTAGTAAGCCTTATATGTCTGTAGTATTAAAATGATATGTAAATGACCACACGTGAGGGGAAAGCCCATTTATTCTCATCACTGACTGGATGACCAGCCAGCACTTTGTCTCGCTTGCAAAGATGGCGGCACAACCTTCGACAAGCGCAGCGACCAAATCAACATATTTACACAGCTGAGCAGGCTCTGCTAATGATTTTTGACAAAGACAATAATCTTTTATTCAACGACTCACTCGAGCATGAAGGTGAGATGATGATAGTGATGGAATTGCCCACCGTATTCGTCAGTTATTGTGTCGGGCTGTGTGACCTCAATGTGTGTTCAGCTGACTGGTTTGCCAGCGTCGAACGAGCTCGCCTAGTGTGTACTCTGCACTGCATGCCAGTGGTCAGTGACGTGATAGTCAGCGCAAGAGGGGAGCGCGGCCTGCTTGCGGCGTGGCACGGGGCAGAGGGAAAGGTAGGGGAAGAGGAGCAGTGAAAGAGAGGGTTGAAGTCCAGCAAGGGGGCGTGGTGGGGAGAGGGGGGCGTGGTCGTGGACTGACCTGTCTGCATAGAGTGTGAGCGTCTTGATAGACTTCTAAACTGTTTTACTTTCATTTACAGGTGTAGTGTGACAATACAAACTTTATTTTCAACTTTTTTGCTTTGTGTTCTTGTTTGGATGTGAAGATGTAGTGGTAAATACATATGCTTTTGATCGTGCAAAAAAATCTATCCAAATCTAATTGCCTAAATACTTTTTTATTATCAAAATTAAAACAAAAGAAGCCCAGATTCAAAATCTTCATTCAATTTCCTTCAAAAATCATATATATTTCATTGTTATATCTTTTGTAGTTTCTGAGCTAGAATTTTTTGTTAATTATTACCCCCAAATCATTAGATTTCCCTGGCACTGGGAAAGCCTTTGTTTGTAACATTTTCAAGCAGCGAACGGGTTAAAGACAGTAACATTTTCAGTCACTGTTTCCGAAACCTTTACAGACAACCTAAAAAAAAACAACCTGCAATTACAGATATAAGTATTCACCAGATCGGTTGAAATGTACTGCAACACTGACTATACCAAGGGAGATAATTTGTAACTTCATCAAAATTGATGAAGTTACAAATTACCTCCCTTGGTAATAGCAGATGGCAATCCAGGATCATGTAAAAATTTGTTTTTAAATAATTTTTAATTAGCCTCAACGCAGAAAAATCAAACTGCCATTTCTTTTTGTCACATTAAAAATTTTTGCAGCTGATGGCTTGATTTTCAAAGGTTTTCAAGGTCTTGAAATTCACTGTCAGAATTCAAGGAGTTTCAAGGAGCATACGAACCCAATAACATGGACAAGAAACAAAAGAACTACATGTGTGACGTCTGAAGACTGTAACTGGGAGACTACTGAAAACTTTGCAATATATGCTGGACCTACTTAAGCAGGCTGCCTGGGTTACCTGTCCTCTTCCTTTGGGAAGTCACAACCTGCACAGTGCCATCTCATTAAACCTGACCATTGTGGTGGGCGTTTTATGGATAATGAAGTCACTATTTTATTTTTCTGGCCACAATCAATTTGATTTAGTCTTTTTTTCCCTTTTCTTTTTCCTTTTTCATACTAACCCTGTTAGTCCTACTCCAAAAAATGCAATCTGTTCACACACCAGCACATAAGCTCTGTCTCAGTGTCTGCTTAACTTTAGTCTCAGGTTGCAGAAGAAATCTCCACTTTGTGCACACGGTCAAGGCTATTTCTGTTGAAGCACTGAACATTTGTGATGGGCTGACCTTTGACTATTCATACAACAGCTATCTGTCAAATCCCTGGTCATACATACAGCCATTTACAAGCTAGTTTCACCTGAATATCGAATACTTTTCTTTTCTTTTAATATTGTTCTTTATTCTCTCAATGTTTTGACTGTAATACTGGTAAATTATTTGACAAAATACTAACTTTCTGATGGGTTCTCAGGCCAGTCTATAATTAAGATTCAGCCACACAGTAATAATAGCAACTTAAAGAAATCATCTTCAGATTACCGTCGTCATCCTCGACTTCCTCAACAGCTGAAATTCCACTGGCTTGAACCGCTTCTGCCTGGTCCATCCACTTTCCATCCTGAAAATGTAGGGATCAACCTTTTTGACAAATTACTCTGTACGCAAATGGCAATAATTCGTGACATCTTGTATTACACAAATCCAAACAAAACAAGCAGCAGCCAAGACACAGTGGTTACCAATGTGATGTGGATCAACCGCTGGAGCAGAGCAAGATCCTGCACTGGGAATCTTAGGTAACTTAACCCGTTTATCACAGCAGGATTTGCCTGATCGTGGATGTCTTCTGCCCCTTCCTCAAACACTTTTGTCTCCCCTTTGTTGAATTGTACATTGGGTTCCTATCGGAACTGGGATGACCCTTTTGTTCTTTACCTTTTATATCGATGAGGCAGACACACATTGTTCACATTTACAGTTAAGAATGGAAGCACTGTTCCACACACAAAACTTCACTTTATGGTGGCACCACCATCATCAAGATATCCATAAGATAAAAAGTTATATCACTGATACTGCCATCCTCCAAGCCCTATGTCTCACAGCAACCTCAGAATCATATCCACTCCAATGATGCATGTGATGAAATAAAGTCTTTGGAGCTAGCACATGATAGGAAGTCAATGTACTGGGCTACTTTTTTTCACCACTTCTCTCTTCATCAGACTGTACCCACTGTTCCTAGAAATTGGTAACTTAAATACTAAGCCAAAGCAACAAGAAAAATCCTCGTGCAAAAATTCTGATGAAAAATTCATTTAGACGGCATACAAAAACACAAGCTGCTTCTAGGAAAAAGAAAAAGGTATGGCAGCTATAGCAAGACGCTCATTCCAATTTCAGCCAAAGAAATCCATTTTTACCATAAAATTAAACAAACAAACAAACAAAAAGCATTAAAGTGCCAAACTGCGCTGAATTAAACAAGCAAAACAGCAATGTAACTCTGTGACAATGCCTTGTCTCCAGCACAGCTGACATTGACACTCTCTCTCTCAACCTGTTGACTATGCTTGGCCCGTGGCAGGATCATCCTAATAAATATGTGGCCAATCTAAGATAGAATATGACTGATAACATGAGGGCTGTGTCTCCTCTGTTCTGGTAATATGCAGATGGTATAACAAAAAACGTTAAACTAAATGCAAACACAACAACGACAAAAAGCCAACTTCTTCCCTTCATACCAACATGTATGCATTTAAAAGTTCCATGAACTGTTATGCCAGCAATAAAATGAACATTCAGTTTCACATAAACTTGTCATTCTCCTGCTCCCATCACCCACCTCAATTTGGGGCTTTTTCATATTCCTAATTATGCAAAATTCAGACAGGTTTCACAAGTTCTGACAAGCAACCACCAATTTCAGATGTTTCTGGCTGTGGTGGTTTTAAAAAGCCCCAATTTCAAAAGCCCTAATTTCAATGAAGTCTGTTTACAAATTACATTTGAGCATCACTTTTGGTGACTGGTTAACCAGGGAAACAAAGGTATGTACACAGAAAGTGCTTTTCACCGAACTATTTCAACAGACTAGCTAAACAAAGGTTTGTACACAGAAAGTGCTTTTCACAGAACCATTTCCGCAGACAAGCTAAAACACAGGCAGACACTTCAATTTCTCACCTCAAATTCCCACAGACGAGACCTTTTCAAAAAAATATTCAATTTTTCATTTTTTTTTTTTCCTTTTTTTTGGTTCTTAACATTCACACTATATCTTTTTAGCCTTTCTTTTTTCTTCCTCTATATATGTAAATTTTTCATATTCAGAAAGTGCTTTATTTCATGTATAATTAATGTGAAACTGAATAAAGCTGCACACATATAGGAGTAAAATTAAAACAGGTTACATTTTCAGAGCAAGACAGAAGAACGAAAAGGGTGGGATGGATGCAGGAAAGAAACAAAGTTTACTTTCTCAACCAAAATCATTTACCTAACATATTAACAGAAGAAAATACGAAATGACATCATTAATTTTGTCCTACTAGTACACCAGTGCCATTCAATGAGAAAAAAAAACATGGGGGCGAAAAAAGCCTCTTACCTGTTTGCTCAATTCTGTGATGACATTTTCAAAGTCTATTTGACTTCCAGCCATGATTGATATATATATATATATATATATATATATCAAATATATATTCCTTTATTTAGAAAGTGGTGCTGGTCTGAACTCTTTGAAACCTGTTGCAGGACACACACACACACACACACACACACACACACACAACACACACACACTGAGTTTATTAGTATTACATGATGAAGGTTCTAAGAGCACAATGAGTGGCATTTCTTTCATTTTTTATTTTTTCTTTGTAAGAGATACTGGACTTTTATAAGGGAATACTACTAAAATATTTTCTTAAAATCATATTGCTTCAGACTATGACTGAACTGGCAGAATAACCCATCAACATGTGGTGTTCCCGTGCACACAAATTCCTTGTTTGCCTTTCCCTCCACCGACTTTTTAACAGCTTACATGTACACTGACTAATATTTAAACAGAAAGCAGCTTTCTCAACCTTTCATAGCAGCTTTTTGTTGCACATCTTCTCACACTTACCGACTTAGTCACAGATGTAAATAATGTGGAGAATATCCTTTATTGTTTTTTTGTGTCAGCAATGAAATCACTGGGCAACATCTTCAACCTCTACGCCACCTACTCAGAGAGTTCCCCTAATTCTCTGGTCTCTCTCTTACTACAGCCAGTGGTAGTAGCTGGATATGGCTCAAGCCCATGGCAGTTTTGCATAATATAATCAGGGCTTCTGAAAACGCAAAAAATTGCGTACAGTACGCATTAAAACTCTACGGGACGCACTGGGTGTCCGTGTAAGGGGTCCCCAGGGACCCCTTCAAATTTTGGTGAAGTCAGACATAACGTGAGAAAAGACTGCCTTCAACATCGTAAGTTGGGTGCCGTAACATCGTAGGTCTGCTACACTTCGGACCGAACCCATCCCTTTTCAAGTTAGAACAGTAACAAAGCGAGTAGGGCAGCCTCCTAACAACATAAGTCGGTCACTTTTGTCGTCTGCTGAGGCTGACTGACTAAGCTTAACGCTAGGCCACAGCCTCGTTTTCAGTTGACCGAATTTTCCTACATTGAGCCATGTGATGTCACGATGACGCTTTTCATTTTCCCGGCAGGAGAGAGGCATTTCTCCGAAGCCTTTGTTTCCAACACGTCTCTCGAAGCGTGGTTAACGCAATCATCGTCGCAAAAGCGAAAAAGCGTAGCGAAAATTTAGTGCTTGTGTAGGGATACAATTTTTGATGTTTATTTTGTTGTTTTTATTGTGACGATGTGTCTTCACAATTGCAGTGCGCGTGCAGGGATGCAATTTTTTAACGTTTATTTTGTTTTTATTGTGGTGTAGGGACCCCTTAATGTTAGCCTGGGACCCCTTAAAAATCTGATGAAGGGGTCCCTGGGACCGGAAAGATTTTCACCCCAGCAGAAGCCCTGATTATATACCCATTACAATAAATTACATTCCCACAAACTTGATGTGGGCACTTGAAATAAAAATGTTACTTTATCAAAATGTAAAAAAGCTCGTTTACTTGAATTCATTGCCAGCATCTGATTTGTTTTCACTGCATTAGCTCACAAGTGTCATAAGCGATATACTATAATTTTTTCACCAAGGTCTTCTCTGTGTAGGCCATTACACTATAGATTATACTGTTGAAATTCTAATTTTATGATGTTTCACTCTAAAATTTTTCAATGATATGCTTTGTCCTTTTTTTTCTTTTTATTCATTGATACATCCTTTTCTGATTTCATTGTTTAATCACGTTCAGGTTTATTTCAGTTTATCAATTAACACAACTTTGCTAGATTCCAGTCATATGACCATTCTCGTCCATTGTTTTGGATGACGCTTTGTTCCCTCAGTATCGTAGCCACCTCGTGTTTGTCTTCAGCAAATGTTTTACTTGTGTTTTTCTGACATAATTCCATAAATCATCCCCACCAAAAAAAAAAAAAGTAAATAAAACTAGTCAAACAATGCTGCACTACAAGGTTTTCTTTCTTGTTAAGAGGATGGCCAGTGGTGCTGGAGCAAGTGGGGGGGGGGGGGGGGGGGGGGGGGGGTGAAGCAATGACTGAACATGAATGGAAATGTACATAGTTTTAATATTGATCAAGATACATTTTGTTCAAATGGCTGTACTATAATTCATTCAAATCTGGATAGTTTTTTGAACAAGAAGAGTGAGTTATTTTCTTTGATTCAAGAAAAAAATGCGAGTGTGATTGCGTTAACTGAAATTAAAGCTAAATGACAGTTGGATATAAATATGTCTGAGTATTGTATTCCTGGTTTTGATTGTTTTATGAATAAGGACCCCATTCTAGGGGTAGCATTGTATGTAAAGCATTCTCTTCATGCTCAACCCTGTGATGAACTAAATAAGCATATGTTTCAAGAGAGTGTGTGGTGTTATTTTTCAGCAAAGGACAATAAAAAAAAAACTGTTACTTGGATACATGTATAGAAGCCCTAGTTCTAATGCTGAAAATGATACTAAACTTTTGGATATTTTACATTCAGATATATTAAAAAGTTCGATCACGTCTATATAATGGGAGACTTTAATTATCCAGGAATAAACTGGCAAGAACCCTCAAAGGAAAACGAAGTGTTTGTGGAAGCAGTTAATGATACATACCTGATTCAGTCTGTTCGCAGTCCAACTAGGAGAAGAACAGACAAAAACCTAGCTTGATTGATTTGATTCTTGTAAATGATGACAACCTAATATCTGACATTGAACACCACAGTCCAATTGGGAAAAGCAATCATGATGTGCTGATATTTGATGTATATATTGCAATCAATGACTATGACAAGCAAAGTAAATACCATAAATATAACTATCCAAAAGGGAATTACAACAAAATGAGAGAGGATCTTAGAAAGGTTGACTGGACTGAGTCAGATAGCTTAGATGTGGAAACATGTTGGTTAACTATAAGAAATAAAATTCAAGAAGGAATGGATTTATATATACCCAAAATTGGAAGTAAAGGTAACAAGAATTTAAGACCAAAGTGGATGAGGAAATCTGTAATAAAGAAAATTTAAAAAAAGTACAATTTATAATTTTTTTTGATCACACAAGATGGTATAGATTACCAAATTTATATTAAATTGAGAAATGAATGTTCTAGAGAGGTGAGAAAAGCAAAAAGGGACTATGAGCATAAAATTGCAAAAAAATATAGTAAGAAAAATCCTGAATGCTTCTGGAAATATGTCCGCTCAAAATTGAATGTCAACTCTCAATTAGTCCACTGAGAAAAGAAGATTGTAATATTGCAGTTAGTGATAATGATAAGGCCGAGGTGCTAAATAAATTCTTTTCTAGTGTATTCATACATGAAAATATTGAAAATGTTCCTGAAATCGACAACGCCTCTTTATCTGATGGAAAAATTCTGTGTGATGTAGTCATTACACCATTAGCGGTAAAAGAAAAATTAAGTAAATTAGATGTTACTAAACTTTTGGTCCAGATGGTTTACCAGCTAGAGTACTAAAGGAGTTATGTGAAGAACTAGCAGTACCTTTGTGTGTGTTATTTAATAAATCAATAAGTGAAGGAGTGGTACCCAGTGATTGGAGGTTTGCAACTGTAACTGCTATATTTAAAAAAGGCACCAAGTTTGACCCAGGAAATTACCGCCCTGTAAGTTTGACTTGTATCCTTTGCAAAGTGCTTGAGTCATTTGTGAGAGATGCAATAGTAAACCATATGAATGATTTTTTCTTATATTCAGACTGCCAACATGGGTTTCGACAGGGTAAATCTTGTATGACACAACTTTTAGAAGTAATGGAAGATTTTACAAATATGATCGATGATGGGCTTGCTTTTGACGTAATTTACTTGGATTTTAGAAAAGCCTTTGACTCTGTGCCCCACTACCGATTGTTAAAAACATTAGGTGGTTATGGTATAAATGGGAATGTATACAATTGGATCAAGAGTTTTCTTTCTAATAGGAAAACAAAAAGAAAAAAACTCTTCCCAGATCAGCCCAAAATATTTCATTTCCAACAGTCTGGCCTATCCATACACAACCACATGGAAATGTTAAAAAAAAATTAAAAAAACAGCTCAGAGATCCTGAGAACTTTTAGAGTTTTACAGAATTGAGAGTTTCAAAGTTTTCAAAGAATTTAAAGTGATTTTAGAAGTTTTTAATCTTTATGAGTCTTTAGGAGTTAAATAAGAAACCAGTACTAACAACCAAAAACAAAACCAAGGGTCTCAAGCCAAAAGAAAAATCGTTTGAAAAAAACAACACAAAACATAGTGATTTTTCTGTCTGATCTCTCCACATTAATTTCTCCAATTAAATCAATGGCTAAACATAATCCTGAAAAGACAACCATGGCTGAAAAGAAAAGTTAAACTACAAACCATAACAACTTAAACATATTAAAAATACACTTGCAAAATCAACAAACACATGTTACAAGAAAACTGAAAACAATGTGTAATAAATATGCCAATAAACTGACTTTCCCTAGTCCTCTGCTTTTACAGTGGGGAAACCAGTCAGTGAGTCGCATGTCACTCATGCCACATGGAAATTTTCCCTTTGTCTTTGACCACATGTTTCACAACCCTGCCATTTTGCCACACAGCATGGTCATAAATTTGCTTTGTCATCCCGTGTTATCTTTTGCCTGTACAAGATTTTTCCCATGAGGAAAATCAAACAAAGTATACACTGAATGCTACCGAGCATTTCCTGTTCAGTAGTTATTATCGACACTATATCGCATAGATCTCCATGTCACAGTGTACCCAACATTTTGATACAAGGTGTGTTTCCCACAACACCTCATATCACCCCATTTTGGTTGTTCCTGTGCCCTTACAATATTAATTTCCCAATGGTCATAAATTTCCAAACAGATCTCTCACTTCTCCATTTTTTTCTCCATTATTTACCACAACATTTAGATTTATATTGTTTTTCCACAAGAATTATACAAAACAATGAATACAAATCCCATCATATCTTTGAGAGCAACTTGCCCTAATTCAGATCAAATACACATGGACAAAATAGCACAGATCTTACCAATACAATACACAATAAAAAAAATCTCACATTCTGAATATACCATAATTCAGAACATCAAACCAGAATCCTTTCCAAAACATTTGCATTCTACTGTGAACTATTTCATACAAGTGTCCACAGGTGAAAAGTAGGTTGCATGAAGGCTTGCCACATTCTAGTCACAAAGGCCTAGATCAGTCTTAGTCTACCTAGAAATATGTGGTCAACCCTGTGACCCAAACCAGGTGCAAATTTCATTTCTTTCCAACTCTTCTTCTTTGGAAAAACTTTTAGGGCTAATTATTTAGTTACTTAGTTCCTTTTTTTTCTATACCATAATGAAACCTGCAATATAAACAAGTGTATAAAATTCAATTTCAGAACAAGACAGTCACCCACCTCTGCTGGTTGTGGCAGAGAACAGCCCAAAAGCCCTCTCAACTTGTTCTGGTTGCAGCTAGGCCTCTGCGTCTAAGTGAAAAGGAAAATAGTTGAGTTTTACGTCCTCACAGCGAAAGCTTTTATGGACATGTCTTTCATTCACGGTAGTCTAAAGTGAAAGTGAAAAGGTTGGCTAGCTCTTATACAGTAGAGACACATAGTCACACAAACAGGAAGTCACATGGGCGCCTACACGGGAAATCATCATTTCCTTGTTCTTATTGGAAATTATATAAAAACATTCCTTTCTACTTAAATGAGTAATCCTTAATTTATACAACTAATAAAGATTCCTAGAATGTTGTAATAATAGAAATCCCTAATACAATTTAGATTTTTGTTTGTTGTTTATTTTCTGCGGGACTACTTCCCGCTTAGTTAAAAATTGCCACTAAAACTATACACACAGCATCTGTGCAATTTTCGTGTTTTTTTTTGTTTTGTTTTGTTTTTACACTAATGTTTTGCAGAAACAATCCCTTATTTTATGTGTGTGGGGGGGGGGGGGGGGGAGTTACATAATAATGAGCTTGCTAACGAGTTTGACTTGGGGGGTAGAATTTCCTGCTTTAGTGGAAAGGTGCTATAAATCATACTGATTCCAAAAAAAAAGTGGCAGAAGCAAGTTTTGTGGTGTACTGTTTATTTTGATTATGACGCTGTTGTTGATTGAGACTGAGATTATGATCCTGTTGTTTGTTTGTTTTAGGTGTCGTGGGTTTCCTGAAGTGGACGGACAAGAAAGCTGTCTGTTTGATCACCACCACATTGGATCCAGCTGAAATGGGGGAAGTCACCACAAGGACAGGCAGGAAGATGAAGCCCAAAGCTGTCCAGGAGTGAACATAGGCAGGAGTGAACTGCAGTGACCAGCTCATGGCCAACAGGGTATGATGGGTGTTTCTTCATTTTTGATACTATAGAAACTTGAACCAGCTCATGACCAACAGGGTATGATGGGTGTTTGTTCATTTTTGATACTATAGAAACTTGAACCAGCTCATGGCCAACAGGGTATGATGGGTGTTTGTTCATTTTTGATACTATAGAAACTTGAACCAGCTCATGGCCAACAGGGTATGATGGGTGTTTGTTCATTTTTGATACTATAGAAACTTGAACCAGCTCATGACCAACAGGGTATGATGGGTGTTTGTTCATTTTTGATACTATAGAAACTTGCAAGTAGTCATTGTGTACATACTGCCAGCATACTGAATGAGGTTTGTATGGAAAAGTCTTTTTTTCCAAGAGAAGCATAGGTTCACACCTGTTACATTTGCAACTAACCTCATCATGAAAGATACCCCATCTTCTTCCTGTGACTGACAGAATACTGAATAAGCAAGTGCCTTGAAATGTTGTACTTTGTTAATACAGGTACACATTTATTACATGTCAAAATTTCAAGAGTGTGTGTAACCATTTTTTATGATTTTTTTTTTCAATAGTAAGCAATTACCCAGTCTCATGAACAATCCTGAACGACAAACTACAAAGTACTCTGTGTATATTTTATTGATTTTAGTTCTTTTGCTTGGTAAAGAAACTGTCAAGCAGATATTTTTTTACACTGTACTAGGTTTCTCAAAGTATTTATGATGAAAATGGACCTTTTTTCAACAACCGAGAAAATTTCACTTATATATATGCCTGTGTAACTACCTTGACTTTCACAAAATACGAAAACTAATCTCTTCTTCATCCAGCTACAAAAAGAGTACGGTATCATCATTATCATCCAGTTAAATGGCCTCAATCATCATGTTGATTTTTCTGCCATTGTAAAACTTTTGAGAGGATTGCAGAGTGAGAAACAAGAATTGTGGATAGAAAGTGAAAGACCTAGACAGTGAGAATAAAACCTAATCCTAACTCCTAAATACTAAGTGGCTTTACCTGGCAGACTACCACATCTTCACTTTTGGGGGAAAAAAAATTGGGGGGTGAGAGTGGGGAGGGGGGCCGGCCTACCTAGCCACAGGCCGGCCCCCCTCCCCACTCTTGCCCCCCCAATTCCCCCCCCCCCCCCCCCAAAAAAAAATGCGTTTCTGAGAGTGTTGCTCAAATTTCCTGACCAACACTGCAGGTGCCTGTATCTCTCGGGCCTGGCTGACGCCGGGATCTTAATCATCCTCATTCTCATCAACAGCATTAAAAAAAAAAAAGTGTCAAATTCTGTGGCCCTTCATGCCCTGCTCTCATGGTGACCTCAATTTCGATGTCCTCTCCACGTCTGTAGCCTTGGTTTGGTTCCGTTGGGTCACCGGTATCGGCGGATCCATGGGGGCTGTCGTTGGACAGACGTGGTGGTGCCCTCCGGAGGGAGAGCTCACTCACGCCGGCTCCACGACTAAGCAATTATTGTCGTCAGTAGGGGGCTTAGTAGGTGGTGTCCTGCGTATGTTAGATCAGAACAGGTGCCACTGAATGCCACCAAAGTGACTCGGCAGTACTGCAGTGTCTCCTCCAGTGGGTTGCCTCTTGACAACTTGACAGTGACTGCTCCTGTGGATTGTCGGTGCCAGGGCTGCGGTGGGGCTGACCAGGCTGTGGCTGTGGATGGGGTGTCGGAATGATCGGCATGGGTGCCTCTGAGGTGGCGCAGAGGTTGGGACAGCAAAAAAAAAAAAAAAAAAAAAAAAAAAAAAACCCTACTGGGTGGCACTCTGGACTTGAAGGTGTCCAGAGTGTCAGCTGCCACGGTAGTACTAGGCAGTTCATTCCATTCCTGGATGGTGTTTGGAAGGAAAGAATATCGTCTATAGTCTGTCCTGCACTGCATCTGAACAAGTTGTTGAGGGTGGCAACGTTGTCTTTGTGAGGGGGTGTAGCTGATCTTGTCCATGCTGAATGTGGCCTCGTTGTTCAGGAACTTCCTCAGCATGGTAAGTCGGGCTACTTTCCGTCGGTGTTGGAGGAAGGGCCATTTGAGTTTGTCGATCATGCAGGTGACATTCGAGGTGTTGTGGTACCTGTTGATGACAATGACAAGAATTTGATGTTAATACATGTGATGTTGACATCTATTTTGAATGTTTAGACTGTTTCTTTCTTGCAAATAAGATCGAACACAATGCCAAAGTTCCCACTTTCATAAGCTTAGCAGGGCCCAAAACATACAAGGTTCTAAAATCTCTGTGCGCTCCTGAACAAAATTCGGACAAGACAATAGGGGACGTCAAACAGGTGCTGAAGTCTCACATCAAACCAACAGAGTCGCTCATAAGTAGAAGAGTGAGATTCTGTGCTAGGAAACTGGGATGCAACGAATCCATCACAGACTTTGTGGTGGCCTTGAAGGAGCTAGGTGCTGAATGTGAGTTCGGACAGTTTCTGAACGAAATGCTGAGGGTCATTTTCTGCATCGGAATGGCCGATGTGGAAACACAGAAGCAACTGCGGACAGGGACTGCACCAAACTTTGCGGATGCAGTAAAAAGCACGCTGGCAAGAGAAGCACTGAAGAAAGACATCGACACCCTCTCCTTGCTGGCACCCATGAAATGTCATCATGTCGAAGGCCGACAACCAAGTGGACGACCTCACTCCAGAACAGGGGGTGCACAGGGAGGCAGAAGAAGGTTGCCCCCAGGGTCAACTTGAGAGTGTTACCGGTGTGGCAGAGCAGACCACGATGCAAGGGACTGCAGATTCAAAACTATGAGTGCAGGTGGTGTGGAAAGAAGGAACATCTGCAAGCAGTGTGTCATAGCACAGGTGCTACCAAGCACATAGATGTTGAAGAAGAAGATGATGACTGCAGTGGACAGAGACTGCAAATACAGCAGATTTTCCACAACCAAAACAAGGGCAGAAAGGGCACAGCACCCTGGACAGCAAGATTACAAGTTGATGAGGTGAACCTGGAGATGGAGATCGACACAGGTTCGGCCAAATCGATCATCGGCAGGGACACCTTTGCCAGACTCTTCAAGGGAAAACAGCTAGAAAAGAAAGCGCCAATCCTCACCACATACTCGGGAAAGCAGTTACCCATGAAGGGAACCCTGCAGGTACAAGTTGCTCACAATCAGCAGGTGTACCAGATGGAGCTGCTGGTAGCAGATCCACCGGACAACCCCCATTATGGGGAGAGAATGGCTGGCAGAGATCAAAATGGACTGGGCACAAGTGTTCAACCTCCGGCAGATCAAGCAGCTGGATGAAGTGCTGGCCAACCACAAGCCAGTGTTTGAGGAAGGTCTGGGGGCCATGAAGAGGTTCAAGGTAAAGCTGCACTTGAAGCCAGAAGCAACACCAAAATTTGTCAAAGCCAGGCCAGTTCCCTTTGCCCTACATCAAAAGGTGAACGAATCCCTAGACAAACTAGAAAGAGAGGGAGTGTTCGTGATGAAACGCTTGACAAAACCATCCGATCGGTCCCACTCAAACCCCAAACCAAAAAAATAGATTTCAAATCTATGCCCACTCCCCTCTCTCAACCCCCCTCTCCCCCTTTCTCGCTTAGGACGGTGCGAACAGCCCGGCTGACACGACACTAGGACAAAGGAAAAACTTGCGTCACGGTAAACGCATGACGCCTTTCGTTCTTATCGGCCTCCCCCCCCCCCCCCCACCCCCTTCCCCTCACAACCCTCCTTCACCCCGCACGGGGAGTAGCTACGACACAGGAAAATTTCAATCTGCATTGTGGCAATTGCCCAGTCTTCACCACCCAACCCCCCCCTTTCCCCCAGCCACGTGCGGCCATAGTTGACACAAAGGTAATCGTCAAACCTCCCTCCTTGCGCTGGCGGATCGCTGGTAAATTATGTCACTGGAGTTCCTCCGCGAGAGTCTGTGTCTATACAGATGCATAAATTAACCGGCCGCTGATGTCCATGAGCTGTGCCAATTAGGTTCAAATGTTTTCCAAGGCAACTGGCGATAAGACTAAATCCCTCCCCCTCTCACCACTGATAGGCGAGTGACAGGTTTCAAAATCGGATTTGGCAATCAAGAATACATATACTAGCCGCATAGGGTTGCAACTTCACTGACCCCTCAAGACTGCCTGTAGACCAGACCGGTGGAAGAAAAAGAGTCAACTAGAGAAGGCGTGGGAAACTCCCGGTACCCTCGTTGATCTCCAGTCATTCACTGTTCATTCCCAGGAAAAGTGAGTTGGAACTCTGTTTTACCTTTTTGAATCTATGTATTGAGTTTATGTATGCTGTGTGGATTGACATTGTAACTTTGTACAAATGCTTAGCAACATTTATCGAACTGATGGATGATTATTCTGTGTGTAGGAGTTTGCTTTGCCACCATATGGCAAAAGCTCTCTCTCTCTCTCAGTGGTTATGATTCTTTGTTAACTATCTGACCACTGTTCTTTGTGTTCACCCTGACTTTTGCTAGTATGCAAATCTCTCTGTTAAGATAATAATTCAAGGATTAATTTTGGTCAGGAAAACAGTATACCTGTGCTAGGTTAAAAACTGCTACTCTGATTTATAAATACTGGTGATTGTTGGAATGATTTGTAGTGTATGACTAAGTCTACACCACATGTGTACTTGATCTAAGTGTAGCCCAAGTCAGTATGATTTAATTCATAAGAAACATGGAAGAGTTGTTTGACTGAAACTACGTAACGTTGTATTACTGTCTCCTACCCTTTTGTAAGCTTAACTTAGCCTTTAAACAAAAGTGGAGATTAATAGTTATAACAGAAACTCTACCATAGAGAAAACTTTGCTGGCTGAGTCTCACACCTGTGCTGAAAGTAAATCAGGGTAAATGTGTGCACTCGACAAACCAGCCATCAGATTCTCACCTACAGACCAAGTTCTCTTTATCGCAGACCTGGGATCCAGGTCACGCTACACTTTGTGGCGAACCAGAAGCTGGGGCCTCACCAGAAACCGGGGGGACGCCAGACACCAATGGCATCACTGTAAACCGGGGCGACACCAGACAACCAATCTACACCAGTGGGGCAGTCACCAACCACAGGAGAGATCAACTACCCTCTCCGAAGCAAAGCTAAGTTAGCTTACTACCTGGACTCAAACCCATCAGACCCTTGCCCTTACTTTATGAAGAAACAGTGAGAACCTGTCTATGAGTACCACTTTGGCTGCAACACCGGGTGCTTGCCAGCGAAGAGGATGTATAATAACCATATACATTCAGTGTAACTTAGACAGACCCCCTGTATGCCAACTTAAGCTTGCTGCACCGAGTGCGAGCGAGTAAGTAGGAGTGAGGAGGGCCCCTCATTGTGGTAGTCCAATGAGAATTAAACCCTAGCCTATAGAATTGACCGCCAATACTTACCTATGTGTAAGCAATAAAAGTTGATGTGTGAAAGTGCACTTAACTTGTGTCAGTTCTCTGTTGTTCAATCAAATGTTGAATGTTTGAACTTCTCTCTTCAATTCTGTCTCTCGGAGCTACAAGTACTTATAAGAGTACAGGCCTAAGGAAAATTATCTCAGAGCCACTGTTGAGTATTTTACCAAGTCCCGGAATAAAATAAAAATTTTCTTCGATGACCAGTACCGGAAAGTTGCACCTTCACCACTAGTAAGAGAGAGGGTGTAGGTGAAATGTTAAGATAATTCTCATTGAGAAATTATCCCCAGTCCTTCCCCTAGAGGACCCACCTACCACTCATCCATCTCGTCACAGTGTTGGCCAAACTGACGCACAGTGACTGGGGCTCACCCATCATTGTCATACCAAAGAAAACTGGGGAAGTGAGGATCTGTGGGGACTACAAGGTCACCCTCAACCAGGCACTAGACGTGGACCAGCACCCACTCCCCAAGCCAGTGACCTGTTTGCCACGCTAGCAGGAGGCAGGATATTTTCAAAGCTGGACCTCACTCAGGCCTATTACCAGATGGAAGTAGATGAGGAGTCCCAGCATCTCCTCAGCAACACGACCCACAAGGGACTGTATCAGTATCGCAGACTACCAGTTGGGATTACATCGACACCAGCAAGGAATCCCAGGAGTGGTAGTTTTCACTGACGACATTCAACTGACAGGAGCTACAGTTGAGGAACACTTGGACGGCTGGACCAGGTTCTACAAAGATTAGAAGAACATGGACTGCAGCTGAACATGTCCAAATGTGAGTTCTTGAAGGACAAGGTCGAGTACCTGGGTCACATCATCGACAAGGACGGACTTCACCCAGTGCCAGAGAAAGTCCAGGCCATCACTTAGGCCCCAACACCATCAAACGTCAGTGAGCTGAGGTCCTACCTGGGAGTGGTGCAGTACTATGCCAGGTTTCTGCCTAACCTCTCGTCAGAGCTGAGTCCACTTCATGACTTGCTCAAGGACAAGACACCATGGCACTGGACTGACAAATGTCAAGCAGGCTTCATGCGAACCAAGGAGCTTCTGACATCTGCAGATGTCCTCACCCATTTGACATTAACCTGCCAATTCGGCTGGAGTGCGATGCATCTCTGTGGGGTTGGGGGCAGTCATCAGTCATGAGATGCCGAATGGAACCCATCGTCCGATTGCCTATGCGTCCAGAACTCTGTCCAAGTCGGAGAGGAACTATGCCCAGATTGAAAAGGAGGCACTAGCCCTGGGGTTTGGAGTAAAGAAATTCTATGACTACCTGTACGGTCACCCCTTCACGCTTGTGACAAACCACAAACCACTCCTCACCATCCTTGGACCAAAGAACGGAGTACCAACTCTGGCAGCAGCCCGAATGCAATGTTGGGCGCTGATTCTGGCAGCTTACCAGTACCAGCTACAGTTTTGAACAACAAACGAGCACAAAAATGCTGACATGTTGTCCAGTGCCCCTGAAGACAGAAGACTCAACAGCCAGAGAAGAACCTATTTTCAACATCAGTTGCACTGAAGATCTCCCACTGACAGCTGAACGAACTGCGGAAGTGACCAGAAAGGACCCAATACTCTCCAAAGTGTGGAACAACACACTCAACGGATGGCCAAACCATGTCAAGGATGCAGAACTATAGCCTTACTTCAAAAGGAGACAGGAGCTCTCAGTTGAGGAAGGTGTGGTTCTTTGGGGTCTTCGAGTGATCATCCCCACATCACTGCAGCAAAGGATCCTGGGGAGCTACATGAAGAGCACCAGGAATGTGCAGGATGAAAGTTCTTGCTTGGAGCTATGTGTGGTGGCCGGCATTGATCAAGACATGAAGCTACAGTCAGAGCTTGCCATGACTGCACCAAGGTGGCCAACACACCAGCAACCGCACCACTGCATCCATGGTCATGGCCGAAAAGACCCTGGCAGTGGATACACATTGACTTTGCAGAGCATCAGGGACAGAATTACTTTGTTCTGATTGACGCACACTCCAAGTGGCCGGAAGTGATTCCAATGGGAAGCACCACCACCGAGAATACCATTGATGTTCTTCGACGTCTGTTTGCTTCATAATTTGTATGGGCTACCAGAAGAAATAGTGAGTGACAACAGACCCCAGTTCACGGCTCAGACGTTTGCCAACTTCCTTCAAAGAAATGGGGAAAACACATGAGAGCCCTACCGTATCACCCCGCCACAAACCGAGCAGCTGAGAGATTTGTCCAGGTACTGAAAAGGAGCCTGAAATGGAGTTCCCAGCTGACCATCCAGCACCAACTGGCAAACCTCCTGTTCAGCTATCAAGCCACTCCACACACGACGACAGGAGTGTCACCGGCTGAACTCTTCCTGAAGCTGAGAGTTCAACTGGCGTTGGTGAAACCAGACCAAGGCAGAACAATCCTTCGCAAGCAGAAGCAGCAGAAGGAGCAGCATAACCATGGCACAAAGAATCTGCGTGCCTTCGTACCTAGGGAGACTGTGACTGTGAGGCAGTTTCGGGGCCCTGACAAATGGGTTCGGGGCATTGTGATGCAGTGCCTGGGGCCGACAAGCTCCATTGTGCACATAGCTGGCAGAACTGTACAAGTGCACATTGACCATCTCATCCCAGCACCGGAAGAAGAAGCTGAAGTCAACACACAGGGGACAGTGATCTACTCTCATATAGCCCAAAATAGGCCCACATATCTGTATGCAGAGGCGCGTAACCCCGCACACTCCCTTGGTCCAACCCCATTAGATCTGTCACCTGTGCCCAACGATGCATCAGTACCAGTTCCATCAGTTCCTGAGCGAAGGCAGCCACTTCAAGAGGTTCCAGTCCAATGTCGATGAGGTCAGACCTGCCACAGCCAGTGACAATGCCAAGACGGCCTGCACAGTCACCACCTCTACCCTGAAGATCGACCTGTGAGCGGAGGGAGCCAACCCGTTTGGACCTATGAACATCAGCCTGCTCAGAGTGCACTGACATTAGTTATTTCGTTTTTGAAAGCACTCCATGAGAACAGACAGAAGGACAATCGAAATCGGAATCGTGCATGTTACTCGCGAAATCGTACACGGAAACTGAAACCATTGATATTGAATTGATGGAACACATGACATGATAAGGGGGAAGAAGTGTTGTATATTACGAGTGCCTATAATTAGTTAGGCTGTATGCGGTAGATAGACAGACAAGGGAGATAAGGTGAACTGCAGTTACCGCCAAACTGAGATAAGCACACGACGCTCCTTCCCTCTCTGTCGAATTTAGCTTGTAAATAAATGTAGTCTGGAAATCTACAAGTGGTTCTAGTCAATTCTGTTTGAATATGACAACATGGATTGCACCCAACAATCATATACAGGCCAGGTTTAACTGCAGTTTCTATGCTCGTTTTATTTGGTCGCCATTTGCACTACAACCCCAACCAGCGAACTATCTTCTTACCACGATCCACCGGAACACGGTACATGCCTTAAATTGACACCAATATATCGGTTCTGAATAAAACCAGCTTGATCCTCATTGACGAGCTTCGGAAGAACGGTTTTCAAATGATTTGCTATGCAAGATCAGCCAATTTCATATATAACATTTAAGAGTGAGATTGGCCTCCGGATCTTTATGAAGTTCCATGGTTTATCCCCTTTAGGAACACAAATGAAGACTCCTTGTCTTTGGACACACGAAAGCTCTGCTTTTTTAAATCCTGCACTCAGTGCCCTAACAACAAATATACCAATCCTGCTAAAAAAAACACTTTAAAAATTCTGCTGTGAAGCCATCTGTTCCTGGACTTTCATTGTTTTTAAAAAATTTTTAAACTAAAGTTGCTTCCTCCAGAATAATCTCTCTTTCTAAATTCTTTGCCTCTTCCGTTTCTAAATGTGGAACATTCTTTGAAAGATCATTAATCATACGGTCATCAACACTTCTTTATTTTTAATATAAGTTTTCATAAAAACACTGAACTTCCTTCAAGATGTCTTTTTGATCATTCAGTGTTACCATACTTGTCTGTAAGCTTAGCCATGCTTTTACTTACGTAATGTCGCTTTCCTAGGTTGCAAAAGTAGTTAGTAACTTTTTCTCATTCTGCTATCCATCTGGCTCGTGACCCTAAGAGGGCTCCCTCTATTCTTTTCTCTCGTATAACTTTAAGTTGCTCTTTCTTAGACTCTATTACTTTCACTTCTTCTTCGCTTTCAGTTTCCTCACTGTCCATCTTTTGTATTTCTTGTAATTTGAACTCTTTTTCGTTCCTTTTTTTTTCTTTTTCATTGTAGCATAGGATATAGTCTTTGATCTAATCTTCATTAACAACAAGTCTAGGAAAATATCATCGGGAATTGAGAGATGCAAGTCAGGTAATGGGATATTATCAATTGCTTCCCTTGCAAATGGACTTGCTGCATAGTCTTCGTTAGTTCTTTTAATTTCTTCATTAACTTCATTTACAAAAGTTTGATCTTTTAATAGTGAAGAGCTACATTTCCAAAAAGTATTCCTATTAGGTTTTTCACAAAATTTTAAGCTCAGAAAGATCATGGAGAGATCTGTCCTGTATCCACATTCAATTTCTGCATCTTCTACATTAAAAAAAAAAAAAAAATTGATCTGAAATTAAAAAAAAATAAACAAAAATCGAGTCTAGCTTGATGAAATGGGTTACTTCTTCACCATGTATACCTAAGACAGTTTATAGTTTAAATCTCTCCAAATGTCATTTAAGTCCATATCATTTATCATCTTGTCAACCATTTCTTTAGCTTTGGGGTTGTTTGTATTCTTATAATTATAGTGGTCTCTCGCTAGATCAAGTACCAAGTTAAAATCTCCGCCTATGATTACATTATCAACACTGAATTCTTTAACTTTTGGGGTCAAAATATTATAGAATTTTGGGTCATCCCTGTTAGGCCCGTATACATTCACCAGTAGGAAGTCTTTCTGTTTAATTTCGACCAATACCATAAGACTGTTTCCACCGCCCCTTTAAAAACTCTTTTCATTTTTAACTCAAAATTGTTATTGAAAAGTATATATTGCTACACCTCTTGAATTGGAAGCATAGTTTGAAAACCATCCCTGGTACCCCCATTCAGAAAGAATATATTGCTCCATTTTTTTCTTCAAAATGCGTATCTTGCAGAAAGTATATGCAATGCTTTTTGTTTTTTAGATAATGAAATGTATCTCTTCTTTTTTGTCTTAGATTGTTTAGGCCCTGAAAGTTCATGGAAATGATTCATATTGAACTAACCATCCTTTTCTTGATAGTTTCTAAACGTAGAGTTGTGCCACCCACTAGTTTTTTGGTACACATTCAGACATGAAAGTGAAACAATTAAAACGTAAAAGATTTGACCTTTTGATACAGGTGTGCATGATACAAATTGGATATCAAAGTCTACGAGAAATAAAACAGGGAAAGAAAAAACAAACAATGAGTTACAAAAGAAAAATGCAAAAGAAGGAAGAATCAGTTCAGTTCAATTGCAGTCTGTGGCAACACCCATCTCCAGGAACAGTGAGTAGCATTAAAGCAGGAAGCAAGTAATTTTGTCTGTCAAAAGTTTTCAACCATTCAACTTAATAAAGTGCATGATATATATATATATATATATATATATATATATATATATAGAGAGAGAGAGAGAGAGAGAGAGAGAGAGAGAGAGAGAGAGTTACTGGTATGAACTTAAGTTTGTATAAACCATGAACGCATCAATATATGTGCCTGTGTTATGCATAGTAAATAACAAAATATGTCAGACATGCTAGCCAAATGAGCTGACCTAACATCTTAAAAAGAACTACACACACTTACAGGTACAGGTATTGATGTCTTCATGGTGTTATAAAAACCAAAGTTGCTAACTCGTAGTTCTTTTTAAGATGATAGGTCAACCAACTACTAGTTGTATAACTAAAATGATCATCCTTACCGCCACACACCCCAAACTCACAAATAGAACGTCTGGCCATCTAAAATCCACAGCAAAATTGTGAAAGCAACTGTGAAACATTAGCGTGTTGGTTTGCCTTTCAGAAAACGTGTGCTGTTCCAAGCTGTGGACAATGTTAATTCACTATCATATTCATCATGTCATATACGCCCATTGAAAGTGAAATAATCCTTTTTTAATTGTAAAGTCCAGGCATGAAAGTGCAGGAAAGTCCTCGAGTCTTAGTGAGGTGGGGGGGGGGGGGGGGGGGCAGAAGAATGGGGGGGGGGGGGGGGGGGGGGGGGGGGGGGGGGCACATAGGCCCACTTGGCGGGGATAAGGAGCAGCACCTCTGTGGTGGTCTGTAGACTTTTTCTTTGCTATTCATTACCTCTTAACTCGCATTTCCTGGCATGTACCACATCATTTTGACAACTGACAAAGATCAATAGCAGTTAAAGTAAATAGTCAACCGTTAGCCATTTTAATGCCCAACACATTCACTTTGTCACACACACACATACCCAAGTGCCAACCACACAACTGTTTTGCATACACTTTCACTCTCTGACAGTGACAAAATGATCGCACCAGCTCTTTTGTCCAGAGCAGTTTGAAATTATTTATATTGTTTACATCTCACAGAAAATTTATTTCTGGGTCCTATTGTACACAAGATACAGCCATTCAATTAACCTTTCCCATATGTCACCTAAGTTTTTGCATGCTGTGCATCGTGGGTGTGTTGTAACCCATGCTTTCAGTGGAGGAGCAACACACTGCTGTGCGGCGTGGTATACAGCAACCCTTGGTGGCCGAAAAGGAAGTTGACCCCTCCCCGTACGCCGTGGGTAGCAATCCTTGGTATCAGCATAGGAAGTAGAACTCTCGCCGTACACTGCGGATGTCAGCATAGGAAGTAGAACTCTCGCCGTACACTGTGGGTGTGTAGCAATCCTTGGTATCAGCATAGGAAGTAGAACTCTCGCCGTACACCGTGGGTGCACTGTGACCCATGGTTTCTATGAAGTCGCAGTGCCTTCCTGTACACCGTGGGTGCACTTGACCCATGGTTTCTATGAAGTCGCAGTTCCTTCCCTTACGCCTTGGGTGTGCCGTAGTTTATACTAAAAACCGACGCACTGCGCTAGCTACTTAATGGACCTTACCAAAATACCATGGGTGTAATGTAAACTTGCTTTTCATGAAGGAGCTTTCCCTTAGTTGTGGATGTACAGTAAATCGTGTGTTCTAAGAAGGTACAATGACTTTCCTTACGTCATGAGAGGACAGTAGGCACGTAGTGAGCGAGCACTCGTGCGCATGCACACATACACATACCTGTCGGTGAAAAAAAATGGCTCGTCTCAGCATGCATGTGCATGAAATCACGTATTTATGCATATGGTTGCAAATGAGACAAAGATGTAGGGAGGGGGGAGGGAGAGAGAGAGAGAGAGAGGTGTGGACACACACACATGCTTCGCTTGAAAAAGTATAGCAGAAGAGAAAGCTGGAGGAACTGGTAATCCGAGTGTGATTGCCAAGAGTATTGGGATATGTGAGAGAGAATGTCAGGAGAGGTTTGGCTGAGAAATCACTCTAGGTTGGATAGTTTTAGCAGACAGTTTTCTTGTGTAGTTTAACGTTTAATATTGCACTGTGTGTGTGTGTGTGTGTGTGTGTGTGTGTGTGTGTGTGTGTGTGTGTGTGGCATATGAGTGCCCGTGAACAAAACCTGTCTTACTAGTGTAATTGTGTTGTTAAGGGTAGGAATAGGAGATGGGGATTTTTCATGTTGTTGTTTCTGTGTTTGTGTTGTTTGTCGAGTCAAGTTTGCATGCTTTTCATGCAGTGCTTCATAATTTTTGCTTGTGCATGATGAGTTGTGCTGAGTGCAATTCTGTGTATGTCTAAGCTGTATTGGTCAGTTGGGTGTGTCAACTCCCCTGTAGATAAGATGTAGGCTTATCTTGGGGTTTGACTTATTGCCTTTCGGCAAGCAGTGATATATGTTCGGGTTTCATGCTCTTAGATATTAAAAGCCCGTGTATCCTCGTCTAGGCCAGGCTATTTCAGCCTCCAGCTGGAAGTGATGGTGAGGTGGCTTAGTGTGTTGTGCTGTATTATTCCTGACATATGGAGCAGTGTTCGACTCTATGTCATTGTCTGGCATCAGTGTTAGATGCTGTCTGAGGTGGGTTGGTACCGAGTGAGTTTCTCTGTGTGAACTTAGTTTTCTGATGCTGTTTTGATGTGTGATTTCTGCGTTTGTGTATTCTGTTTGTGTACTTCTTTTTAAAAAAAAATCAACAAAAAACAAGAATACACAATTCAGTCTTTTTTTTCTTCTTTTTGAGGAGGGGGAGTATTGTGACGTCAATGTAAAAAATAAGTATTATGACATCAGGTAAAATGAGATAATCACATGATGTAAGTAAATATATACAACAGGAGGGAGAGAGATAGAAGAAACAGACAGGCCTTGTGTCCAACCTGAAACTGTATTAGTTAGGGTTTTTTTTTGTTTTGTTTTGTTTTGTTTTTTAATTCATTCGTCGCTGACTCCATCAGGAGATGTCGAGAGGCTAACCACCCTCTCAGTAGTCTGCTATTCTTTGTGGGATTTCAGTTCATTTATATTTAAACAAATCTTAAATAAATGTTAGCGAACCGCCAAGAGAAAAGTGGACAAACGAGTCACAAGACAAAACACAACGCGTTTCGACCTCATAGGTCTTGTTAATGCAAGACACAAATAGGACAATTAAAATGAACGAGTTTGTCACTTAGCTTTGATCTCGTCAGCGTAAGGTAGGCGTTGAATGAAAACGAGGCTGTTAGAAGGGAGATAATGTGTGAGTCAAGGTAGTAATGATGATAATTACATTACTGATAGGAATACTAATAAAGGTCAAAATATTGAGAAAAAAAAAAAAAAAAAGGATTACTAATACTTTTGGTGATAATAAGGCAATAGCAGTTGTAGTATGGGAGAAAGGAGAGTGGGTTAAAGGATTCTTAAACAGCATGGTTGCTGTGGCAACAGTCTTAGTGGCCATGGCGATGACGTTAATGCTTGTGGTGGTAAGATCAATACTAACAATAGTATTACTGATGATACTGCTAACAACTATTGTGAAGGTAGGGGTAATAAAAGCATGATACAGAAATATATTTAGAAAATACATTTTTATAATAATCATAATAAATCAATTGAATAATAATAATAATAATAAATGAAACATAAATTGTAATAATAAAAAGATAATAAAATAAATGAAAATTTAAAAAAAATAATCAAATAATAATAAATATGTAAATAATTGAAAAATAATATCATAGTATGAACAGAAATAATAAAAAAAAAAAAATCAACAATTTTACTAATAGTAATGATACTAAAGGTTTTAATACTAATACAAAGGGGATTTAAAACACACACACACACAACAACAATAACAAAAACCAAGGGAGGAGGGAGAGGGGAGGACGGGAAGAACCGAAAGGAGATAGAAGGTATACATTATGAGAAGGATTAATAATTGTGATTGTACCTGTAACCTATACAGTAATGATAGTTATGCTATAGGAGGCTGGAAAAGTGGTAAACTGGAATGTCAGAAATATTGTAAAGAATAATAAGTATATTAATGATAGTAGTAAATATAACACTAGTAATAGTTATGAAGTTGCAACAAAAGGTGTAGTGATTATTAAATAATAAATAAAAAGAAAAAGAACACACACACACACACACACACATTATATATATATATATATATATATATATATATATATATATATATATATGTGTGTGTGTGTGTGTGTGTGTTCTTTTTCTTTTTATTTATTTAATATATATATATATATATATATATATATGTGTTGTGTGTGTGTGTGTGTGTGTGTGTGTGTGTGTGTACACACGTGTGTGTGTTCCATTGGTAATGTCAGCCTAACTCACACGTGTGTGTGTTCCATTGGTAATGTCAGCCTAACTCACTGCCCCCACCCCCCCCCCCCCCCACCCCCACCAACACCACTACGCCCATCATTACTAGGGGAGGGGGAGGGGGGAGTAAGTAGATTGATGTAGCTAGTGGAGAGACTCAAGAGAGTGTAGGAAAAGGGAGAGGGAAGATAGCTGTAACTTACGTCTGAGGTAAACAGTGGGAGGTATGGTAGTATGTGTGTGTGTGTGTGTAGGTGGAGGATATATATTGCAGGCTGGAGCTGCAGAGGTGGAATGGTACATACTATTTGCGGATGTTGATGAGACCATGAGGATGGAGGGTGCCCAGTTTGGCAATAACTTAAGATGAGATTCCTGCATAAGGCTTTCCAAGTTGTCACCCTTTGATTGCCAAAGTGCCAGGATTTTGACATGGTTGATGTTGTGTTGGATGTGGTTGAAGTGTACAGCGACTGGTTTGGGCCGATGGTGGCGGATGTCGGCCAAGTGTTCAGAGATGCGCGTCTCAAGTGTGAGATGTCTCACCTACATAGATCTTACCACCCAGCTGGCAGTGGATGGCATACACAATGTTGTAGCTCTGGCAGGAGAAAGTGCGTTTAATGGTGAATGAGCCATTGGGCCCATGTAGAATGGTGTCTAGTTTGGTGAGAGAGCAGCTTTTGCAGTTGGGTTTGGAGCAGGGGAAAGTACCTGGTGGCTTAGGTGTGGAAATTTTGTTCAGCTTAGACCAGTAGGTCTTTGACGTTTTTGTCACATTTGAAAGTGATCATTTGAAAACGTTTGTCCACGTTTCTCTTGGCGGTTCGCTAACATTTATTTAAGATTTGTTTAGATTTCCACCTGCAGTCGCCTCACTTTGCAACTAGATCATCTATATTTATTTTTTTTAATCGTCGCTGTCTCCATCAAGTGATGTGGGCGGCTGACCACGCGGTCAGTAGTGCGTCATAGTTCGACTTTGCTTCAATTGTGTTCGTCGGTCGTTCGACATGCTTTGCTGTGTCCTGTAAGACTTCATTTTTAACTGTGTTCATCAGTGTTTCGACGTGCTTTGCTGTGTCCTGTAAAGACTTCATTTTAACTGTGTTCATCAGTGTTTCGACATGCTTTGCCGTGTCCTGTAAGACTTCGTTTGAACTGTGTTCATCAGTGTTTCGACATGCTTTGCCGTGTCCTGTAAGACTTCGTTTGAACTGTGTTCATCAGTGTTTCGACATGCTTTGCCGTGTCCTGTAAGACTTCGTTTGAACGTGTTCATCAGTGTTTCGACATGCTTTGCCGTGTCCTGTAAGACTTCGTTTGAACTGTGTTCATCCGTGTTTCGACATGCTTTGCCGTGTCCTGTAAGACTTCGTTTGAACTGTGTTCATCCGTGTTTCGACATGCTTTGCCGTGTCCTGTAAGACTTCGTTTGAACTGTGTTCATCCGTGTTTCGACATGCTTTGCCGTGTCCTGTAAGACTTTGTTTTAACTGTGTTCATCCGTGTTTCGACATGCTTTGCCGTGTCCTGTAAGACTTCGTTTTAACTGTGTTCATCCGTGTTTCGACATGCTTTGCCGTGTCCTGTAAGACTTTGTTTTAACTGTGTTCATCAGTGTTTCGACGTGCTTTGCTGCGCCCTGTAAAACTTCATTTTAACCGTGTTCATTGGTGGTTCAACGTGGTTTACTGTGCCTTGTCAATCTTCAATTCAACTGTATTCGTCAGTGGTTTGTCGTTGTTGCTGTACCTGTGGAATTTTGATTCAGCCGTGTTCGTTTGTGGTTCGATGTGGTTTAATGTGCCTTTTGAATCTATGCTTCGGCTGTGTTTGTCGATGGTTTGATGTGCTATGTGGGGTTTGGTTCAGTTGTGTTCGTTGGTGGTTCGACATGGTTCATGGGCAGCTTGGCTTGCCGTGTGGGTTCCCTGGTTGGTGCTACGTTCTATAACGTGGGCTCAGTGCAGCCAAGTATATGGACTGCGTCTTTGATTGCTGAGATTGTTATGATCGGGTGATGACGTCGTTAAACGGAAACTACAACTCATCCCTGTGTCTCCAGTAAATGGTCATGATTCAAGTTCCTGTCGAATTCTCCCGTGTTTGGAGGGTGTTACATATTAGCATGATGTCCCTTGATATTATTTATCAAAAATATGATTGGTTGCTAGGGGGGCTGAACGAAGATGGCAACTTAACAGTTCTCAAATAATGATTTTGTCTGAGCCCACATGGATTTCATTCAATGACATGAATGGCTGAATGAAGAAAACACAACATGGTGACAGAAGAGGGATACTACTAGAAGACTGTGAAGTTGTGAAGCTGCTGACGAGTCTCCAAATCACGAAACTCAACTTGTGAAAGATTGAGTCCCGAACGCCGCTGGTCGACAACCGCTAATCGCCAACATGATGTCCAGCGAAGAAGGAGATCATCGACCTTCCCGAAGCGAATCGAGATGGCGAAGAGTGACCTGTAATGTTCCTCCGCCAACAAAGATCACTCAGAACAATGGAGCTGCCATCAAAGAGTGGAGACGGTTCAAAAGATCATGGAAGAACTTCGAAATTGCTTCAAGAATGCAGCAAGAAACTCCGCAGTACCAATGTGCCGTGTTCATTTCCTGTATCGGAGAAGAAGTAGCAGAGCTCATGAATGGATTTTTCGTTTGCAGACGAAGAAAGAAACGACGATATTGACACTGGCCTGCAGAAATTTGAAGAACTTTTTTGTTGGAGAAACAAACGATGTATACGAAGCATATCTATTCAACAAAAGAAATCAAGACAGTGCTGAGAACATCAGTGTCTACATTGCTGAACTGAGAAAACTTGCCAAGATGTGCAACTTCGGTGATTTGGAAAATAGACAGATCAGTGTCCTGGCGTGTCAGGCTGACCCTGAGTGGTTTGCAGTCTTGCAACAAGTTGTGTGAGGGCTGCGTTCTTCATGGGGTACAGATTGGGGGGGATCACGGGCAGCTCGTCAGGTGAAGTGCTGCCTGGGTGTGCAGGGGTTGCACTTGATGGGTTGTGATTCAGGGAACTGTAGTTGTGGGCTGTGCTGAGTGGGGTGCGAGGGTGGACCAACATTGGAAAAAGGGGACATCTGTTCACTGTACTGGTTGATCTTTGAATCTGCATGGCTTACCGATTGTATGTTGATTTATGGCCCTTCTGGGTGTGTCTGACGCTGGCGTTTTGATAATTGTTTATTATGCATGCTGGAGCAGGGTTCCTACAGACTCCCAAGAACAAAATTCAAGGAGTTTTCAAGGAGTGGTTTTTTTTTTTTTTTCATTTCAAGGCTACAATACTTGCATAAAAATTGAAAAAAGAAATGGCAGTTTGATTTTTCTGTGTTCAGGTTGATGAAAAAAATTATTTAAAAACAATCTTTTTTTGTACAAAGGAAACAACAACAAAAATGTTTTTTTTAATAATTTTTTTCATCAACCTGAACACAGAAAAATCAAACTGCCATTTCTTTTTCCAGTTTTTATCAGAGTGAGTGTGCCAGTATACCACACATTAGAACATTAACAAACCCAGACTCTTTGTATTAAACGCCAAAACACTAAAATCAGCAAAAATATGTCCATTTGTAAGAAAACAACAGACTATGCATGGTGTGTAAGAGACTGGTTGGAGGGGAAAGAAAAAAAGTTAAAGAAAAAAAAAATTACATGTCGCGTGCGTTAAATACCAAAGGAGATAATTTGTAACTTCATAAAAATTGATAGTTACGAATTACCTCCCTTGGTTAAATACCAGCTGACAATCCAGGATCGCGGCAATGTTTGTGAAAATTTGGTTTTAAATAATTTTTCACTAGCCTCAACGCAGAAAAATCAAACTGCCATTTCTTTTTGCCACATTAAACATTTTGGGAGCCAATAGCTTGATTTTCAATGGTTTTCAAGGAGGTTTGGTCAACAGAACCACATTTTATTGATTTTCAAAGGCTTTCAAGGTCTTGAAATTGGCCGTCAGAATTCAAGGAGTTTCAAGGAGTGTACTAACCCTGTATAGCCTTGATAATTTATTGAGTTTCTTGCCTTGGTCATTTGTAACGCTGTGGTGTGTAGTCTCCTTGTTGGGTGCATGAGTGTGTGGTTTATGAAATCTCTAATGCTTGTGGAGTGAAAGCAAATAAACTTGGTGTGAACGCATTATTTTCGTGTTGATGCCGCTATTCGCGTGTCAGGGAGATAGTTTAGCTAGGTCTGTCATTTCTGCCTATCCCTCTGTAGTAATTTTGGTCTCAGCAAGCCTGTCAGAGAGAGAAACAGAGATGTGGCAATAGAGTATCAGGATACGTGAGAGACAGAGGGAGAAATGAAGCTATGATACCAAGTGGCAGGAAAATGCATGCAGGAGGGGTCCAGTTAGGGTCTGTGGTCGTACCATTCTCTTGTTGTTTTGGGGGAAAGTATCATGGGTGATGCCACACCCAGGTCGCATAGCGTGCATGGTTTGTACTTTGTAAGTATGGGTGTAGTCTCACCCACGACGTATGGTGCCATGGCTTCTGGGCTGTGTGTGTAAAACATGTATGGGTGTCCCCATACCCACGACGTATGGTGTGCAGGGTTTATTCTTTGCGAGTATGGGTGTGCTCACACCCACAGATCTCTTGAAGAAAAATTCAAGGACTTTTCCAGGGCTGTGCTAGTAAATTTCAAGGACCGAAAGTAATGGATCTAATAGAGGAAATTGCAGTAAGAAGTATGCTAATGTTAAACCAGCACCAAAAGTGCTTTGTGTTTCTGGCCTTGGCAATAGCTTTTCAATGCCTTTTCGCCCATGTTTGCGATATCGCAAGGTTTTTTTGCACACTGTGCAGTTCACTGGACATCCGGACCCATCTGTTGCACACTGTGCAGTTCACTCAACGTCTGGACCTGTCTGTCGCACACTGTGCAGTTCACTCAACATCTGGACCCATCTGTCGAAGGAGCCAACTTAACAGGGTTCCCACAGATGTGACCAAACAAACTTCCATACCTTTTCCAGACTTTTTCCAGGGCTTTTCATAATTTTTCCAGACCCCAGAATGCGTGTGTGTGCGTGCACGTCTGTATGTTATTACCATGCTAAACACATCAGAAAGAACTGATTTAATGATAGTAGGGCATTCAATACTTAACAAAAAATTTAGTGTGTGTGTGCGCACGCGTGTGAAAAAGTCAGAGAGACACAGAGAGAGACAGAGACAGATATATAGACAGAGACAGAGAGAGAGAGAGAGAGAGAGAGAAAGACAGACAGTGTGTGTGTCTATGTATGTGAGAGAGACAGTCAGTGTGTGTGTGTGAGTGTGTATGTGTGTGTGTGTGTGTACGCGCGTGCATGTGTAGGTGTGTGAGAGACAGTGTGTGTGTGTGTGTGTGTGTGTGTGTGTGTGTGTGTGCGAGTGTGTGTGTGTGTGTGAGAGAGAGAGAGAGATATGGTATGGTCAGGTCAGGTCAGGTAATTAGGACACTAGGCCTCGCGGCCTCTCAACTGTCCTTTCATTTTATTTTGGATGTTCAACATGGCTGAGTACAAGTTACAAGCCAATGTGCTCTCTATTCAATTCCGTATTCAAATTTTGACATTTTTGGATAAGAGAGAGAGAGAGAGAAAGAGAGAGACAGTGTGTGTGTTTATGTATGTGAGAGAGACGGTCAGGGTGTGTGTGTGAGTGTGTATGTGTGTGTGTGTGTGTACACGCGCACATGTGTGTGTGTGTGTGTGTAGGTGTGTGAGAGACAGTGTGTGTGTGTGTGTGTGTGTGTGTGAGAGAGAGATATGGTCAGGTCAGGTCAGGTCAGGTCAGGTAATTAGGACACTAGGCCTCGCGTCCTCTCAACTGTCCTTTCATTTTAGTTTGGATGTTCAACATGGCTGAGTACAAGTTACAAGCCAATGTGCTCACTATTCAATTCCGTATTTAAATTTTGACATTTTTAGATAAGAGAGCGAGAGAGAGAGAGAGAGAGAGTGTTAGAGACTCTGTGTGTGTGTGTGTATGTATGGGTCTAAAAATAGGCCAGTGTATCGCCCTTGGGCCCTTTGATTTTCTCTACCCCCCACCCCCACCCTATTCAATGCATGATCGCATCCCATACTGCAGTAAAAAAAAAAATCACCTATCACAATCCTTGGGCTGAAAATAATCGGTCATGGTCATTGTTGGAGTCCGAGTCGTTTTGTCTGAAAACTGCATCATTTCTTTGTTTCTTGCCTGCCGCATGGCTTTTCAGAGCAGCTTCACCCATGTTCCCGATGTCAAAGTCTTTCTTGCACAGCAGGCACCGTGCTTTTGTCTTGCATCCATCGGAAGCAGGAGCAATCCATTTGCGATAATTTGTATTGCCTAGCCAAGCTAGGCTAAACACACATTTACCCATGTTTTCTTTAATACTTCGACACTATTTTCCCTCGCAGCACTGTTGACTCAAAAGGAAGTTAAGCAATGGTACCAACTGCGAATGCGCAATGCTTTTTTCACAGTAAAGGGGAGCTACTCTGCAGAAAAAATGTCGTCTGCTAAACCTCCGGCCAGAGGAAATCTGAAAATCGCGATCATTGTGCGTGATTTAATTTCTGTTTTTATTCGTATTTCAATGTTTTTGTAAAGAAACTTAAAGCAAAATTCGACATCATGAAAAAGTTTGCACAGCTTTTACAAAATTCCAGGACTTTTCCAGACCCATGGCCACAAATTACAAAATTCCAAGACTTTCCCAGCCCTGGAAATGATTTTTTCATTTTTCCATACTTTTTCCAGACTTCCAGGACTCTGTATGAACCCTGCAACTAGTTCTGGTAGTCTTTCTTTTCTAACCAGCCGTCTCTGAAAACACAGCCGCACTTTCACATTTTCGTTCATGTCTTCTACACATTTACCAGAAACCAGAAGTCTCGCAAAGGGAACTACATCCAGCAGCAGACAACCAGTGAAATTGTCGTCTGCTGTGATTGTGATATTGCTACAGTCAACAAATTTGAATTTTTCATTCAAAGTTATTCTCCTCCACAGAATATATTTTTTGGAGACCAATTCCAAATTTTGTTGGCTTGGGAATAAGACTAGGGTAAGCAGGTTTAGAAAATTCCAGGAGTTTGGGGACCTATGCTGTTTTTCCAGCATTTTTCAAGTCCTTGAACAAGGCCTTGCCAAATTTCCACAACTTTTCAAGGTTTCCTGGACCTGTACAAACCCTGCACCCACAATGTACTGAGACCACTTTTGTATGTTTACAAACACAGACAGACAAGTTTCAGTGGGTATGTAAAACACAGGTTTATTGACAAAGTCATTTAGTGTCAGGGAAGTAGATTCAAATGTTTTCAAGTTACAGGGCAAAAAAGTGGGGGTGTGGGTGATTTCACAACCACGGAGTACAGGAAAGATTAAAGACCAAACCTTTCATAGCGCATTTAATGCAGTGACTCTTCAAATGTATAGCCCACTGGAAAAGGCTGGGATCAGGCGCTTGACACAATTCCCAGGGCTCTCACAGCTGGGAGACTACACTTGGAGAAAGTCGCCTCTGATGGAAATGGCTCAATGCAAATCTGTGCACAGAAGGGTGACAGAACAGTCATGACTCGGCCACTTCATCAAACTCACTCTCCCTGTTAGATTCCTCAGATTCAGTATCCGAAGTAAACTGCTCCTCCTCAAAGACCTCCTCGTCCTCGTCAGACTCATTTGAAGAAGACATAGTTTGTGCAGTCATGGAACCAGAAAATGGCACTGAAACACACACACACACACACACACACGCACACACTATGGTTTTAATTTGCTTCTGCTGTTAGTCACAATGCATTCAAGTGGGCAGAAGAGAAAAAGGGCAGCTAACACAAAAGAATTCAATCCCTAAGTTGATGGTATAAACAGTTGAATTAAAACCACAACATCTGATCCACAGATCGAGAACATTTGCAGTGGACTGTTTGCTAATTGCCAACCACTGTTGCCTTAAGCTTTTCTGAATGCACTAAGCTATCCTGAGCACATCATGGAGCAGTCTGGGATGCTTTGTGCAGCAAGCACCCCCTTCCCAGGTCATCTTAAAGGCCACCTGATGGCTTCTCTTCACCTAGCTGGGATCCCATCCCTAGACCGTCTTTAGGACAAACAAATGGCCTGCCATCACGTAGCCAGGACACTCCTCAGACATCTTTTTCTTTTTTGCTGTCCCATCTTCTGTGCCACCCTCGTGGCATTGCACCCACACCACTCATTCTGATCCCCTGTCCACAGCCACAGCCCCGGCACCAGCAATCCACAGGGAGCAGTCAATGTCATATTGTCAAGAGGCAGCCCACCAGAGGAGACACTGCACTGCTGCCAAGTCTTTTGGTGGTGTTCAGTGATGCCTGCTCTGTTCAGATATGCAGGACACCACCTACTAAGCCACCTACTGACAATAACAATAATAATTGCTTAGTCGCGGAGCTGGCATGAGTGAGCTCTCCCTCCGGAGGGTGCCACTACATCCGTCAAATGACAGCCTCCCATGAACTTGCTCATGCCAGTAACCCCAATGGAATCAAACCAAGGCCATAGGCTTGGAGAGGACACCAAAAGTTAGGTCACCATGAGAGCAGGACATGAAAGGCCAGAGAATGAGACTTTTCTTGCAGTGCTGACTGATGAGAATGAGGATAATGAAAATGATGCCACAGATTTCCATTCTGGTCTGAGACTGCATGACAGGGCTGTACTCAAGGCTTACTTTCATAATATATCCCAGCATCAACCAGGCCTGCAGTGTTGGTCAGGAAATTTGAGCAACACTAGATGCATACATTTAGAGGATGAAACTGACGGTGCAGTTCTAGTCTTCTCAACTGAGCCTGTAGCTAACTGAACTCCAGGTAGAAGTCAGTTGGAGCAGAAAAATCCCACATGGCTCTGATGGGAATCGAACCACCACCTCCCAGCTGGGAGTATATGACACTAACCACTTCACCACGGTGGCTAGTCTCAGCCATCTTCTTGGCAACATGTGAAGCCAATATTGCCTTCTAGGCTGTTTACAGTGCTACCAGGTGTCACGTAAGCGGCCAGGCTCCCTTTCCCAGGCATTAATATATCAATGTCACCACATTACTTCACTTGTAACAATGATCATTATCCAACAGTCACTGATAATACCCATTTCTTCCCAACCAGCATTTTTACATTAATGCCAACTCATTATCTCACTTGTGGCAATGATCATCATCCAACAGTCATTGATCATTTCCATTTCTGCCCAACTGGCATCATTATATTAAGGCCAACACATTATTTCACTTATGACAATGATCATTACCCAATAGTCACTGATCATTTCCATTTCTTCCAAACCAGCATTATGACATTAATGGCAACACATTATCTCACTTATGACAATGATCACCATCCACCAGTCAATGATCATTTCCATTTCTTCCCAACTGGCATTATTATATTTATGCCTTATCCCAACACATTCTTTCACTAATGACAATGATCATCATCCAATAGTACTGTTGGCTTTTCCAATAATACTGTTTACATGAGTCCCCTCCCCCCCCCCTCCCTGTGCACACATATGCAGGGGTGGGAGCAGAAAATCATAGCTATACTGAAAAGGCCTGGGGGGTCCAGGGGGCCGCTTTAGGCCCCTGGTGGGGTGCAGGGGCAATGCCGTGCTGGGAGGCAACGCCCCCCAGGTGCTGAAGAAAATTTGTCTTGCCAAGACACTTTTATGGCCTCTCCTTGAAAACAAAGGTGATAATTAACTTCTATACAAAAAGACTCCAAATATGACAAAATATGACTTACGGCTTAACCCTCTTGTACTCGGTTTCTCTGACTGCAAACTTCCCCTAGATTTCAGATTCTTTGACAGGTTTCTGCCTAAAAATGGGTATGTGTGATTATTAACTTATGGGGAATGTGTGTGAACCTCTAAGAGAAAAAAATTAGCAGGTAGTTTCAAAAGATCATGCACTGTAATTTGTACTGTATTTTGTCTGTCTTAGATACATAGGTCGTGTCACCGTCAACAAATTGTCACCAGACATGTGACATTTTATGATAATCAATTTTACAGCATGCAAGCATGCGCAATCACCATGCTGATGCAAGTTGTTAGTGTAAGATAAAATCTAAGGCCTACCTGACGTGATCCATCTGCTGCCTGGCAGTACAGGTCCCACTGGTTGTCCAACCAATGTCATACAAAACTTGTCACTTGTCACACACAATACTGAACTCAGTCACTACCCAATACTCTATATGCTGTAGCGTTTTCATCAGCCTTTGCAGTTCTACAAACTACAGCTGATTACATACATCCACAGTCTTCAGTTGCACAGCACAGTGTCACTGTACACACACTTCTGAATGTCACAGTCACAGCTGTCATCAAAAAACACAGGTATGCAACACAAAAATAAACATCACGCTCAGGTGTGTTAGACGAAACCCGAAGGTGGAAATACTGATTCAACTTGAAAAAGTGATTTTTAGGCACTGCTAATCCAGGGATCTTTGAAACATGGGTCACTAGACCAGTAGCACCACAGACGTGACTGACGCTTTACTCCCAACATAATCAGCACAGAAAGATAGGCTCGCATTTCTTCAGGTGTGGTATCAAACCAAAGAGGGTCAGAAAGATAGGCTCGCATTTCTTCAGGTGTGGTATCAAACCAAAGAGGGTCAGGTGCGCCCTTTGCATCTTTTTGTCTTGCATATCTGTTTGTTTCATCAGCAGCAGTCTTAAAAAAGCAAAGAGACACAAACAAAAAGAAAAAAATCAAGCGATGTAGCAGTGTCAGGTAACGAGTGAGTGGGGTCCTGCAACTACCGCACTTCTGCCATGCCACGTGTCGCGGGACACCATGTTGTCTGAAGTGAGGCGAGCGGAACATCATAATCCGGGTCACTTTCCTCACCGTCTTCTTCAACACCACTACCTACTTCTATCTCATTTTCATTTTCCATCTCTCTTTCAAACTTCTCCACTTCGACAATAATCTGATCTAACTCCTGTTGCGAGTAGTTGATCATTTCTTCGTCATTCGCAGCAGAAGCAAAAGCAGGCATTGTGAAAGTCGGTCAGTTTCATTCACAAAGTTACTCACTGTGTTCCCTTCCTATTCTCAATGAAAACGTGCGGTTCCAGCGCCCAAAAATAGTGCCAAGACATGACTGGGCCATGCCCGGGTCTTCCTAGTTACTGTCTGCGACTGTGCATGTGTAAAGTGTGGTCAGTGCGTGATGGAAAATTCCTACTGATGAATCCCAGTAGCTCCCAGAATGGAAACTGCAGGCGCCTGCTGCTACTCCCGGCTGCTCCCGTTATGAATATAAGAGCATTAAATATCAAACAGAAAATGCTATGCCAAGGACTTAGAATACATCTTAAATTCAGTAAACCATAAAAACAAAATAGGATGCAATGTATAAATATTACTCACCAGTGAAGTTAATAGAAGATAGTGGCCAAATTTCAATCACTTAATTCATAAGTTCAAGAATGAGGATTCCTGTTTTTGTTGGTTTTTTTTACTCTTACATGGCTTAAATTCAGCAGAGAATCAATGTCTGCACTAGCACTGGACTAAAACAAACACTGAGCAAAATCAAAAGCTGCAGTGGGTCAAGTCTTACAGTAGAAATCAGTGGCTGGTGGCACTAGGGCATCCAAAAAATGAAAGTCGATGGTTAGAGTGGATGAACCTGGAAGCAATAAGTCAGTAACCCCAACTGAACAAATCCTGAGAAGGAAATCAGTGGCTGCAATGAATGAACTTGAAAGTCTATCAGCTAAAGCAGCAAGGCGAGTATGGAACTGGAAATAAGTGGCTGCAGTGAGGCGAATCATCGTGTCATGTGTCACAGTATATGCTGTGGTTTTTCTACACAAGGAAAGCTGTTCCAGGTTTTGAGTATCTTTGGCAAGTTTTTAACTGAAGGAACTTAAATCAGGCGCCAGCGACTGAGGCAAACAGTGTTCTGCTAAAAATGCAGAAGTCTGAATCTTGGCATCCAGCAGGGAATCAACTTTAGACACCGGAACCATTACTGGAGCAGCAGCAGGAAGAGTTGATGTATGTTTCAGCGCATTCGATCTCTCCACATATTTCGTCTCCTGGGAATATATTTTGATCGACTTTCTTCTATTTGACTTGTATACAAGCTTCTGACTGCACAGTATACACCAAGCAGCGCCCACTTCATTTGTTTTCCACAGCCATTTTTGGAACGGACAATTCATTTTGTCCACCTCATCCATCCATTCATTTCTCCATTTGTTTTTCATTAGGTCGTTGTTGATTTTCCATGCCTCTGCTTCATCTTTAATCAGCTCCATTTTGACAAATGTAAAGCATGATGATATGGTCTTCACGCATTGAAAACAAGATGGTGGATTTCAAGTATGAGTGGCACGAAAACCTGAATCGGAACAAGGAACGCCCACACAGGGAAAAAAAGGAAAAACTTGCTATACGGAATTCAGTATCAATATGGAAGGTCCCCCCCCCCCCCCCCCCACGTATGTATAGGCAGACAGATACGAGCCCTCCACCCCCCTCCCACTTTCTCTCCCCTGCTCCTTTTCTTCTTTTTTTCCCTCAGTCTCCCTTTCCAACCATTATTATCAGTACATAAACATCTCCACATACAACTGTTATTATGATCACCACTCAGTCTGGTAGTTTGATGGGTATTCCCCTTTCTTTGTATGCGTGTGTGTGGCCCTCCTCATACTCACTTCTTCCAGTAATCTCGTAGTACGTGGTATCAGGCATCGAACAATGTGATTTGCCGTCATCATATGGCACTAAAACACACATGCACACACAAATTAGTGATCAGATTAAGGGCTGGCAGACACTAGCTACACCACACTGTCATCAGCTATAGTCTGTACTGGAAATCGTGGCACACAACTTCGCTCTCACACAAGGGCTTAAGCTAGCTAGCTCGTTTGCTTGCTCGTTCTCGCTCTCTCTCTCACACACACACGCACACACATGAAACCCATCAGAACGCTGGACAAAGAGTTCTTTGGACATAATGCTCGATCTGTGATAAGTTAACATTGGCACACACCACCTGCACAACAGGATCATTAGGTATAATGCTGTACAGGATCTTTAGGGATAATGCTGTACAGGATCTTTAGGGATAATGCTGTACAGGACCGTTAGGGATAATGCTGTACAGGATCATAAGGTATAATACTGTACAGGATCATAAGGTATAATGCTGTACAGGATCATGATGTATAATGCTGTGCAGAATCACTAGCCATAATGCTGTACAGGATCACTACATGTAATACTGCACTGGATCATAAAGTATAATGCTATACACGATCATTTGGTGTAATGCTGTGCAGATTCATTAGGTATAATGCCATACAGGATCATTAAGTAGAATGCTGTACAGGATCATTAGATATAATGCCATACAGGATCATAAGGTAGAATGCTACTATACAGGATCATTAGGTAAATTGCTGTACAGGATCATTAGGTATAATGCTGTACAGGATCATTAGGTATAATACTGTACACAATCATTAGGTATAATGCTGTAAAGGATCATTAGGTATAATGCTGTAAAGGATCATTAGGTATAATGCCGTACAGGGTCATTAGGTATAATGCTGTGCAGGATCATTAGGTGTAATGCTGTATAGGATCATTAGGTATAATACTGTGCAGGATCATTAGGTGTAATGCTGTATAGGATCATTAGGTATAATGCCTTACAGGAATGTTATACAGGATCATTAGGCATAATGCTGTGCCGTATCATTAGGTATAATGCTGTACAGGATCATTAGGTATAATGCTGTACAGGATCATTACATATAATGCTGTACAGGATCATTAGGTATAATGCTGTACAGGATCATTAGATACAATGCTGTACAGGATCATTAGGTACAATACTATACAGGATCATTAGGTATAATACTGTACAGGATCATTAGATACAATGCTGTACAGGATCATTAGGTACAATGCTATACAGGATCATTAGGTATAATACTGTACAGGATCATTAGGTATAACAATCATTACATATAATGTTGTACAGGATCATTAGGTATAATGCTGTGCAGCATTATTAGGCATTATTCCATACAGGATCATTAGGTATAATGCTGTGCAGATTCATTAAGTATAATGCCATAGAGGATCATTAGGTATAATGCTGTACAGGATCATTAGGTATAATGCTGTACAGGATCATCAGGTATAGTGCTGTACAGGATCATTAGGTATAATGCTGTATAGGATCATTAGGTATAATGCTGTATAGGATCATTAGGTATAGTGCTGTACAGGATCATTAGGTATAATGCTGTACAGGATCATTAGGTATAATGCTGTATAGGATCATTAGGTATAATGCGTACAGGATCATTCGGTATAATGCTGCACAGGATCATTAGGTATAATGCTGTATAGGATCATTAGGTATAATGCTGTACAGGATCATTAGGTATAATGCTACATTCTATGTTGTCAGATGCAGCTTGGCACTCACACAGGCGCATGTGCATGTGCACACACACACTGACATACAAGCTGTACGCACGTACACAAACATATCATTAATCAAAATGTTAAATATTACCTTTCACATTGAGAGGATGAACCCTGACATAGGCTTGCACCGTAATTCTGTCCTTGGTGATAAGATTCGAAATGGTCTGCAACATGTATATCACAGTATATCATCCTGTACAAAACCTCTCTCAGTATCCGTCACTGTGTGCATCATGTACACCACACTGATTTTATCATCCTGCACAAAGCTCTCTCTTCATCGATCATTTCCTGCAACATGTACACCACAGTCATGTTCAAAATCCTCTCTGGATCAATCATTGCCTGCAACATGTACATTACAGTGATTTTATCATCCCATGCAAAGCCTGTGTATAGATTCAACATATCCTGTGGTATGTGCATCGCTGCGATTTTATCATCCTCCACAACATCTGTGTAGATTCATCATATACTGTGGAATGTACATTGCTGTGATTTTATCATCCTGTACAAAGCGTCTGTGTTGATTCAACATAATTATCCTGTGGAATGTAAATCGCTGTGATTGCATTATCCTGTGCAAAGCCTCTGTGTCGATTCAACATAATTATCCTGTGGAATGTAAATTGTTGTGATTGCATTATCCTGTGCAAAGCCTCTGTGTAAATTCAACATATCCTGTGGAATGCATGTCACTATTATTCTATCATCCTGTACAAAATAACCATCTGGATTTAGCAATTTGTGCAATATATGCATACAGTTTGCTTGCAATGCGTATCACACATATAATATTATAGTCAGCCAGTCAGCTACTTGTTTCACATTCCTCCACACACGGCAAACTTTGATACTCACTTCCCACTGCAAACACTAGAACTGTGTGGCCAGAATTTGCTACTGCACAGTTTTATCACCAATATGGTTTTTACCACCAATTGCTGTCTGAAGACTTTATCACTATTTTACTGCTCTAAGGTTTTATCACCAATTTGCTGCTGCAAGGTTTTATCACCATCATTTGATAATGTTACTTTTTTTCCAGCTTTAATCTTTAATGTTGCTTATCCAAAGCCATCATTTGAAAATTTGTGTATAACCTATCACTGTTTTGAAAGACAGCATGTTTCAATATAACTAGTAAAGGTTGAGTTTAGGTTGTCTAAATGTTTGGTTTTTGAAAGTTAATCATTAAGTTTGAAAAAGGGGGGAGATGTGTCATAATCAGGGGTCAGAGCAGAAAATCATAGCTATACTGAAAGGCCGGGGATCCAGAGGGCCGCTTTAGGCCCCCGGTGGGGTGCAGAGCAACGCCCTCCAGATGCTGAAGAAAATTTGTCTTGCCAAGACACTTTTGTGGCCTCTCCTTAAAAACAAAGTTAATTAATAACTTCTGTACAAAGAGACTCCAAATATGACAAAATGTGACTTATGGCTTAAATATTAAACTGAAAATGTTATGCCAGTACTTAAAATACATCTTAAATTCTTTAAACCATCAAAAAAAAAAAAGGATGCAATGTATAAATATTACTCACCAGTGAAGTTAATAGAAGATGGTGGCCAAATTTCAATCCAAAATAGGATGCAATGTATAAATATTACTCACCAGTGAAGTTAATAGAAGATAGTGGCCAAATTTCAATCACTTAATTTATAAGCTGAAGAATGAGGATTCTTGTTTTGTTTTGTTTTTTTCTTTTTTTTAGACTTACATGGCATAAATTCAGCAGAGTCAATGTCTGCACTAGCACTAGATTGGAACAAACACTGAGCAAAATCAAAAGCTGCAGTGGGCCAAGTCTTAGAAATCAGTGGCTGGTGACACTGGGGCATCTGAAATTAGTGAAAAATGAAAGTCAACAGTCAGAGTGGATGAACCTGGAAGCTATAAATCAGTAACCCCAACTGAACAAATCCTGAGAGGAAAATCAGTGGCTGCAATGAGTGAACTTGCAGAAGTCTATCAGCTAAAGCAGCAAGGTGAGTATGGAACTGGAAATTAGTGGCTGTAGTGAGGCGAATCATGGTAACAGAAGTCAGTGACAGCAGTGGGGTCAGCTTTTCAATGACTACAGTGGGGTGATTCTTGGAAACAGAAATCAGTGGGATCAGCTTTTTTTTAAACCTACATTGGGGCGAGTCTTGGAAACAGAAGTCAGAGACTACGGCAAGGTCAGTCTTTAAAGTGAAAATCAGTGTTAGAAGGGAAAGTCTTGAAAACTAGAAGATGCAGTGGGTCAAGTCCTGAAAATGGAAATCAATAACAGCAGAGAGACAAATCTTGGAAATGAAAATCAACTGATTATATCCAATTGTCTGTTCGTTCCTAAGTTTTTTTGACTTCATTGCAAAGAAACTTCTTATGTCTGTGGGAGTGGCTTTCCATTTCATTGGCTGACTGTTCTGGGAGACAAATCACAAAAGGGTTGGGGTGCCAAACTTGTTCCAGTATGTCCTTTCCAAAAACAAAAGGGAATCAATTTTAGACACCGGAGCCATTACTGGAGCAGCAGCAGGAAGAGTTGATGTATGTTTCAGCGCATTCAATCTCTCCACATGTTTTGTCTCCTGGGAATGCATTTCGATCAACTTTCTTCTATTTGACTTGTATACAAGCTTCTGACTGCACAGTATACACCAAGCCGCGCCCATTTCATTTGTTTTCCGCAGCCATTTTCGGAACAGACGATTCAATTCCTTCCTCCACCTTATCCATCTATTCATTTCTCTACTTGTTTTTCTTCAGGCCACTGTCGATCTCCCGTGCCACTGCTTCATCATTAATCAGCTCCATTTTTGACATACATAAAGCACGATGACATAGTCTTCACGCATTGAAAACAAGATGGTGGATTTCAATTACGAGTGGCGTGAAAACCTGAATCGGAACACGCACACAGGTAAAAAAAAATAATAAAAAAAAAATTAAAAAAAATAAAAAAATAAAAAAAAAGGGAAAAATTTGGTATATGGAATTCCGTATGAATACGGAAGGTCTCCCACCCCTGCATAAAGATCGTACTTTCGTTTGGCTATGCCATTGTGTTGCTCGGTAAAGATGTGTTTCCGGTTTGGAATAAAACGAGAGAGGGCGCGCTTAGCACTGGCTCAACATGCCGACCTAATAACGGACTTTCCTGGCGAGTCTCTTTTGTATGATCGATGGACGTATCTCCTTCGAGTGGTGCACTAGTATGGATGCCCTGTAGTTACCCTTGACCACCTGACATAACACCCATTGACTTCCATTCAATTACATAAAAAAAATAACCATGCACACACATCAGGCTCCAATTCACACCTACACATTATATACTGAAACACAAAGGCCCATATACAAAGGGCAGCAAGTACAGAAGCTAATCATACTTCTTGCTAGTAACACTATGACTGCAGCATCATGAGTAAACCGACTTTTAAAATATTATCTACAACTGAATATTATCTACAACTGAAATCAATGAATTACTTAGATAAGTAGCAACGTAACTTGATCAACATCACAAATGGCCATGTACAATCTGGGCATAAACCTTTCACATACAAATAAAAGATGACTGAAGACAATATAATATTATCTTCGTTACCACAATGCAGTTAAATAACATACTTACATTTTTCAAGTACAGAAAAAAACATCACACACACACACACACACACCACACACGAGAAATGAAAAAAAGCAAGAGGAAAAGAACTACAAACTTACTCTCAACCAACTAACCAATCATCCGATTTGTTTACCAGCTGACTAAAGGGATAGCTAAAAAGAATGTCAATGATACAGTTGACAACATACAAACAAACAATTGTTCAGCATTAAATTGATAAAGTTGACAACATACAAACAAACAAATTGATAAAGTTGACAACATACAAACAAACAAATTGATAAAGTTGACAACATACAAACAAACAAACAAAAAACAGCCAATAAGTAAGCCATGACAGCGTGTCAGGAACCGTGAAGAGGAAACTGTCTACAATAAATCTGGTGGGCTGGTGAAGGGGATGAGGGAGAGGGGGACAGGAGGGGTATGGGGGAAAGGGAAGGTGGAGGGACAAGTCACTCTCTCTCGCGCGCGCGCACACACACACACACACACACACACACACACGGAGCATATGCACACAGGCATGCCTATCAACACCACCACTCGCGCTGTGTCAGGCAAGAAACCCTTCACAGGTCAGTTGAAGTCCCTGGCCAAACAATGTGAAGCACAGCATGGGCCAAGGGGGAGAGAAGAGTGAGAGAACACAGGAGAGACAACAGAAAAGGAAACACAAACAGGAAGACTTACTTTCCATAGCACATCAGTCCTGCCGCATCTACTCTCTTCCCAGAAAAAATGCCCATGTGCAGCTAAAAAAAACCCAATAATACTGTATGATCAACAAAATAAAATACAGCATGATGCTTATGATATAGATGGCACTGACGATAATTCAATAAACTGAATACATTCCATCATGTTAATAATTCTCAGTAATATTATTAACAATAAAATAATATAGACTGCGTACAGCATGTCATACACCATACACATACTTTTGGTCAACGCTATCAAAGGGTAAATATTCTCAGTCCTTTATTAAACCTTTACACCACACTAACACATTGGTGAGACTATCCAAAACACCTGAAATTCACATTTCCAATGCTAATGTAACTTCAAACAAATGGTTACAACATCTTGAATGACTTGTTACCAATCCTTGTTATTCCAACAAACTGGCAGTTATCAAATGGGGTTGCAGTTAGCTGACTTACCAAAAATCACCCAGTATTATTCCCCCAACGTAATGCTGTGCAAGCTTCAGAAAACAGAGGGTAGTTCATCAAATTGGGCCCGTCAACCACAAGGTAGCAGCCTCTGCTGTCATATGACACATTGTTGCGTGGTTGCATTCTGCGGGTGTTGTGTGTGTGTGTGTGTGTGTGTGTGTGTGTGTGTGTGTGCGTGACTGTATGCACCCGCATTCTGTGTGAGTGTGTGTGTGCATGTGTTAGAAGTGTTCACCACATACCTCTCCTCCCCTCCCTCCTAAGCCCCATCTGATTACCAGATTCATCGTAAAGACTCTCTTCCCCTCTGCTCTCAATACTACACTGGTTTGTTAATTTATTCATATCATTTATGAATTCAATTCATTCATTCATTTCACTGTTTCTCTATTATTTCCTTATCGATGGATTCATTTAATCTTATTTATTCATTTATCAATTTATCAGCTTAAACAGTAATCTAGCAACATTCAGATAAGATGTTAGCACTTTTTCTTTCCTTCACTCTATGGTATATTAACTTTTATTGCAATGGCAAGTTTAAAGTGTGTGTAATTCTAACAAGTTGTAATTAAGAAATATTTCACGAAGTCTTAATTTGTAGCTTTTGTAATTTGTAATTTGGGGGGGGGGGTAAGACTTTTATTGCTTACACATAGGTAAGTATTAGCGGGTCAATTCCATAGGCTAGGGTTTAATTCTCACTGGACTACCACAATGAGTGGACCCTCCCTCACTCCTACTTTACTCGCCTGCACTTAGTGCAGTAAGCTTAAGTTGGCATACAGGGGGTCTCCCTGTGTCATCATAAAGTGAGGGCAAGGGTCTGATGGTTTTGAGTCCAGGTGGTAAGCTAACTTAGTTTTGCTTCGGAGAGGGTAGTTGATCTCTCCTGTGGTTGGTGACTGCCCCACTGGTGTAGATGGTCATCTGGTGCCGCCCTGGTGTTGGGCGAAGTCCCAGCTTCTGGTCCGGCTGCAATGTGTAGCGTGTCCAGGATATCGTGACCTGGATCGTGTGACCAGGATCCCAGTTCTGCGATAAAGAGAACTTGGTCTGTAGGTGAGAATCTGATAGCTGGTTTGTCGAGTGCACACATTTATCCTGTTTACTTTCAGCACAGGTGTGAGACTCAGCCAGCAAAGTTTTCTCTATGGTAGAGTTTCTGTTATAACTATTAATCTGCACTTTTGTTTAAAGACTAAGTTAAGCTTACAAAAGGGTAGGAGACAGTAATACTATGTTACATAGTTTCAGTCAAACAACTCTTCTATGTTTCTTATGAATTAGATCACATGACTTGGGCTACACTTAGTCCAAGTACACATGTGGTGTAGACTTAAAGTCATACACTACAAATCATTCCAACAATCACCAGTATTTATAAATCAGGGTAGCAGTTCTTAACCTAGCACAGGTATACTGTTTTCCTGACCAAAATTAATCATTTACTTATTATCTTAACAGACAGAATTGCCTACTGGCAAAAGTCAGGGTGAACACAAAGAACAGTGATCAGATAGTTAACAAAGAATCATAACCACTGGGAGAGAGCTTTTGCCATATGATGGCAAGCCAACTCCTACACAGAATAACCATTCATCAGTTTGATACATGTTGCTAAGCATTTGCATAAAGTTACAAAGTTAACGTGCACACAGCATACAATGATACATAAAATCAATACATAGATTCAAAAATGTAAAACAGAGTTCCAACTCACTTTTCCTGGGAATGAACAGTGAATGACTGGAGATCAACGACTCGAACGAGGTTACCGAGATTTTCTCACGCCTTCTCTAGTTGTCTCTTTTATCTTCCACCGGTCTGGTCTACAAGCAGTCTTGAGGGGTCAGTGAAGGTGAGCCCTGTGTGTCTGGTATATATGCATTCTAGTTGCCGGATTCGATTTTGACAACCTGTCACTCACACATCAGGGGTGAGAGGGGGAGGGATCTAATCTTAATACCAGTTGCCTCGGAAACCGTTTGAACCTAATCGCACAGCTCAAGGACTTCAGCGGCCGGTTTAATTTATGCGTCCGTATAGATGCATACTATCGTGGAATGATCCGCCAGTGACGTAAGTCACCAGTTCAACCAGTGCACGGACTGTAGATATGGGGGGGGGGGGGGGGGGGGGGGGGAGTGGTGGTGGAGAACACGGCAGTGGCGTCGTGCCTTTGTTTCACGGGATAGAGGGGGGATGGTGTGTGAAGCTAGCGCCGTGAAGGGGAGGGGAGGGGGGGGGGGGGATGAGACAGGCAATTGCCACAATGAAATTGAAATTTCACTGCATCGTAGCTACTCAGAGTGGGGATGGAGAGTAGAGAAAAGGAGGGGGGGGGGGGGGTGTAGGTCAACAAGAACGAAAGGTGTCACGCATTTCCCGTGACGCAATTTTTTCCTTCGTCATAGATCGGGCCGGCTGGGCGGCCCGCCCCGTCCTAAGCCAGAGAAAGGGGGGGAGGGAGGTTGAGAGAGGAGAGTGGGCATAGATTTGAAATCTATTCTTTTTGTTAGGGATTTTAGTGGGACTGATCAGATGGTTTTGTCAAGCGTTTCGTCACAACATGTATGAATATAATTACCTTCACCAACAAAAACTGAGGTTTGATGGAACGGAAACCAGTCAAACAATGAATTCTGACTGAAACTATTCTTCTCCAAGTTCCAGAAAGTGTTTTTACTGTGTTTTGCTCCCACCAGTGCAGCAAAAGAAGAGGCAACAAAGTCACTCAGTCTATTAACAAATCCAGTACCTCCTAGATCAGAAGCTAGAAGCAGCAGAATGCAGAGATCAAGGCATGCAGGGCACCTGATATTTGATCAGACCATAGGCTTCAGTCTACCGATCTTAAGATGCTAGTCAAGATTACAACATTATAGACAGGAAAATTAGACTCCCAAAGAACCCATGTCTTAAACTGGCAAGTTGAAGACAGACAGCCAGAAGAAAGAATTCACCATCACCCTGACCAACAAGTTCTGGGCTCTCACAGATCTGGAGAATGGCACACCAGAAAGTGGGAAAGAGTGAGGAATGCAGCTGATACTGCCACTCAAGAAGTTCTAGGATTCCAAAAGCAAACCTTGGATATCAAACAACACTGTCAGAAAGACTGAAAAGAGGCTTGAGAAGCGAGCCAGGGAAAGGACCAAGAAATAACACTCACAAAATAAATAAACTGAACAAAACAAACAAGCTGCGAGAGAGTTGGTTGAACAATGGCACAAAGCACAGGAAGCGGCAGTAAATATTTCAGGATATAAAGACAATGCAAATATCACATATCAACTGTTTGATGGGAAAATCCACACCAACTGTCCACTTAAAGCAAGGATGGAAAAATCCTTTGCAAACCGGCAGAACAACTGGACAGAAGGAGAGAACATTTCAATGATCTATCCAAAACATACTAGTCACGTCGAAGCCCTTTAACCCAACAAGATCATCTTGATGTGAATCTGAAATCAATCACAAAGGGAGGAAATCATGCAAGTGATGAAAAAAGGAAACAAAAAAATGGCAAGACACCAGGCCCAGGTAACATTCCAAGAAGAAAGCTGCTGACCTGTTCATAAATCTCTTCCAAGACAGGGTTCATACAGATTTCCTGATGAAAATTCAAGGACTTTTTACGGACTTTTCAAGCAATTTTCAAAAAATTACATGGACTTACTTCAAGGATAAGAGTAATAATCCTGAAATACTGACACAAATCAAATATTCACTGTCTAGGACATTTTTGCATATGTGGCAAAAGGTTTTGTCTTTGTTTCCACCTGGGTCTACCTGCAACCATTCTTCATAGTCATACTCTTTTTTCCGCCCAAACAACGGATACTTCCCTGGCATGTTGGCTTCTCAATTTCAAGACAGTGGGTCATCCTGTCACATGCACAGGCGCCATGAAGGCTGGTAGCTCTGGCTTTTTTACCCGTAGCAGGCGACTTCTTGGCGAGATCGTTGGTCAATTCCGACTTGGACTTGTTTTATTTTCATACTTTTCTTTTTTTTAACAATTTCTTTTCAGATTTTTTTTTTTAATAGACAAGATTTTACACAGACTTTATTCAAAATCATTGGCAATGACAAAATCTAAGCAGTTTTTAAGGACCTATGAGCCAAAGCCTGATTAAAATTAAGGACTCTTAAGACTGTGCAAACCCTGCAAGAAATCTGGAGGAAGAGAATGTGCCTCATATTATCAGAACTCCAAGAAAGGTTATCTGTCAGCAACTGCAAGAGCTGGAGAGGAATATAGCTGTTGTCCCTCACCAGCAAAATTCACACAAGAATTACCCAGCAAAAAAAAAAAAAAAGGAAAAAAAAGAAACAAACACAAAAAAAACTGACACCAAGCTTAGCAAAGACCAAGCACAATCTCCAGCTGGGAGACCTGTTTAGACTGCAACAATGCGTATCATTATCAAGCAATCCTTCAGAGCGACAGTCTGTCAACTACCAACTTCAAGGGAGCTTGTGACTTGGATAATGTTGTGGCCTGGAAAATGAGCTGTTAAAGTGTACAAGTCTATGAACCTCACTAAGGTCATGATACAGCACCTCCACGAAATTACAAAAGGTCATGTCGCTCACACTCCAGCTAGTCACAGCTGTCAGCACCAATACAGGAGTCCAACAAGGATACCTGTTGATCACTGTTTATTTCTCTGGTGACAGACTGGGTCATGAAGGCATCAATGAACCAAACTTGTGGGATCCAATACACTCTTAACACAGAAGCTAGAAGATCTTTACAGACATCAGTCTGCTGTAAAATTCCCTTTACACTTGAAAGAGAGGACAGGAAATCTGTTGATCAACAGCGATGAATCAATGCGGGTCCGACAACACAAATCCGCCTTGGAGAACAACTTCTCCTGAACAAGCTACAGGTGTCAAAGTTCTCCCAACATGGGAGCACAATCAGCAAGATAGGAGCAGCCCTGTTTACCTGAAAAACTCCAATCAGTGTATGTTTCTACACAAATGAGCACATTTTAAACATTCAAACAATTTTGTTACAATGTGCACTTGCAATTTTTTTTTTCTAACTCAAACACTATACACAGTGTCACACATTGTGTGCGCATGTGTGTGTTGTGGTGTGTGTGTGTGTGTGTGTGTGTGTGTGTGTGCTGCGCGCGCACACACAGACACACATGCGCACACAATGTGTGACACTGTCTGTGTATAGTGTTTGAGTTAGTGAAAAAAAAAATTTGCAAGTGCACATTGTAACAAAATTGTTTGAATGTTTAAAATGTGCTCATCTGTGTAGAAACATACACTGATAGCAGTTTTTCGGGTAAACAGGGCTGCTCCTATCTTGCTGCACACACACACCACACACACACACACACACACAAAACACACACACACACACACACAATCTTGCTGCACACACACACACACACACACACACACACACACACACACACACACACACACACACACTGAAACATACTTACATATAGGGAAAATTTTGATTTTCTTAAGAAAATCTCGACAAACAGAGAGTGATACACAAACTAAGACACTCTGAAACACACACACACACACACACACACACACACACACACACACACACACACACACACACAATCTCTTCCTCCAACCCTCCCATCCCCATCTCCACCCATGTAAACAATAATGATAGTCTGTACACACTCAGTATCCACAGGGTAAAAAAAGAACTATCAGAGCAAATTCAAGGTGCTGACACTGACAGTGAACAACTTGTCAACACTACATGGGGGTTCAGAGATATTGACTTGTTTGTCTCATGCCTTTGCTTTTTCATTTTTTGTCCCCTCACTTTAAACTGCCAAGGGGACATGTGTCCCATGGCGATTCAAACAATTTTAAAGCACTAGTCATTCACTCTGGAGATCAGCAGTGAGACCTCTATGTTCACAGAGATCAGCAGTGAGACCTCTATGTTCCCCAGAGATCAGCAGTGAGACCCCTATGTTCCTGGAGATCAGCAGTGAGACCTCTATGTTCCCAGAGATCAGCTGTGAGACCCCTATGTTCCTGGAGATCAGCAGCGAGACCCCTATGTTCCCTGGAGATCAGAAGTGAGACCCCTATGTTCCCAGAGATCAGCAGTGAGACCCCTATGTTCCCAGAGATCAGCAGTGAGACCTCTATGTTCCTGGAGATCAACAGTGAGACCTCTATGTTCCCCAGAGATCAGCAGTGAGACCCCTATGTTCCTGGAGATCAGCAGTAAGACCCCTATGATCCCGGAAGACATGACAAGGAGATGGGACGCGAGTTATACAACCACTCACCTTCTTTGCCAGTTCTGTTTTCTTCAGCTTCAGATTCTCAACTCGGCGTTGCAGTTCTGCCTTTGCACCTCTCTCCAAGTCCTCCACCATGTTCTTGTCTGCACATCTATTATGACTGGTGGACCCGCACTTTCGGCAAATGACCTTCTCATGGTCTGGGCAATACACCTCGGCCAGTCTGTCAGGATGAGTCTCACACATCACAGGCTGAGTCCCCACCAGCCTTAGCGGTCAGCCAGCTGAGGTTCATCTGTGGGTGGTTTCTTGTGGCTGGAATCTGCTTGTGACTCCTCACACAATTTCTGCAGAGCTTCTTGCAACACTGCATGCAGTACGACACAGCGGGGACAGCGTCACACGAACCGCAGATGTGAGGTTCTTGGAGAAGCTGATGGGCCTCTGCTACCGCCTCTGTGAAAAAGTCTGTAGGCAGAGTGCATACCTCCTTGTACACGTCAATCTCATCAGCATCATAAGCCTCATCAGAGACCAGGATCCTTACACGGCAGAATGGGCAGGTGGCTTTTCGCCCCTTAGCTTCTAGCCAGTGCATCATGCAAAGCTGGCACACCAGGTGGCCACAAGGCAGGAGTTTAGGGACGACAAAGACATCACTGCACACTGGGCACATGTGAGAAGCATCTGAAATCAAATGGGGCAAAAATTCCTTTCAGATCAAAACCAGTGTTGAAAGGATTTTTTGGTTTGTTTATTTCTACAATCTGTCAACCTCTTAGATTTTCTTTAGAGTAATAAACACAATAAAAATCAGTAATCCAAACTGAACATTAGCAGTGTCAATGCATTCAACAGACCAAACTGAACATTAGCAGTGTCAATGCATTCAACAGACCAAACTGAACATTAGCAGCGTCAACGCATTCAACAGACCAGACCGAACATAAGCTGCATAGCAGCGTCAATGCATTCACATTTCTACAGACCAAACTGAACATTAGCAGTATCAAAGCATTCAACAGACCAGACTGAACATTAGCAGTGTCAAAGCATTCAACAGACCAAACTGAACATTAGCAGTGTCAATGCATTCAACAGACCAGACTGAACATTAGCAGTGTCTATGCATTCAACAGACTTCAAACATTCAACATTTGACAAGTACCACTCATCCCGTACCTCCCACCCTTTTCTCATATTTCATTTTCAAAAGTCTTAATATTCAAATTATGCACTGCTTCATTCTATCTTCACAACATACCTCTTTAAGTACATTGGAAATGTACGCCATGTGTCTGCATGCTGTGTGTGGATTTTACCTTCTTGTTTTAATAAAGTTTGGCAAGTCCTCCCCCCCCCCACCCCCCCCCCCCTCCCCCCCCCAACCAAACTCACATGACTTCACACACAACCTAGAAATGTTTTGCATGATAAATACTATAACAGACTAGATTTTTAAGAAATGAAATGAAATGGAATTTAAATGATGTTTAAAGAAAGGATTACAATTTTCAGTCGCCATTTCCTAAACCTATAAAGACAATAACATTTTCAGTCACTGTTTCCTAAACCTTTACAGACAACCTAAAAAAAAAACCCTGCAATTACAGATATAAGTATTCACCAAATCAGTTGAAATGTACTGCAACACTGACTGTGTCAACTAAGGTTTTCTGAGATTAATAATACCTTCCTGCTGATAAGTTGCTTCTTTCTATTGTCAGGTTTCTCCATAGTACATTTCATTCACAGTGTTTTCCCCTCTGATGGACTGTACAAAATATTATGAATGTTTGCTCTGTATACAAGAGTCAGTGTTACCAGTGTGATTGTGCATGCATGTCTGACCGAGGGAGAGCGCTGTGTGAGGGAGAGAGGGGGTAGGGAGGGAAGGGGTGGTGGAAGGGGGTGGGGTAGATCCCAGACAGGTGTGGAAAGATAACATGGACAAGGAACAAAAGAACTACGAGTGTGACGTTTGACGACTGTAATTGGGAGATTACTGAAAACTTTGCAATATATGCTGGACCTACTTAAGCGGGCTGCCTGGGTTACCTGTCTTCTTCCCTTGGGAAGTCACAACCTGCACAGTGCCATCTCATTAAACCTGACCATTGTGGGCGTTTTATGGATAATGAAGTCACTATTTTATTTTTCTGGCCACAATCAATTTGATTTAGTCTTTTTTTCCCTTTTCTTTTTCCTTTTTCATACTAACCCTGTTAGTCCTACTCCAAAAAATGCAATCTGTTCACACACCAACACATAAGCTCTGTCTCAGTGTCTGCTTAACTTTTGTCTCAGGTTGCAGAAGAAATCTCCACTTTGTGCACATGGTCAAGGCTATTTCTGTTGAAGCACTGAACATTTGTGATTGGCTGTCCCTTGGCTATTCATACAACAGATATCTGTCAAATCCCTGGTCATATATACAACAGCCATTTACAAGCTAGTTTCACCTGAATATCGAATACTTTTCTTTTCTTCTAATCTCGTTCTTTATTCTCTCAATGTTTTGATTGTAATATTGGTAAATCATTTGACAAAATACTAACTTTCAGATGGGTTCTCAGGCCAGTCTATACTTAAGATTCAGCCACACAGTAATAATAGCAACTTAAAAAATTCATCGTCAGATTACCTTCAACTTCCTCAACAGCTGAAATTCCACCGGCTTCTGTCTGGTCCATCTGCTTTCCATCCTGAAAATGTAGCGATCAACCTTTTTCACAGAACAGTCTTCCTCCGTGCAGCTGAATTTGGAAAAGTGAAAATCGCTACAGACCCGATTACTAATACGATTTTAGTGTTTTAGTTGTTCTCATTTTGCTTAAGTTTGATGATTATGAAAATACAAGCTATGAAGGAGAAAAAAAATCTTGAGTAATGACAACACCTGTGGCTTTTAGCCGCTATGTAATTGTGGTCACGAATGTTAAAATAATTAAAATAAATTTTCTATGTCTGTGGTGTGCCAACTTTGCCAATGCGCGATAACTCTCGTGAAATTTCGTCAGCTGATCGGCAACACTCGACATCATGCGCACGACGGGTAGAAGGGCGGGAGGCTCGCGAACATTGGAAAACACAGGTGAGAAAAAAAAACACACACAGGTGAGAGAGACACCATGTTCTTAAGGTGAAGTTAATCTCGTCTCTACGCAAGTCTTTCGGTTATGTAGCAGGTGGTGTTAGGCTGTCGTGTTCATTATGGGTTCGTTCGTGCTCTGAAGTGGTCGCGAATACAGTGATTCAAACTCATCTGGATCTGGATCTGGATCATTACGTCGCAGGAGCCAATCAACGGCTATAAGCACGACGGAACAGGGAGAGCGCAAAAATAGTTTAAAAATAGTTTTAAAAGCCACCACTTTGTCCTAACATCTTCCACTGGGTTCAGGTCTCATTGAGTAGCCACAACAGGTATCTACCGGTTTAAAAAATCCAATCCAATTTATAAAAAATATTCCATAATTATGAGATGTTAATGTGCAGGCGCTTTTCAAATTCTCAGAAGGGGGTTGCACGAGAAATAATGAAGGCAAGTTTTTATTTATTTATTTTTTTTTTTTATTTTATCAGACATTGCCATACTAACAAAAGAAAGTTTTGTTTTGCTTTCAGAATCGCTAATTATTGGAATGCACTGCCTGCTAACACCAAATATGCAACTGACATCAACAGCTTCAAAAAACTCCTAGATGAAGACCCAAAATTGAAAGACCTTTTCTTTAGTGTGGATTGAATATAATGTTATTTTTAAGACAGTCATGCAACCAGACCGAAATAAAAATTGAAAAATAATGAGGGGACGCAAATAGGCCGTAAGTCCTAAAGCCCAAAAAAGCCGGTCCCAACTACTACTACTACTATTAAAAAAAAAAAAAAAAAAGCTGGCTAAAAACTCTACTGCTGTCAAGATAATAGTAGGCAGGCGATGTTGATCTGCCAAGTGCTGATGTAAATACACTGGCAGAGCCTGCACTGACGATAACCTCCCCTAGATGATTCCAGTCCCTCGCTGTCCGCACGAAGGAATGAGTGTACTGTCTTGTGTTACAGACAGGTAGTTTGAAGCTGCCAGTGTTTCTGACCACGCGATATTCGGTAATATTGGAGACTTCGAAGTCTTCATACTTGGGGGGGTCGTGTCCGTCTGCGGCCAGCACTCACAGGGGTCAGGAAGTTTTTGGGGGGAATGGCGGGGATGAGATTTCCTGCCATCTTGAACATCAGGTCTAGATCTTTATCAGCCTAAGAGAGAGAGAAAGAGAGTTATTCCAAAGCATGCCGATATCTTGGGCACTAGAGACTATGATGATGATGATCCTTATATCCAAGAGAGAGTTCTCCCTAAACCATGAATGTGAACAGCATTAGTGAGCTCATTCCCATATCGGCAAATTTCAAGGGACACATGGCCTCAGTCAATGGGTTAACAATCAAAAGCATACAATGTACAGACGGATGATCAACAAAGTTTGTGATTGTTTCTGTGAACTCATAATTGACAAGTGAGGTTTTCACCAAATTTGTCCATTTTGTTTCAGCTGGTCTTGGGGAGCAAAATGTTCCCCACATTTAGGGCTGATAGACTGCTTCATAAACGCATGTTCTAAAAATGACAGCCATCGCCATGTCATGTGCAATCTGCAAAATAGATAGGTGAAATTTAATTCATTGTTAAAGAACAAACTGATTTGAAAGATCATTTAAACATAGATTTCTTTTTCTTCTTCTTTGCTTTTATTTATTTTTTTTAAAAGGGATAACTAGGTCTAACAGATTAACAACTTTTGCAGAAAACAAAAAAAACTTTAGTAATTTTCTTGGCAGTTGCTTACAAAAGTGTGGATGTAACTAAAACAAACAAATCAACAGAAAAAAGTGTCAAATTGAAGCAAAACAAAGATCATCACAGAGAGCCTGAAAAAGTAAAACCCATCAATGTTCTCTGTATAAGGCCATGGGCAGAATTTAGGACTTTTTTGTTCTTGGTTATACTAACTCTGTATAAGGCCTAGGACAGAATTTAGGACTTTTTTGTTCTTGGTTATACAAAGAAAATAAGATATTGTTTTGTTACAGAAAACAAAAAGAACGGAAACTGATGGACAGATTAATGTAAGGGCTGCCGAGAGAAAGGAAGAGTTTAGGACCTCCCCCCCCCCCCCCCCCCCCCCTTCCCTCCGGTCCTTTTCTGTCAACAATGTACTTATTCAAACACTTCTTTTTTTTAATCTGTTAGACTGTCATTTTGTATTTTCATTCCCATATTTAATTGCAGATGCTTCAATTGTCTGCAAGTGTCCAGTGTGCCTTGAATATTATGTCAACCCAAAAATCTTGCCTTGTGGCCACCTGGTGTGCCTGCAGTGTGTGCTGCACTGGGTGGATGGAGAGAGGAGAAACGCCACCTGCCCTGTCTGCCGGGCCTACATCCTCTCTCGCAGTCAGCTTCATCAACTGAACCCACCCGATGAAGTGAAAGCCTGGCCAACCGATTTGTACACAGAGGCATTATCGAAGAGCCTCCAGGTTCTGCAAGAACCTCACATTTGCAGCACATGTAGAAATGATGTCACCGCCATGAGTTACTGCATCCCATGTGGCATCAAGCTCTGCCCAGAATGTGCAACCAGACACAAGGAGACCCCTGCAACAGCATCACACACGCTGAAGCCTCTCGATGACCTGAGCATTCAGACATTGATGAAGACCCAGAGTGAGATGTGCAAGATTCATCCTGACAGACGGGCTGAGGTGTACTGCCCCCGACAGCAGCAGGCCATCTGCTTCCTGTGCAGAGCCGGCGACCATGAAAATTGCGAATGCGGTCAAGCGGTAGAAGTGGAGAGAGACATGATAGCAGCGCTTATCATCGTGTTGAGAATCTCCAGGTGATGGAAAAAGAATTGTCATACCAGGTGAGAAAACACAGGTTTATTCATCACTAAAAGACATCTGGAAAAGGTGTGGTGCCCTTCTTGAGGCCTTAATGTATAAGCACCAACCTGGTGACATTTAGGAACTAGGGAATGAAAGGGTTGGGGCAGAATGAAGAGCGGGCAACTCAGCGTTAGACTGAAAGCATTATAAATTGCCATGCATTTCAAGAGGGGGCAGCTCAGCTGTAGACTGAAAGCATTACTAATTGCCATGCATTTCAAGAGGGGGCAACTCAGCGTTAGACTGAAAGCATTATTAATTGCCATGCATTTCAAGAGGGGGCAGCTCAGCGTTAGACTGAAAGCATTACTAATTGCCATGCATTTCAAGAGGGGGCAGCTAAGCGTTAGACTGAAAGCATTACTAATTGCCATGCATTTCAAGAGGGGGCAGCTCAGCGTTAGACTGAAAGCATTACTAATTGCCATGCATTTCAAGAGGGGGCAGCTCAGCTTTAGACTGAAAGCATTACTAATTGCCATGCATTTCAAGAGGGGGCAGCTCAGCGTTAGACTGAAAGCATTACTAATTGCCATGCATTTCAAGAGGGGGCAGCTCAGCGTTAGACTGAAAGCATTACTAATTGCCATGCATTTCAAGAGGGGGCAGCTCAGCGTTAGACTGAAAGCATTACTAATTGCCATGCATTTCAAGAGGGGGCAGCTCAGCGTTAGACTGAAAGCATTACTAATTGCCATGCATTTCAAGAGGGGCAACTCAGCTTTAGACTGAAAGCATTACTAATTGCCATGCATTTCAAGAGCGGACAGCTCAGCTTTAGACTGAAAGCATTACTAATTGCCATGCATTAAAGTTGACAGTTGTAGAGTTTAAAAAGAAAATGCATATTTTTTTTTTAATACATATGATGGCAAGTATCTGCATAATATCATTTGGGCTTCATTCTGCAATACTTTATCATTCCCAATTAAAAAAAATGAACCCCCACACCTCATATTGATACAGATGTTTAAATTCTGGATATGTTGGGGGGTTTGGGAATTATTTTATAAATTAAAGAAATTCCAGGAAAAAGAACCCGGGAGGGTTAGCAGCCAGAGAACTGTACTTGATGTCTCAGACTGATAAAAACTCACTTTGGTGTTTGTAAGTTTGTTTAAATACACACGCACGCACCACCCCACACACACACACACACACACACACACACCACACACACACACACACACCAAAAACAAACAAACAAGTAAACAAATGTCATGGTGGTTGTAAATTAACTCAGTGTCCATCACATATTCCACGACTTGACTACGAGAAATTTAAAGGAGTCGGTATCATCCAATACAACGATTAGTGAATTCAGCAATAGTTGATCGAACAAAGTCGATAGGCCGCACTATTTATAAAGGTAAGGTTACTTTTAGTTATGTGTACACAACTGTTTTTGTTTCAGCTTGAAGCATAAGCGTTTTTGGTGTATATTGTGCTAGGACACTGAGTCCAGTTGGGCCGTGAAAGTCCTCTTTGGAGTGCAAAGTCTGCACATAAGATAATGTTGCTTATAGCCCAGCCGACCGCAAAGGGCCACATCAGGGCTGAAGTCTGCACATGAGAGATCATTAAACATGTATTTTTGAGATCAATGTTTGTGCTTAATCATTTCACCTCTTGTTGTGTGGTTTAGTGTGGACAACAGCGGTGCCCTTAATTGTTGCAGAACTAATCTACAGTCTGTAGAATCATAGGGAGCACAGCAAGACTTGCTTCCAGAATGAAAGAATTTTGGAATCTGATGGTAAATGAATTGGTGTCCACCATACTTAGGGTTAGATGTCCAGTGAATGAATGCATTAGGTTAGCTTTTGAATGGAAAGAAGGGAAGGAAGCTATGTTATTTAACATTAGTATTGTAAAACATGAAAAATGTACTTCAAATTTCCACTCCGTCCATCTCCCCCCCCCCCCCCCCCCCTCCTCCTCCATTCATGTCAACTGTACAGGCCAGTAGTGCGAAGGACATCATCAAGACCCTGCGCAAGAAGTCTGACGACATGTTCAGGGATCTCCAGCTGATGCTGGAAGAACAACAGCAAAAGTTCAACAGAAATATACAAGTGGAGGCAGACTCTGTCATGGCATCGGTCACAGAGCTGAACAACGTTCAGGCAGCCTTGACCCAGAACAGTTCCACCATTGGGAATCTGGTGCAGGGGGCCTCAGGAGCCACTCTAAGGCAGATGGAGAAGGCTTTGACGGCACGCTTGGACCACCTGGAGAAACGGGCCAAAGAGACCAAGGAGGTGAAGCCTGCTGAGTTTGTCCTGGACTTCCGCAGACTGATCAGTCTGAAGAAGGAGATCGCTGGACTGGGTAAAGAAACTTGACAGCTAGTCTGTCCACGCTAGAAGCTTTAGTGTTTTGGTTACATGTCTCTGGTGTATTTTCAACAAATGTTCTGTCTCTGCTGTTGCTTAGTAATTCTGCTGATACAGTCTTCTTCACCATTTCTCAGTTTTATGGATGCCTGGTAAAAAGTTTTTTTTTGATAGTGTAACTGTCATGGAAGCAAATCTTAAATAAATGTTAGCGAACCGCCCAGAAAAACGTAGACAAATGAGTCACAAGACAAAAAACAACACATTTCGACCTTCTAGGAGGTCGAAACGTGTTGTGTTTTGTCTTGTGACTTGTTTGTCTACGTTTTTCTGGGCGGTTCGCTAACATTTATTTAAGATTTGTTTAGATTTCCACCTGCAGTCGTCTCACTTTGCAACTAGATCTGTCATGGAAGCAGTTGTGCAGCTTGTGTGTGTGTGGGTGTGTGTGTGTGTGTGTGTGTGTGTGTGTGTGTGTGTGTGTGTGTGTGTGTGTCCATATGTGTATGTATCTATCTGTCTATCCATCTTTCTCTCTATCTGTCTGTCTGTCTGTCTGGTCAGTCTCTGACCTTTCCTGTTTCTTTGGGTAAACATTAAAACTGAAACATGTACTTGGTGCTTGAGACAGGTCTTTGTGTATCAGGTTCCCAGGCAGTTTTGCTGACTTTAGTGGACTTGTATCATTGAATGGGTCATCATTGTTGATTGACTCATTGAATGGGTCATCATTGTGGATTTGACTCATTGAATGGGGGGTCATTGTGGATTTGACTCATTGAATGGGTCATCATTGTGGATTCATTGAATGGGTCAATCATAATTGTTGGCTGGGATGGGAAGCGAGTCATCGGACAGGTTGTGATTTGGGTTTGTCTTTGAGGAGTGAGTGAGATGTGTATTGCGTTGTCTGGTGTAGAGGACTGTCAACCATCAGCTACCATTTGCTGCACTGTTACTGTATTGCTTTGTCTGGTGTAGAGGACTGTCGACCATCGGCTACCATTTGCTGCACTGTTACAAACATCAGTAAACTGGATATGTATTGCTTTGTCTGGTGTAGAGGACTATCAACTTTCACCCACCATTTGCTGCACTGTTACTGTATCTGCACCGTTACTGTATTGCTTTGTCTGGTGTAGAAGACTGTCAACCATCAGCCCCATTCACTGCACTGTTACAAACGTCAGTAAACTGGATACGTATTGCTTTGTCTGGTGTAGAGGACTGTCGACAGTCAGCCACCATTCACTGTACTGCTACAAACATCAGTAAAGTGGATATGTATTGCTTTGTCTGGTGTAGAGGACTGTCGACTGTCAGCCACCATTTGCTGCACTGTTACAAACATCAGTAAACTGGATATGTATTGCTTTGTCTGGTGTAGAGGACTGTCAACAGTCAGCCACCATTCGCTGCACTGTTACAAACATCAGTAAACTGGATATGTATTGCTTTGTCTGGTGTAGAGGACTGTCAACAGTCAGCCACCATTCGCTGCACTGTTACAAACATCAGTAAAGTGGATATGTATTGCTTTGTCTGGTGCAGAGGACTGTCGACCGTCAGCTACCATTCACTACACTGTTACTGTATTGCTTTGTCTGGTGTAGAGGACTGTCGACCTTCAGCTACCATTCACTATATTGTTACAAACATCAGTAAACTGGATATGTATTGCTTTGTCTGGTGTAGAGGACTGTCGACCATCAGCCACCATTCGCTGCACTTTTACAAACGTCAGTAAACTGGAGGAAAGAGTTGTGACTCCGGCTTGCATGATTAGAAATCTTCCATGGTGAGTACGCTCTCTCTCTCTCTCTCTCTCTCTCTCTCCCTCTCTCTCCCTGTCCTCTCTCTCTCTGTCTCTCTCTCTCTCTCTCTCTCTCTGTCCCCATTACTGTAAGTTTTGTCTGCTTGAGGTAACAAAATTAGAGTGTGTGATAGCCCTGCTTGTGTTGTTGCAGTGTGTACAATATGAATGTGGGTTACTATGTGCATACATGTGTGTGTGTGTGTGTGTGTGAGTGTGAGTGAGTGTGTACCTGAGGTCTTGCATTTTCTCAGGGACTATAGTACTATTTCTAGTGGAGCTAGACCTGACTATATATAGATACTGACAGCATCTTCCCAGCCACCCCTTTCATGGGATATAAGTTTTATATAAACCTTATAAATCTTTAAAGACCAAAGCGAGGGCAAACATGTTTATTATAATAGTTATAAACCAGCAGGCCATCTTTCTTTACACATTTTCTGCATTTATATTTAAAACTAGATATATATATATTGAAGCATGATGTTCATTCCTTTTTTTTAAAACCGGAGATAGTGTTGATGTGTGTTGTCTAATTATAGCATACAAAGTTATTGTTCAATGTGATATTTGTTGCTTTTGTTTGTGTTTTCCAAATCAGGAAGGTTGTATTGAGGAGAGGTTTGAAGGATGAACATGGGCTGTACCTTGGCCTTTTCCTGGAGTGTAATACAGAATCCAAGTCGGTGTGAGTCTTGTTGCTGAGAAATATTTGTTCTCACATTTTTCCTTTTAATATAATCGTATGTATATATTTGTAGTGCCAAGAGTTGCACACACACACACACACACACACACACACACACACACACACGCACACACACACACACACTCATACACTAAGATATACAGTCAAAAATTAAACTGTCATTTGAATGTGTTTTTTTTAAAGCAGTGATAATTATTTCCTGAAAATGAGAGGGTCAGATTCAGTGCCAAAAACTCATTTCTTCAGTTTCATGGGGTCACAAAAACTCATTTCTACAGTTTCATGGGGTCACAAAAACTCATTTCAACAGTTTCATGGGGTCACAAAAACTCATTTTGACAGTTTCATGGGGTCACAAAAACTCATTTCAACAGTTTCATGGGGTCACAAAAACTCATTTCTACAGTTTCATGGGGTCACAAAAACTCATTTCTGCAGTTTCATGGGATCACAAAAACTCATTTCTACAGTTTCATGGGATCACAAAAACTCATTTCAACAGTTTCATGGGGTCACAAAAACTCATTTTGACGGTTTCATGAGGTCACAAAACTCATTTCAACAGTTTCATGGGGTCACAAAAACTCATTTTGACGGTTTCATGGGGTCACAAAAACTCATTTCAACAGTTTCATGGGGTCACAAAAACTCATTTCGACAGTTTCATGAGGTCACAAAAACTCATTTCAACAGTTTCATGGGTCACAAAAACTCATTTCTACATTTGCATGGGGTCACAAAAATGTTAACCTGTTCCCTGCCTGGGACGAGTAACGTTCGTCCAGAAAACTGAAAATCGCTTCGCACCAGCCGCCGTGGCGAAGTGGTTAGCGTCACGGACTCCCAGCTTGGAGGTCATGGGTTCGAATCCCATCAGAGTCATGTGGGTTTTTCTGCCCCGACCGGCTCCTACCCAGAGTTGAGTTTGCTGCGGATTCAGTTGGGAAGACTGGGACCACACAGTCGAGTTTCATTCACTTAATGGATGCGTTTCTGAGAGTGTTGCTCAAATTTCCTGACCAACACTGCAGGTGCCTGTATCTCTCGGGCCTGGTTGACGCTGGGATATATTATGAAAGGAAGCGTAGAGTACAGCCCTGTCATGTAGTCTCAGACCGAAATGGAAATCCGTAGCATCATCTTCATCATCCTCATTCTCATCGATCAGCATTAAAAAAATGTCTCAGATCCTGTGGCCCTTCATGCCCTGCTCTCATGGTAACCTCAGTTTCGATGTCTTCTCCACATCTGTGGCCTTGGTTTGGTTCCGTCGGGGTCACCGGTATCGGCGAGTCCATGGGGGCTGTCGTTGGACGGATGTGGTGGCGCCCTCCGGAGGGAGAGCTCACTCATGCCGGCTCCGCGACTAAGAAATTATTGTCGTCAGTAGGGGGTTTAGTAGGTGGTGTCCTGCGTATGTTAGATCAGAACAGGTGCCACTGAACACCACTGAAGAGACTCGGCAGCAGTGCCGTGTCTCCTCCGGTGGGTTGCCGCTTGACGACTTGACATTGACTGCTCCCTGTGGATTGCCGGTGCTGGGACTATGGCGGGGCCGACCGGGCTGTAGCTGTGGACGGGGTGTCGGAATGAGCGGCGTGAGTGCACTGCCTCTGAGGTGGTGCAGAGGTTGGGACAGCAAAAAAAAAAAAAAGAAAAAAAGAAAATCGCTTCGCCCGGGACGAGTGTGTCTCACCGTAACTTCATCACAGAAAGCAGAAAAATTTACTTGGGAGACGACCATCTAAAATGTTCTCACCTCTTCAACTGGTGTCAAGGAACGGCCCCTTTCCCTTCACGCGAGCAGCCAGCTGACCATATGTTATGCAGATTGCGAGTTGAGAGGTTACAGCTGATAAGCATATTCAAGATGGCAGCTCAACCTAGCACTTCGTCGACGCGTCCCGTTTTCAAGCGTTACACTGCCCTTGATGTTTTAGATGACATTCTAAGGTATCAAGATAATGATGAAAAGACCTTTGAGGATGGGATCCTGATACTAGCGATGAGGAGGAGATGGATGGGAATCAGCACCATCCACTTTTATCGGAGATATATGCTGGTGATGATGTGGCTTCATTGTTCTGTACACAAGACAGCAGTAAAGAAAGCGCCATTAGCGTGGGTGACGAAGCGGAAATAGCCGAACCCGTGCCATCAATGAGCACTGCACCCCCTCCTTTCTTGAGGGACGGGGTCGTGGACGTGGTACAGGCTCAGGACGATGGTGAAGGTCCGGTGGAAGCGACCGGGGGCGTGGCATGGGGCGTGGTCAGCAACAGCTGATCAAAGAATGGCGAGAAAGAGGTGCACAGCCCTTCAAGCTCTATTTTTCTTTTGTTGTTGTTTTTTGTTTTGTTCTTTTTACTACATGATTCTTCATTCCTCGACTATTCATTTTTTGTATTTCTCTTCTTTGCCCTACTTCTTACTGAAACCACATAATTATGGCAAATAATGACTGTATGGATAGGTGGGAGTGTGTGTGTGTGTGTGTGTGTGTGTGTGTGTGTGTGTGTGTGTGTGCCTAGGCATTATTTATTTCTGTATGCAAGTTTTCCATATAAGTTTGTTCATGTTGTAAAACACAGAAGCACTCATCCACAGCAGATTTTTTGTTTTGTATCATTGTGGTGTTTTTACATTCATGTGTGTGTGGTACTGTTAGTGTGTGTTTGTGTTTGTGTGTGTGTGTGTGTGTGTGTGTGTGCGTGTGTGTGTGTGTTTGTGTGGAAGCTGTTTGTGTGTATGCGTGTGTTTGTGTGTGTGTGTGCGTGTATGTGTGTGTGTGCGTGTGTGTGTGTGTGTGTGTGTGTGTGTGTGTGTGTGTGTGTGCTCAACTGTGGGTCTGCTTACTGTGTGTGGTGTGTGTGTGTGCCCAATTGTGGGTCTGCTTACTGTGGTGTGCGTGTGTGTGTGTGCCCAATTGTGGGTCTGCGTACTTATTTTGAAACTTTTATTCTGTATTTCAGATTCTTCAGTTTCTGCATTTCAACGACAGTGCAGCCATGCCAGTCAAAGGTGATCCAGGGTATGACTGGCTCTACAAGATTTAACCCATTCTGGATCATCTGCATGAAAAGTTCCGGGAAGTGAATTTTTTTCTCACCTGTGCGTGTGTTCATGATTTTGTCAATGCTGTGACCAGACCGAGTGCCATCGGTGAAAGAAGACCACATGGAGTAAAATTATGAAGCAGGGAATGCAGACAACCTGAGGATTATGTCCAAGACTTTGTACGGCAAGTGATGGATTCCTAGATATAGAACAGCGTGGCAGTAATGTAAGTATTTGTTAAAAAACTAACACAGTTCCTACAGTGTTTTGTATGATAACAAATGCATGCAATGTGTGTGTGTTTTTCTTTTTTCTTTTCAACAGACAGTTGCTTATTTTTTTCTTCAGACTTTTTTTCCCATGGTTGTCATTTTGAACATTTACCAATAAGTATTATACTATAACAATTTGGACCACACTGTATACTTACAGTGATGCTGAGTAAACACTAACAGAAGTTTTTGTCAATGTTTTACAGGTTTTATGTGTTGTAACATGTTTGTGTTCAGAAACTGTTCTTTTCTTGTAAAACCACCATTTTGTTACATCCCTGTCCATCCCCTAATGGCCAACAAAACTGGATTATGTTATATAGCATCATAGCTTGGGGTAAAAGGAAAGAGAAGCCATAAAGTCTAAGTCATATGTCAACAAATAAATAAGCAGTGATTGAGGTATTGAACCTACCCCAAATAATAAAATTATGCCCCTTTCTAGTAGAATTGGGGTACCCCCAGTAACATACAGATTGTTACACAGAGGAACATTTATTGACAACAATATGAATCCCAGATGTTTGTAATGTTGTTGAGCAAACATAAAAGATATTTTTGCTGTGTTTAGTGGGCTTTTATTTGCTCGATTATTCTAAAACTCTCACATTGAAAACAAAACAAAAACTGTTTTATCACATGTTATTGGTGTGAACCATCATCATAACCCACAAAACCCAAATAGAATGATGTGAAATTGTAGACAAGGGTATAAGGAAGTAATCCACAAAAAATCTAACAAATAACTCAACAAATGGATGAATAATGTATGTTAGTGAACATGCCATGAAAAGCATGATTATGCCCCTTTTACCCAACAAATAGTACCCCCAATTATGAGCAGATTGTCATCAAGAACAACATTCCTTGGGATTTATATGACTGTCTTGTGTTAGTGCTGATGTTGAATAATTAGTCACACCACTTTTTCATTGTTTACACTGATGTTATATGGTGCAATTTGTTTATGTATACTTGAAAACTGTTCTTTCTGTAAAACCACCAATATATGTATCCCTGTCCATCCCCTAATGGCCCACAAAACTACATTATTGTTATATAGCATCAAAGCTTGTGGTATAAGGAAAGAGAAGCCATAAAATCTAAGTCATATGTAAAGAAATACATAAGCATTGATTGAGGTACTGAACCTACCCCAAATAGTAAAATTATGCCCCTTTCTAGTAGAATTGGGGTACCCCCAGTAACATACAGATTGTTACACAGAGGAACATTTATTGACAACAGTATGAATCCCAGGTGTTTGTAATGTTGTTGAGCTAACGCCAAAAGGTATTTTTGTTGTGTTTAGTGGGCTTTAAATGCTCAGTTGTTCTAAAATTCTCACATTGAAAACAAAACGGAAACTGTTTTATCACATGTTATTGGTGTGAACCATCATCATAACCCACAAAACCAAATTAGAATGATGTGAAATTGTAGACAAGGGTATAAGTAAGTAATCCACAAAAAATCTAACAAATAACTTGGTAAATGGATGAGTAATATACATGTTAGTGAACAAACCATGAAAAGCATGATTATGCCCCTTTTTACCTAAAAAATAGTACCCCCAATTATGAGCAGATTATCATCAAGAACAACATTCCTTGGGATTTATATGACTGTCATGTGTTAGTGCTGATATTCAATAAATAGTAAGACCACTTTTTCAGTGTTTTGACTCATTCTATTTGGCGCAGTGTGTTTGTGTATACTCGAAAACTGTTATTTTTGGTAAAATTTTTATAATTATGTCAATTTCTGCTATACTAATTATCAACATAATCAAGCCATTTTGACAGGACATTGTAGACAAATGCATAACAACAAAATGTACAAAAAATCAAAGAGATCTGTCAAGAAATAAGTGAGCAGTAATCATTTTATTGAACCTACCCCAAAAAGCTAAATTTTACCACGGCATATAGATATTCAAATGTGCTATTATAATGTGGCAGTAAAGGGGTTAAGGGGGTCACATTTTATAACTGCTAGATTTACTGACCCCCCCCCCCCCCCAACACACACACACACATGCACACACACAGGGTGGGTGTTATAAGTATTTTATTGCTTGACCCTGTTCTAACGCCATGCAATGATCATCGGAAGTTCGGTAACAAACAAGAGGCGAGTGATGAATATTCATGGAACTTTTGATGAAACTATGTAGGTTGACATTCACGCACAGTGCCAAACACATTCACACCTCCATAACGGAGCCATTTTCATTGTCTGAATAAGCCATATTGCAAAGATCACTTGACTTTTCTTCCATTCGCTGGATGATCTTCGCAACCCACAGCTGAACGGTTGGTCTGGATTCGGAAAAGCCCAGTTTCATGTAGTTTTCCATGCTTTTGGCGCTTGGCCAAACCATGTGATCTTGTTGTCCAACCATAGACTGGGTAGTCTATTTTGACGACTCATTTTTCAAATAGAAGAATTCTCAAGTGGAAGTTGTTCATTGGTTAAGAATGTTTTGAAACATCAAGGAAAGTGACGTTTTTATTGACTTTGACCGTGACAGATCAAACGAAAGTTCCTTATATGGGATGCACTGCTCAAAGCTGTAATACGTATAAGAGAAAGTCATTGTATCACTGTAAACTTTGGTACGTTTTAGTGGTGCACTGGCCATAATTCTATGCATCAGAGACACACATTTGTGCAGAAGAATTATCACTGAAAAGGGAAAGAACTTGGGTGCTGGGAATGCAGAGGGATTGGGAATTTCAAGCCGACAGGATGACTGAGTGTTGCTGATAGTTTGATGCTGACACATTCAGCCACTGGGAATTTCAAGCAGACAGAATGACTGAATGTTGCTGATAGTTTGATGCTGACACGTTCAGCCACTGGGAATTAGATGACTGAGTGTTGCTGATAGTTTGATGCTGACACATTCAGCCACTGGGAATTTCAAGCAGACAGGATGACTGAGTGTTGCTGATAGTTTGATGTTGACACATTCAGCCACTGGGAATTTCAGGTCAACAGGATGACTGAGTGTTGCTGATACAGTTTGATGCCGACACATTCAGCCACTGGGAATTTCAAGCCAAAAGGATGACTGAGTGTTGCTGATAGTTTGATGCTGACACGTTGCTGATAGTTTGATGCTGACCCGTTGCTGATAGTTTGATACTGACACGTTCAGCCACTGATTTTGCTTCATGGACACTTTGCACACATGGTGGTCTTGTTGTGTACAGATGGTGGTTTGTACAGATGGTGGTCTTGTTGTGTACATATGGTGATTTTGTGTACAGACGGTGGTCTTGTTGTGTACAGATGGTGGTCTTGTTGTGTACAGATTGTGGTCTTGTTGTGTACAGATGGTGGTCTTGTGTACAGATGGTGGTCTTGTTTTGTACCGATGTTGGTCTTGTTGTGTACAGATGGTGGTCTTGTTGTGTACAGATGGTGGTCTTGTTGTGTACAGATGATGGTTTTGTTTTGTACAGACGGTGGTCTTGCTGTGTACAGACGGTGGTCTTGATGTGTACAGATGGTGGTCTTGTTGTGTACAGATGGTGGTCTTGTGTACAGATGGTGGTCTTGTATACAGATGGTGGTCTTGTTGTGTACAGATGGTGGTCTTCTTGTGTACAGATGGTGGTCTTGTGTACAGATAGTGGTCTTGTTTTGTACAGATGGTCTTGTGTACAGATGGTGGTCTTGTGTACAGATGGTGGTCTTGTTGTGTACAGATAGTGGTCTTGTTGTGTACAGATGGTGGTCGTGTTGTGTACAGATGGTGGTCTTGTTTTGTACAGGTGGTCTTGTTCTGCCAAAGCAGAGTTCCGCCTCCTGAGGACAAGAGCTGACAAAGAGCCATTTTGCAGACGTGAGTAACCTTGATGTGGTGGACACCCTGTTGGATTCCTGTGGGCTCTCTCATTGGTAAGGGCGGAGGGTTTGGGTCTCTTGTTAGCATGCATCTACCTTTGTACCTGGCAACGGATAGGTACCTGCGCTGTGCATCACGAAATTTGTGGATTTAAGAATGGCATCATTTTAAGAATAACATGCAAGCATTTTCACCTCCACAGAACTAGGACCTTGTCCCAGCCCAGGCATAGGCCTTTGCAGAAGACTGGTTTCTCATTTGCTGTGGTAGTCCGGGTAGTGAACAATCATGAATATTTCTGAAATGTGTGCTCCCAAAGTAACATTCATACCATAACTTCCAGTGCCGACAATCTAGGACAATGAAAAAGCTCACATGTGCACATAAATGCTTTGTCAAGATATGTGAAATTTTTAATACTGACCACTATTCCAAATCTCCGAATATATCGACGAACGGTTTCAGTTGAAACCCACCCTGCATGTATGTATTGCCTTAGGATTAATTAAAGTAGCTACAAGTTGCGGCCATGTATTGCTGTTGAGCAGAGAAGAGTACTGCTGACAAAAAGTAGAGCTGAGAAAATGTTGTTCTTGGAGTTATGTTCCATGGGCTGCAAGGTCCACAGACTGTGAGAAACTAGAATGATCACTTCTGCAGACAGTGAAAAACTAGAATGATCACTTCTGCAGACAGTAAGAAACTTTCATGTGCTGGTATGGAAGTTTGGGTGTGAAGAGCAAGCGAGTATTGAATGATGTGGTGAATGTGTGTAGCAAAGTGATTGGAAGGAAGCAAGTTGGAATGCAAGAATTGTATGACAGACGAGCGGAGAGGAAAGCAAGAAAGATTGCCAGTGATGATAGCCATGTCTTAGCAAAATATTAGGAAATTTTACCATCTGGATGTTGTTTTAGGACCATTAGAGTCAAATCTAGGGCACAAAAAAACTTTTATACCCAGGTCGATCCATCTTTTAAATTCATGTCTTTTGTACCACTTTTCATGCTTAGTGCTGAGAGGGAGTGGGAGAGAGAGAGGAGGGAGAGAGAGAGAGAGGGTGTGGGCTGGGGGTAGGGTGTGTGTGTGTGTGCTTTTATGTATATATGTGTATTTGCATATAATATGTGCTTATGTGTGTATATATACATATACATATACATATATATATATATATATATATATATATATATATACTAGCAGGGGCACCCGGCGTTGCCCGGGATATGAACATTCTTTGCGATACTCACGTGACGGCAAACATGTATTAATTGTTTTGATTTACAATCAATCCCCCCCCCCCCCAACATCTTCCCACCCCCTCCCCCCACACAAATACACATTCTCTCTCTCTCTCTCTCTCTCTCTCTCTCTCTCTCTCTCTCTCTCTCTCTCTCTTTATACATTCTGTTGTTTTCCGCCTGCCTCTGGCCCCTTTCCTCTGGATCTTCCCTAGTATGTCGAGATGCTTTTCTCGCTCGATTTTCCGCCTGCACTCACTGTTCCCATTCCCATTCTTCTGATTGCCCTTAATTTTGTAGGAATAGGCTTTGTGCAGAAGTAGTTTATTTCAACGGGTCTGTGTCTAATGTAAAAATAGTGTATCAGGCTTTGCACTATACAATCATTTTTTCTGGCCCCTCTCATTCCTCCCTTTTCATCCCCCTACCCTGTCCCATCCATGTTGCAAAATTACTTACCGTTACTGGACATACACATACCGAATTTTATCAATAGCGGTGTAAATTTAGAAAATAACGGTTTTTAACGGTCAGTGTTAAGTTTTGGTTCGTAAAATTTGCATAACATTGTTCAGCGCTTAAAACTGTACGTGCATACGGAATGTTATCAAGAAGGGTGAAAATTTAGAAATTCAGAAAATAACGGTTTTTAACGGTCAGTGTAAAGTTTCGGATCTTGAAAATTGTATATCATTGTTTAGCGTTTAAAACTGCACATGTATATCGAATTTCTTCAAGAATACTCTAAATTTATGAAATAACGTTTTTTAACGGTCAATTTTAAATTTAGGTTCGTAAAAGTTGTATATCATTTTTCGGCATTTAAAACTGCATATGTATACCGAATTTCATCAAGAACAGCCTAAATTTTGAAAATAATGTTTTTAAACAGTCAAATTTAATGGTCATAATGACTATCTAATGACCGTATGTTGCCCGCTGGATGTTCCTGTAGGCTTATGTCAAGTTTGGTGGCGATCCGATGACTCTCGTGGCCGCCAACCTCAAAAGATCGGGTTTTAAACAGTTTTTATAGGGTTTGGCGTTTTTAACGGTTTTTAACTGTTATAAATAACGTTTCTTAACTGCCAAATAACGGTTCTAATTTTCGAGAAGTAGCCCTGTACCTGTGCAATGTCACAACGGCCATTTGATGAAAAGCAGAGGAAAAAGGTGTCTTTGAAACCGTTATAACAGTTTTCATTAAAAATTTTTTTGGCAGAACGACAGTTTCAGGTCCGGGTTGGCACCACTCTCTCTGATGTTCATGAGCAGGAGTTGGGTGTTCCACAAGGGAGCATACTGTCTCCTGCCCTCTTTAGCATCAAGATCAACAACATTGTCAAGTCTGTTCAACAGGGCTCAGACTGCTCATTGTTTGCGGATGATTTTGCTGTCTACGCAACTGGAATCCTGTACCCGAGTGTCCAGCGCAGGCTCCAGCTTTGTGTGGATAAAATTCATCAGTGGGCGGATGAAAACGTTTTCACTTTTTCTCCTATGAAGACACTTCCATAATTTTCGTCAGTTTTTTGCAGATCCTGTAATTCAAATAGGGAAATCTCCCATTCCGGCTGTCAAAGAGGCCAAATTTCTAGGAAATATTTTTGACCAAAAACTCAACTTTCTCAGCCACATTAAAAACCTCAAAACTTCTTGCCAGAAAGCTCTGAATATTGTGTGGGTCGTAGCACACACTGACTGGGGCGCTGATCAGAAAACTTTGCTGCACCTCTACAGGTCTTTGGTCTGTTCCAAACTGGACTATGGTTGTGCTGTGTACGGCTCTGCAAGACCGTCTTACCTAAAACTCTTGGAGCCTATCCACCATCAAGGGCTTCGTCTCTGTCTTGGAGCATTCTGCACCACCCCTGTGTACAGCCTGTATGCAGAGGCAGGTGAACCCTCACTATCCAACCGCAGGCTGAAACTATCTTTGAATTACAATATCAGACTGTTCTCTGAGTCGGAGAACCCTGCTTATGACTGTGTCTTTGACCCTCAGTTTCAAAGCAAATTCGAAAACAACCCTAACTGTATTCTGCCGTTTGGTCTTCGTATGCAGCCTCACGGGCAGAATGCAGGTCTAGACCTAGGAGTTCTGTCCGATTTTTCCAAGTTTCCAGATAAGCCTCCGTGGACCTTTTTCACACCGGAGATTCGTTTCGATCTTGCAGCTTTTCGCAAAGAATCTACCAGCTCTTTGGCATACAAGGCATTGTATGCTGACCTCTGTTTAAAATTCCCATCCTATCAGAAAATTTTCACTGACGGTTCCAAGTCTGAAGATGGAGTGGCCTGTGCAGCCTGTTGCCCTGGTGCTCCTTCTCAAACATTGTTAGAACATATTCCTTCAGATGCTTCTGTTTATTCTGCTGAACTTACTGCTCTGGTTCTGGCATTGAGGATAAGCTCTCAATCAACGAAGAAGGATTTTTTGGTTTTGTCAGATTTGCTGTTAGCTTTGGAGGCCATAGCTGGTCGCAACCTTCAGCATCCCAAACTTTTACACTTTTTTAAAATAAAAACTTTTTACCAAGTTGAAAGCGGATGGTTACAACATTATTCTGGCTTGGGTTCCTGGTCATGTTGGCATCGGAGGGAATGAAATGGTTGGTTGATTGGCCAAGAATGCCACAACAGAGAAACTGTTAAACACATCCATCCCCTTCTCAGATCTGAAACCCAAAATTAATGATTATGTAAGAGACCTCTGGCAGGAGGATTGGAATACACAGACGGATAACAAACTCTTTCAGATCCGTCCAAACCTTAAGGAGTTCCTCTCATCTACGTCTGGTGGTCATAAAGAAGAAACAGTTCTGTGCCGGCTGCACACCGGCCATTCATATTTTACCCATTCATACCTTTTAAAGAGTGAAGAAGCTCTGTGGTGCATTCCATGTCATGTGCCACTCACAATGAAACATATTCTTTTAGAGTTTTGGGACTTGCATGATGTGAGACACAAACATTTTACAGCAGATTTCATGAAAAACCTTGTTCAGAGACGTTCTGCCAGACAGGATCTTTGAGTTCTTGGAAGAGATTAACATTTTTCATCTGATCTGAGTTTTTACAGTGGAAAGATTTTTAACAAACTTTCGGATGGGTTTTTCGATGTATTTTAAAGAATTGTGTGAATGAATGACTTGTGAGTTGATTTTAACGTGGTGACAGCCCTGATGTGGCCCTTTGCGGTCAGCTGGGCTATAAGCAACATTATCTTAACTAACAGCTGTATTGGTCATGTATCATTATCATTATCCTTAACAACTGTAGTAGTTTGCTGAGCTCCGTTTGCTGGTTCCAGGTATGATTGTTTCTTATTTTCAGGTATTGAGCATTGCTTTGGCCATGGCAGTTCTGACTGGGGGTTCCCCAAGTTTCTGCCATGTCATGTAAGTCTTTGGTGCTTCCGTCAGTTGTGTTCTTCTCTGTTTGTCTGTCTTCTCATGTTCCTTCCATGCCTCCTTACCCTGTCAACGGAGGTGGTATTCCATTGTGTTTGATGACCGAGGAAAGAAGCCCTCCCTTACCCTGTCCGGTGTTCCATTGTGTTTGATGACCGAGGAAAGAAGCCCTCCCTTACCCTGTCACAGGTGTTCCATTGTGTTTGATGACCGAGGAAAGAAGCCCTCCCTTACCCTGTCACAGGTGTTCCATTGTGTTTGATGACTGGGAAAGAAGCCCTCCCTTCTTACCCATGTCGAACAGTGGTGTTCCATTGTGTTTGATGACTGAGGAAAGAAGCCCTCTCTTACCCTATCACAGGTATTCCATTGTGTTTGATTACTGAGGAAAGAAGTTGAACTAGAGTTAACTGCTGCAGACTGGTTGTCAGTGAGATTTGGATTCTGACAAGTAAGTTATTGTTATCATTAAGAGCACTTATATAGTGCCTGCCCTTGGCTAGAGACGAAGCCCAAAGTGCTTTACAATCCACACTCTTTGGCACAAAGGGCTGCCTACCTGGGCAGAGCTGACTGAAGAGCTGCCTGCTAGGGCTTCATTCAGTCGTTTCCTGTGACATCCAGTCAATATTCTTCACTCAGTTTCCTTCCTTCATTCTTTCGATTTTTCACGCAGGGTACATGCAGTGTGAAACGCGTCGTCCATTCCAACAGCCACACTGGCCTTCTCTTCGCAAAGTTGATGATGGGATTTTACATGTGTGCAAGATGTTAAGCGTGCATTCACGCACAGAACCTTGGTTTATAGTCTCATATGAAGGACTTTTGGGGAATTGGAATCAGAACCAATATTAACTCTGAGGGAATAATCTGCCTGTACTGAAACAGCCCGGTGGAGATTCGAACCTGCAATCCCAGGATCACTAAGAATATGAGACCAGCACTCTACCAACTGAGCTATTCTGGCCCCCAAGTTCCGTGAAGATGGAGTATGGCTGCCTTAATGGCGGTATAAAAAATGGTCATACACACAAAACTCCACTGCCTGTCCATACAGGCTGTGTCCGCAGGAGTATCAGCCTGCGTATGCAGAAAGAAAAGAAAAGAAAGAAAGAAAGAGTGACTTTGCAATGAAGCATTTGAAAAAATCTGACAATTAAAAAAAAAAAATCGTTTCTTAAATAAGGATTTCAGCCAATGATTATATTGTCTTTGTTCCTTCAGTGTGATGAGAAAAAGTTTGACTATAACAAAAAGTGTAATGATGTGTTTCTGTAAAGTTATCTTGCAGTGACTATATTTTTGTGTAGCAGTTTTAGTGTTGTCAAACTGAACAAAATATGCCTTCGTTACTCAGCTTTAACTGAGAGGGTCACCACTGATAAGATCTGTGTGTGTGATTATTTTAAACCCCACCATTAATGAGCCACTTTAAGTCTTCAGATATGTATGAAAATGATAATGAACTGAAGAGGCAGTGAGATTGGTTTTCCCCCCCCCTCCAGTTAAGTTAAAGGGTGTAATATAAAAACTATACAGAACATGAGTTTGAATTTCTAACTTTAACAGAATTCAGTGTCAAAGCTAGGAATTTTTGAAAACTTTAATGAGACTATTATACAAAGTTTTTGTTTTTCAATTAGTAGACCATAGCTTATCAAGCGTCGTCCAGTTTTTAAAGTCATGTGTACAGTATGGAGTATTCAGAATCACTTGATCAGTTCCAGCTACCCCTTACTTCCACAAAATATAGAATGATGATATATAAAGAATGATGGTTTGGTATTACTAAGACTAAAGTTGTCTACATGATGAGCAGGACAGGCCTCAAAATAGAACCTCAGCATTTTAAAAGTGTAGGAGGTATTTAGAGGCCATTCACCGAGACTATATTGGTATGTTCACAAGATCTTTCCCCATACTTGGAATGCTAATAAAGGATGCTTACATACTTAGACTTAGATGCTCCCGCATCTTGTGACGCATGAGGCAGTCAAGGCGCTCCACTGTGCATGGTCCTCAGCCAGTTTGGTAGTGTCACTCCATCCTCTGTTAATAAGTCTGAGGTCTCTCTCCACCGTCTGTCGCCAGCTCATCCTGGGTCGTCCTCTTTTTCTCTGGCCTGCTGGGGTCCATTTAGTGGCTTGGTTTGCAGGTCTTGAAGAGGGTAATCTTAAGACATGACCCAGCCAGTGGAGGCGCCGTCTGCAGACGATGGTTGACACGGGGAGCTGTTTGGACCTCTGCCTGCCGTGTTCATTTGATACAGAGTCTGACCATTTGATGCCCAAGATCAGAAGCGTCGAGTTTCTTCTCCTGGGTGGTCTTCAGTTGCCAGGTTTCACAGCCATATAACAGCATTGAATTCACACTGGAGTTATCAAATTTCAGTTTGATTCTAAGGGAGAATTTCTTGCTGTTCCATATTTTGTTCAGCTGGTTGAATGTTGGTGTTGCTTTCCCAATACGACACTTCAGTTCATGGTCGAGGTCATTGGTGCTGTTGATAGAGCTGCCTAGGTATGTGAAGGATGCTGCTGTCTGTGCATAAGAATGATCATCATGGTCAGTGATAATACCATGTCATTAAGTCCAGAACAGAAGAGATGTAATGTTATGCGACATTATGTATTTCAGGAGGACAGTGCCATTGACTGAGACGATACTGGTATCTTCACAAGATCTTACCCCTTACTTTTAAGATAAAGGGCGTTGCTGTGTGCACATAAGATCCGCAGTACTGTCATTTAGAAAAGTGGGGGAGTAGGATATGTGTGGTTGTTTTTTGTTTTTGTGTTGTTGTTTTTTTCCACCAGTTTGGAGGGTGTGTGTGCATGAATGTGTTTATCATGTCATAAATATATAAGAATGAAAGTGTGAGTGCACCATACATAAGACGCTTTGTGTCAAAGAGAAAGTAAGCATGTGACACCAGCCGCTGTGGCGAAGTGGTTAGCGTCGCGGACTCCCGGCTGGGAGGTCGTGGGTTTGAATCCCACCAGAGTCATGTGGGTTTTTCTGCCCCGACCGGCTCCCACCCAGAGTTGAGTTTGCTGCGGACTCAGTTGGGAAGACTGGGACCACACAGTCGAGTTTCATCCACTTAATGGATGCGTTTCTGAGAGTGTTGCTCAAATTTCCTGACCAACACTGCAGTTGCCTGTATCTCTCGGGCCTGGTTGACGCCGGGATATATTATGAAAGGAAGCGTAGAGTACAGCCCTGTCATGTAGTCTGAGACCGAAATGGAAATCCGTAGCATCATCTTCATCCTCCTCATTCTCATCGATCAGCATAAAAAAAATGTCTCAAATTCTGTGGCCCTTCATGCCCTGCTCTCATGGTGACCTCAATTTCGATGTCCTCTCCACGTCTGTGGTCTTGGTTTGGTTCCGTCGGGGTCATCGGTATCGGCGAGTCCATGGAGGCTGTTGTTGGATGGACGTGGTGGGCCCTCCGGAGGGAGAGCTCACTCATGCCGGCTCCGCGACTAAGCAATTATTGTCGTCAGTAGGGGGCTTAGTAGATGGCGTCCTTCGTATGTTAGATCAGAACAGGCGCCACTGAACACCACTGAAGTGACTCGGCAGCAGTGCCGTGTCTCCTCCGGTGGGTTGCCTCTTGATGGCTTGACATTGACTGCTCCCTGTGGATTACCGATGCCGGGGCTGCGGCGGGGCCGACCAGGCTGTGGCTGTGGACGGGGTGTCAGAATGAACGGCGTGGGTGCACTGCCTCTGAGGTGGCGCAGAGGTTGGGACAGCAAACAAACAAACAAAAAAAATTAAACATGTGACTGTCCATCTGCAAACAACACAGACATTGCATGGTGAGCATGAGTTGGTCTTTGTTTTGAAAAAAAAAAAGGAAGACAGTGGGAAGAAAAATAGGATGGAGGCCCCACCTATTAACAAACGTAAAAAAAAAACCCAACCCCCCCCCCCCCCCCCCAGCAAAAGTGGAAAAAGTTAAAAGTTGGAGGTTGGAGGAAAAGAAAAAAGAAAAAGAAAAAAAAAAGAACGATCATCATGGTCAGTCATAATACGCTGCCAGTAAATCCAAAACAGAAGAGAAGTATTTTGTCAAGAAATGCGAGATTGTGTATTTCAGGGGGACCGTGGCTACACTTTGACGCGCTCTGCAGGCGGAATGATGTGGAGAATGGAGTTGATCAGCCATTTGGTGGTTGGTCATGAAACTAGGCTACATTCACTCTTTTCTACCAGTTGGTCATGAAACTAGGCTACATTCACTCTTCTACCAGTTGGTCATGAAACTAGGCTACATTCACTGTTTTCTACCAGTTTGGATGAGGATGCTAAGTTAGGAACAGTTAGCAACAAGCAACAAAGAAATTTGAATCAGATGATGCTGCAGTTGTTTTGAAAATGTCCATATCTAATGATCAAACATACACCAAGCCAATGTTAGGTACTGTCTGTGTCTCTTATAACATTCAGAGTAGAGAGAGGGATGTCCATATCTAATCGTTAAACACACACCAAGCCAGTGTTGGGTACTGTCTGTGTCTCTTACAGCATTCAGAGTAGAGAGAGGGATGTCCATATCTAATTATCAGACACACACCAAGCCAATGTTAGATTCTGTCGGTGTCTCTTACAGCATTTAGAGTAGAGAAAGGGATGTCCCAGGTGGTGGTAACTATGGAAACAGGTGTATTTATTTCGGGGAAAGAATGCATATAATGTTATGCAGCTTTTTGTCAGGTGAAGAAAAACAAAAGCAAGCTTCTACCTGACCAGACAGTTAAACTGAATACACAGCAAGAGTTGCTCACAGGCGTGACGTACTTGTTACAGGTTCTGCTGGATCCAGTGAAAAGCTATGTGCAAGATGACAAGATCAATGTGGAGGTGCATATTGAAGCTGATGCTCCCCATGGGGCCTGGTGATAGCATTCCACAGGGTTTGTACACTCCTGAAAACTCCTTGAATTATGAGAGCCAGTTTCAAGGCCTTGAAAACCCTTGAAAAGCAGTAAAATGTGGGTTCTGTTGACCAAACCTTGAAAACCTTTTAAAATCAAGCCATCAGCTCCCAAAAATTTTTATGTTGCAAAAAAAAAAAAAAAAAAGAAATGGCAGTTTGATTTTTCTGTGTTTAGGTTGATGAAAAATCATTTTAAAACAAAGTTTTACAACATCATCGCGATTCCGCATTGTCATCTGCTATTTAACCAAGGGAGATAATTTTAAACTTCTCAATTTTAAAACTGTACGCGCGTGTGAAGGTCTTAGTGCTTCCTGCTTGTTCAGTTCTTTGTGACTGCTGGTTTGTGAACAAAGCTTGAAAATGCCTTTGGGGGGGGAGGGGGGGATGTGCTTTGAACCATCTGTGGTTGGATAAACCCAAGTTTTCTGACTGGGCGAGAGAAGACAAAGCAAACAAATATGCCACAGTCTGCAAAAAAAGTTTCAATGTGCGAGCTGTGGGCGAGAGTGCCCTGGTTAGCCACAGCAAAGGTAAAAAGCACACATGGCTCCATTGGCGTTAAGCAAATCTTCAGCAGCAATACCCATCTTGTACTTTTTGAGCAAATCTTCGGCAGCAATAGCCATCTTGTACTTTCTTATAAACAATATATGGCAGCAGCAGCGTCAAACACGAATGTTGTGTTGTGTCGCCATTAAATCCTGATCCTGATGTGTCCGTGTGCGAATCCAGTACCAGCTCTTCTACCACAATGGACTCATTTTGCTCAAAGACAGATGTGCTGAAATCTAAAATTCTTTGGACACTACACACAGTAAACTCGCACCAAAGCTTCAACTCTTGTGAACAGAATTCTCAGCTTTTTCAGACAGTGTTTCCGGATGGTCAAATCACCAAAGGATTTCAGTGTGGCCAGGGAAAAATCCAGGTATTTGGTGACATTTGGCATTGCACCTCACTGTCGAAAAAAAGAAAAAAGAAAACAAGAAGAATCAGTCTACATGCTATTGTTTAATGAAAGTCTATACAAAGAACTGAAGCTTAAACAGCTTGATAACCATGTGTGCATTTGACTTTCCAGACTTTTAGCAGTTCTTTTGTGTAAAATGACCTTCTAGTTAGTACTAATAGTACTTCTGCTTACTGCTGTGTTAAGTAACAGAAAACAGGTAAGGGGTGTATCTATTTATGCTTGTGTTGTATTCTTGAATTAGAAAAAATTTTCCTCGAAAACTCATTGAATTTTGTTATTGGGAGTCTGTAGGAACCCTGAATCTAAGTGAGACATTGAAAAACACCGATGTGTGTGCATGTGTGTGTGTACATGTGTGTATGTATGTGCCTGTGAGTCAGTACCAGGTTGTATGCTACAACATACTATACACCATTTCAGGTACAGCTTAATATACTGTTGTTGACCTAGTGTCGGCCAATTTCAAACTGATCACATGTTGTATGGGCATTGTGGTCAAAGAAGCCTTTGTTCCAACAGTGTTCATCATGACATTTCAGTTGGTAAAGGGGGAATCTTTATCCGTGCCTGCCTTCTCTTTCCCTGTTTACTTAATAGTACGTTGCTAAATAACCAGAGTAAGGGTTAACAATGTACTATTAAGTATGTTGCCTAGTGAATTAACAGAAGGAAAGTTTGAAAAAAGTTACGTTTGTATAATATGCATAACTTTTCAACGGTTAGTAATTGAGCATGACATGCAGAATAAGAAATTTTGTTTGTAATTGAATAAAGAATAATATGAAACAGAATTGGTGTGCTTGTGAGTGCTTGATTAGGTGCTTACCTGTTTAGAATGTGAAAATAACAGGTGAAAACAGGTTGCACATCCTGCTTGTCATTCTCAAGAGCTTGTTCTCAAATAATCCAGTCAATGATGTTCCACAGTATCCAGAAATAAGTTACAGCCTTTTTCAAAGGAAAGTCAGTGTGGATTATACCTGTCTTCCATGCAGGTAATCCAGGTAAGAATAAATGAGGTACAGTTCAGTTTTCACATTGAAATCACGTGCTGATAACACACAAAAAAAGCAAAAATGGTCACTAACAACAAATGTAATAGTTAGCCCACACTGTCGTCGTTTACCTTTGAAAGGTTTAGAATAATCTGGAAGCGCTGCACTGAGTTTTTCTTCCCCACTGAATAGCATGTTGAGATTCCCCTCGCCCAGAGGTACTCACCAGTTATTGTCCATGTCGATCACAAAAATCACGATTACATGGTGCTTGATCTAAATCAAAACTATCACCCACAACACCAGTTCATTACAATGTCCATAACATCTTCTTCACCAGTTTTTTCCACAACAGCATCGGCAAAATCATCTTCAAACAAGTTCCTAATTCTGTCATGTTCTCCTTTGGGCGCTGCCATTGTTGTTTGCCAGACAAGTTGAGTCGTGCTCTGCATTACAAGCTGCTACTACCTATAAACTAAGCTAAAATGCTGAAAACCCATGTTCTGGGGCGCTCTCAGTCATTCAGGCAAATGAGTTTGTCACTGAGCCATTGTTTCGTATCTGTGTGTGTCAGTAAAAGTAGGCTCGCAAGGCTCACCCTACAGCGCGACTTATGTCACGACAACCAGTGGCAACCATGACGTAATGGCGCAACTTATGTTGCAACAACCAGCATAAGGGTTGAAATATGCAAATGAGTTCTTCCAACAAATTGCTGATTCCTGAAACACTCTGTTTTCATTCTGAAAGCCAGCATATTTCCAGTGAATGCAAACGTGCTCATTGTAATCTTTGGTGCTTTGTATTTTTGTTTTTCTTTGATGATTTTGATGTATAAATCATGTTCATCTTTTAGTATAATTTCATTGTATCTGTCCTGTTCATGTTATCAAACAAGTTTTTGAAATGCCCCTTTTTCTTTTTATGCCATATTTTATCATTTCTTTTTCATTCTTGGTTGGTTAACCTGCTGCTGAGTTGTATAAACTCTAGCTGAGCTTTACAATGTATCCTATTTCAAATGGACTAATACTGATTTTTCTGGGATTCCTTGGCATTATGATGGTGTTTATAATGAACATGCTGATCATCTGGCAAAACTAGATTTAAATACAGGTGAACCTTGTCATGAATCGTTGGAGTGTGTGGTAAGGGTGTTGGACAAGGCAAAAGTGGAACAGAAGACCAGAACAAAGTTCAGAAAGTTTCAACCAGCCAGCCAACTAACCGGAAACTTTAGCTAATTACTCCAAAAGTTTCAGATATTCATGTGCAAGGCCTACATTTTCCCACACATTTGTTATTCTTAAACTTACCATTCTCCTAGAAGAAATATGACTATGGCAGATTGTTCCACTAACTGCAACTGATCATGGAACATTTCTTAATAAGATAGAACTGTCACAAACAGATATATCCTTATTCCTTTCCAGAGACAGTAATGAAAAAGATATGTGGCCGCCAACTACAGCACATGTGACCTCGGTCAGTTGTCAAAATGTCAGAAGTATGACGGGAGTTTTTGTTTTTTGACAATGAATATCAGTTGAACTCATGTGGTGTGTTATCAATGTTCCAACTTCAGTGGAGAGGTCACAGAGAAGATTTTATTCCTGCTCAAGGTCGGAATAATGGGACATTAAACAGATCAGAACATCCTTGACTCTATACAGTTTACTCCCAAGTCACTACATCCGTGGAAAGAAAGAAACCAGTGTTTAAATTAATATTTTTTTCAGCTTTCCACAACCTGTGTTTGAGTTACCATGTCCAAGGTAACAAAAGAAAATAACAGGCTACTTCAAGCTTGGCTTTCCACGGCATATGCACAAGTCTACACATTTGGGGCAACTGTTAATGACACTGAATACTGTGAACAGGTACACCAATAGTTACGTTCCACTTTAACCATCCAGAAAGCATGATTTTGTGATAATGAATTTCTGAAAGAACTGAATAAAATCTTTGAAACATTTTGTGTTTTCTTTCTTTTATATGGTGTTCTTCCATATCTCATGCTCACAAAGGGATGTAAAAAGAAAATTCAGATTAAACTAGAACCCTATTGTACTTTATAATTCATACACACCACACAATGGAGGAGAGAGTGAGTTGTAGTGTTTGATGTGTTTGATCTTCAAGTGCAGCCAGCCATTGTTGTTTCCAGAAAAATCTCTTGACATCAGTGTGGACTTGTTTGCTGTTGGTGGTAGGTTCAATGGGGATGAAGTTAAGATCTGTGTGCTGGGACTGTTCTTTCACCGTTGGTGAGAGTGAGTCTGTCAGGAATGTAGTGAAGGAGGTGGTAGTCATTCAAAGGTGGTAACAGCATCAATGTTGTGTGTCTGGCAGTAAAACCAGTCGGAGAGAGGTATCCTTTGTTTTAATGTAGTCTGGATAATTTGTCTTCATTTACTTTGCTAGTGAAAGAGTTGTTTGTTCCCATGAATGAGCTGTCTGAGTCTTGAGGCAGTGCCTGTGGGCATGATGATTGTTGTTTTTTGTTTGAAATGTTTGAGAAGATGGGAGAGAGATTCAAGAGACGAGTTGAATGTTTTCATATTTGCTAGCATGAGTTTGTGATTGGCTTGGAGTAGAATCTTGAAGTAGCAGCAGTGAGAATGGTATAGTTCAGGCTGGAAAGAGTGTGAACAAGACAATGGGAGTGATAACTGAGGCAGTGAGAAAGCTGAGAGGAGATGCAGATTTACATGTTTGGAAGTGTGTTTTTGCATAGCCGAGTATGACTAGCTGGATGACGGGTGATGGAAAATTAAGACGGGTGAAAAATGGCATGGATGTACCAAAAGAAATGGCATCCAGCATTTTGTTGTAACGTGGTTGTAGTTGCTATTTTTGATGTTACATACAAATGTGTATGTATCCGAAAGTCAAGAAAGGGCTGAGAGGCGAGGTAATTCATTAACGATCACACACACTTGGGAAAATCATGACATGAAGCAAAAAAAGACTAAACAAACAACAGCTTGAATCGAGTTGGTTTGAAAGTGGGGTGGACTGCAAGCGGACATTGAAACATAAAAGCAAAAAGAGAATCACTGAGCTGCCACACGAAGGAACAAGCAATTCATAACAAAACAGACACAAGGTGTTTTGGCCTATTGGGTCTTCTTCAGGCAGAACAAACAACATTCATAACGATGGAAACAAAGGACAAGCAATTCATAACAAAACAGACACAAGTGTTTTGGCCTATTGGGTCTTCTTCAGGCAGGAACAAACAACATTCATAACGATGGAAACAAAGGACAAAAATTTCATAACAAAACAGACACAAGGTGTTTTGGCCTATTGGGTCTTCTTCAGGCAGGACAAACAACATTCATAACGATGGAAACAAAGGACAAGCAATTCATAACAAAACAGACACAAGGTGTTTTGGCCTATTGGGTCTTCTTCAGGCAGACAAACAACATTCATAACGATGGAAACAAAGGACAAACAATTCATAACAAAACAGACACAAGGTGTTTTGGCCTATTGGGTTTTCCCCAGGCAGGACAAACAACATTCATAACGATGGAAACAAAGGACAAACAATTCATAGCAAAACAGACACAAGTGTTTTGGCCTATTGGGTCTTCTCAGGCAGGACAAACAACATTCATAACGATGGAAACAAAGGACAAACAATTCATAACAAAACAGACACAAGGTGTTTTGGCCTATTGGGTCTTCTTCAGGCAGGACAAACAACATTCATAACGATGGAAACAAAGGACAAACAATTCATAACAAAACAGACACAAGGTGTTTTGGCCTATTGGGTCTTCTTCAGGCAGACAAACAACATTCATAACGATGGAAAATATTATGATAATAACTTGTATGGAATTATGGGTAGTGGCATTTTCCACAAATGTAGCTGGGAAGGAATGTTGTCCAAACTGAATTGCAATCCCATTCACACAATGTGTTCTGTCCATTCATAGTTTCTTCCTGGAAGTCAGTGTTGTCCCATACCACTGTGTTGTATATTGAGACCTGTTGATAGAAGATGGCACTGGATTTATCATTTCAGCTTCAGCGATACAAGTCTCAACTCGCTAAAGTGTTTCTGTGAGATACAATGCCCAAGTCCATTCAATACGTTAACAAGTCTTCCTGATCCTGTTACGTGTCTTACCGCCATCCCTAGCATGAATGACCTGCTTTGGTGTGATGTATTTCTTGTTTGCTAAGGAAATAATGTCCTGTGACATAGATAGTATCTTTTGCTTTACATCTGATGGAACATGTACATATGATCCAGTTCAAATTCACATGTGAAACCACAGATCCAGGCATGCAATGAAGTTGAATAATTCAGCAGGAACAATTTTCAAAAGATTGTCTTCATTTCCATCATCTGAAGAAGGAGGCCATGAAGCTATTTTTGGAGTTGTTCTCAAAACATTCCTCACTGAAAGAGCAGACATGTAAAGTTGCTTCCATTCATTTTCCGAATCATCGCTTGCAGCTTCTGCAGTTCTCTTTTACTGTTTTATCCCAGTCACAAGTCTTTGCCTTACTCACTGTTTCACAAGTCTGCTGACATTCAGCATTAGAGTCTGTAACAGCTGAATTCCTCTGGACCTTAAGATCCTGAGTATAGATGACATCATTGTTAGACTCATTACTCTCTAAGTCACTGTCTTCTGATTCATCACTGTAGTCAGTTTCAGTGTCTTCTAGTTCTGTGCTAACAACAATGCTCTGACCAGCACTGGAAAAATAACACCACCTGTGACTTGCTTTTGCACCTTTGCCCTGCAAAAACAATGTAGGAGTATACTGCCTGAAGGTGTGTTTTCAAATATGTGCTTTTATAATGTTTGCTCAAAGAAAAATTTTCCACTTCTTGACATGTTTGCCTAAACAGTCTGTTGAGCTTAGTGACGGTGACAGTTCTTCCACCCTTCCGCAGTTGTGGTTCTATAATATTTATACAGAATGAGTCAAATGATTTCTGCAATGGGCGTGGTGAACACAGGGTAGAAGTTGATTGGGATGAACCATCACAATCAATTGTTTTGGCCTTCACTGTTCCCTGGGTGCTGTATGCATCAGATTCTGTACCAGGAGTTGTGATACCTGTGAGAGCAATGAAAATTAATATTAAAACTAAGGCAACAGGCTCAGAGACAGGGAGGGAGGGAAGGAAGGGGGCAAAAGGAGAGGGAGGTAACAGAGAGAACAGGGAGGGAGATTAATAGAAAAAGTTTTGAAATATATAAAATATACTGAATTCTTAAAACAAAATAAATGATAACAACATAACCGCAGTCACCATCATCATCCCCATTATCATCATCACTTAATAAATACAATAACAAAAACCATCACAGCAATTGGTAACTCTCAAAAGGCAGTAATACTGGCACTAAACTAAAATGGGGGAAGGAAGAAAGTGGATTTAGATAAGCATACCATGAAGTTCCACCGATTAAAAAGTAGCTTGAGAGTGAAGGTACAAAAAAAAATGTAAGACTAGGAGGAGAATGGTGACTGGATGAATGAATATGAAAGAAAACTGATGAAACAAAAAGGATGTTAGATGAGAGAAAAAAAAAATCCCAAATGACAAAGTTGGTCTAACTTTTTTTTATTTGTTCTTCAAACAAGGATCTATGAAATTTTCTTTTTGCAATTGTCAGCATCTTGAGCACATCACTCAAGTGCACAGTGACACACATACAATGACACTTGTTATAAACTTCTCAATAAAAACAAGAACAGCAGCAGCTACATGCACACAGGTGCCCAGCATGCGTGCAAGAGAGAGAGGTCTTCAGTGTGAAAATGGGGTGAGTATGTGAACTTACTCTGCCTCCACAGCTGGAAAGCCTGGTCTGTACTGAATGTCACGGAGGACATTCTCTGAAGACTGACGACAGCATCATAGAATCCTGCTGAAGGGCCTTCCTGTTGGTATCTGATAAACCAATTACATATTAATGCATATTTATACACACACACACACACACACACTGCTAATGTTTTAACCAATCAGGATCTACAACTATGCATTCAAATACCCATTCCCTTACATATGATTAAAAGTGAAATTTTTACATTCAGACACCCATCAAAAGTAAAAAGTTATCTATGCTATATGTAAATCATACACGTCACTAAAATGTATGCTGATCGTCCTTATGTCGGTCACATCTTTCATTTCTAGAAAATAAAGCTACATATCAAATTACCAAAATCCTATTTATCTTGATTCTGTACATCGCATAGATTTATAAGTGCAGAATTCATGCTTTGTAACATTTATTTTTGATGATCAATGCTTATTATTATAACTATTATTATCATCACCATTAGTATTATTACTATTTACATCTGTTTTGACTGAGAAGCCACATAACAAACCTTCTTCTAGAAATCTTGTAAATCTGATTCGCATCAACACTCGCTCTGCTGAAAACCGTTTCTTGGACCGATCTGCTTCTTTCCGCCTATGTGTTTTCAATGCCCAAGCTCTGGGTACTGGAACTGAAAAACGGTCTGCCCTCTCCTACTTCATCCATGACAACAACGTTGATGTCTTCGCTGTGACCGAAACTTGGTTTCGTGCTGAAGGTGACGAAGCTAAGTGCCGTGACATCGCTCCACCCGGCCACCACACCATCTCCTTTCCCCGTCAGTCCCGCGGCGGCGGCATTGCATTTGTCGTCGCTGATTCACTCTCCCCTTTCCTCTCCACCAAGTCCTCCTTCCCCTTCACCCACACCTCCTTCGAACTGGCACAACTCACCCTCACCTTTCCCCACCAAACTTTCCACCTCCTGTGTCTGTATCGTCCCCCTCCAAACCCTAAGAACCGCTTGACTGACTCCACCTTTTTCGATGAACTCCCCGATCTGCTGTCCTACTGCAACTCTCTTCATGGCTCCTACATCATCGCTGGTGACTTCAACATTCATTTTGATCGCCCCTCTGACTCCACCACCTCCAAAGTCATCGACCTCCTGGACTGCTATGGACTGGTTCAGTGTGTCCACGCTCCCACTCACATTCGTGGACACACATTGGATAATATGATCCACAGGGTTGACCAGGCTGTGGTGAGTTCTGTCACTATCGACCACACCCTCCCGTCTGACCATGTCTGCCTCGTAGCTGATCTCCACCTTTTCCGCCCTCCACCTCGCAAAACGTACGTTCAAGCCAGAAACCTCTCCGCAGTCGACATGACTCTCTTCAACGCTGTCCTCCATTCTCACCTGTCTACTTCACCGCCGACCACTCCAGATGACCTCAACTCCCTTCTCCTTCGGCTCCTGGACCAGTACGCTCCTGCCTGTGGCCGTCTTGTCTCCAAGAGGCCACCATCACCTTGGTTCTCCTCCGTTGCGCCTCAGCTGCAAGAAGCCAAGCGTGAAAGACGCAGAGCCGAGAGACAGTGGCTCAAGTCCAGTCTGACAGTTCACAAGCAAATTTTCCAAACTGCCAACAAAATTGTTAACAGCCTTGTTCACGCTACAAAATCTGCCTATTACAATGCCAAAATTCTTGCATGCTCCACATCCAAACAGCTGTATAACATTACTAACACTCTTCTTGGTAAAACTGACTCCTCTCCTCTTCCTTCCAATCTCCCACCTTCTGACCTTCCACAGGCTTTCTCTGACTACTTTGTCAACAAGATCACTAATCTTAGGCTTTCACTGGACTCCCTGACTAATACTCATGCACCATTTCCCGATCCCCCTTTCTCGGGAACTTTCCTCACTTCCTTCCATCCTGTTTCTGAGGTCTTTGTAAAGAAAATCATCATGAAATCTGGCATTAAAACCTGTGAACTTGACCCACTACCAGCTTCTTTCCTCACCCATTGCCTTGACACTCTACTCCCTCATATTACCATCATCATCAACCACTCCCTCTCAACTGGCTTCTTTCCTTCTTCTTTCAAATCTGCAATTGTAAGACCTCTTTTGAAAAAGACTACTCTTGACCCTGACAATTTGAAAAACTACAGACCTGTGTCAAATCTTCCGTTTCTTTCAAAAATTTTAGAGAAAGTTGTTCTTGACCAACTGTTAGACCACCTTCATTCCAACAGCCTTGTCTATCCCCTTCAGTCTGCTTACCGCTCTGGACATAGTACTGAGACTGCTCTTCTCAAAATCTGTAACGACATTCTGACTGCCCTTGACTGTAACAATGTATCACTTTTGACTCTCTTGGACCTATCTGCTGCCTTTGACACTATTGACCACTCTATCCTCATTTCCCGCCTACATCACTCTTTTGGGCTTGATGACACAGTCTTGAGTTGGTTTCATTCCTACATCACTGATCATCAACAAGTAGTTTCTGTCAACGGCCTTTCTTCTAATCCCTCTTGTCTGACCTACGGCGTGCCACAAGGATCTGTCTTGGGCCCTCTACTCTTCATTCTCTACTCTTATCCTGTCTCTTCTATCGTCCAAGAACACCTACTTCAGCATCATTCCTTCTCTGATGACAATCAGCTGTATGTCTCTGGGCCTCTCTCTGACCTTCCTCTCATGATCCAAAACACCCAGTCTTGTGTAGCCAACCTTAAGGACTGGATGACCCGAAACAAACTAAAACTAAATGAAGATAAGTCTGAACTGATCCTGATCACCCCACCAAAACTTCAAAACCACCCTTCTGTTCCGACTTCCATCAAACTTGTTGATTCACCTATCACTCTCTCTCATTCTGCCCGCAACCTCGGTGTAACTCTTGATCAAACCCTGTCCTTCCAACAGCATGTCAGCAATGTCTGTCGCACTTGCTTTCTTGAACTCCGTCGAACTGCTTCTATTCGCCATCTTCTCTCAGAAAACACAACAAAAGCTCTTGTCTGCGCATTTGTTCTATCCCACCTGGATTACTGTAACGCTCTTTTGTCTGGCTCTCCCTCTCATCTCATCAACAAACTTCAAAGAGTTCAGAATCATGCTGCCCGTCTCATCTTCCGCACTTCTAAATATAACCATGTTACCCCATTGCTCGCTCTCTCCACTGGCTCCCTGTTCAGCTAAGAATATCCTACAAGATTGCCTCTCTCTGCTTCAAATCTATCGAGTCTTCCTGTCCTGAGTATCTCACCCACCTGTTACATCTTTACACCCCATCTCGAGCTTTACGTTCCTCATGGTGACACTCGTATCTACAGTATCCCCACTGTTCGCACTAAAACCTTTGGTCAACGTTCCTTTGCCTATCAAGCTCCAACTACCTGGAATCAATTGCCTCGCTCTCTCAGATACTCACCCTCACTGCCCACATTCAAGCGCCTTCTCAAAACTCATCTGTTTCCTAGGTAACTTCGTCTTCCCTGTGACCCGACGTTTGCAATGTGTGATGCGAGTGTCTGCTTTGTGTGCGTTCGTGTCTGTGTGAGTGTGTGTTTGCGTGTATGCATGCTTGTGAGTTTGTGTCCTTGCTTTGGATTTTGATGCCTTTTTCTCATGTATGATTGTTATATATTGTGTGATTTGATGTCTGTTGTGATATTGTAAACGCCTAGGGCATTCAATTGATTAGGCGTCATAAATGTTCATAATAATAATAATAAATATTTTGCCATAAATTAGTGTGCATTCAGTAATAAGTCTTAAACTGCATTTTGGTACAGTTGTACTGGTTTGTTTTGATTTGAATATAAAGGACAAACATGTATCAATTAACAAGCAAAAAACAATATCTTTGTCAGCTGCCAGACTGGGACCCACCAGACTAGCGCACACTCACATACTCAATGACCATGGTAAAACGCATTTAGTGGCTACTCAGCAGCTGACATTCTACAGCACACATTGTTTTTATGCCAATTTGTTTTTCAGTGAAGGGATGGGGAAGAAGATGGGAAAGTGTAAATGAGAACATATGACACACACACACATTTGCACACACACACATTTGCACACACACACACACACACACACACGTCATGTCATGGAGATAATAAAGTGCTTGGAATGGAATGGGATGCCAGAGGGGGTGGGTAAGGTGGGGAGGGAAGTGGGGGTGGTGGTAGAGAATGGTAGGGATAGGTTAGAATTGTAAGCGGTTTGTGAAACTGGGCATCAAGGACCACCCTTCTCTCTCTCTCTGATTAATTTGTCAGTCTGCATCAGCAACATCCCCTAATTGTTTACTGAAGTTCTGTCTGTTGTCAGCTCAAACAGTGGAGCATGTCCTAAGCTCATGTAAAGTAGCCCTGGCTCAAGGAAGGTACACATGGAGGCACAACCAAGTGCTCAAAGAGATTGTACAAGTAGTCTGGGCTAGTACCAACACCACAAAAGGGAAAATCAGGACTCCAAAAGCACCCGCAACATTCGTCACGGCAGGAGGCAGCAAATCATGGCCAAGAACAACAGTGCCACTCGGAACATGCAGGCAGAGTCTGCTGGACGGGGCAGATGACTGGGAGTGCACTGCAGACCTCCCAGAATGGAAGAGTCACCCAGAGATCATCAGCAAGAGTGGCATGAGCCAGACATAGTGTCCACTCTCGGTCACCAAGCAGCTGATCATGATCGAGCTCACGGTGCCATATGAGAACAAATGGAGGCAGCTCAAATCTACAAGACTGAAAAGTATGCTGATCTGGCAAACAGCCTGAGGAGAGAAGGCTATCAGGTCACTGCAGAAATTGGAGCTAGAGGGTTTGTAGGAAACGCCTGCATACACCTCATGAAACAGCTCTCAGTTGCAGGAGGGAAAAAACCAGAGCCTGAAAGCAATGGCAGAAGCGGCAGAGAGATGTTCAAGCTGGATCTGGTCAAGAGGAACAAAAGTGAACTTTATAAGGCTTAATTCATACAAATATCAGGTGTCCCTGTGGCTCAGTGGTTAGAGTGCGAGTCATTAAGTGAAAATAAGCATGTCCAGAAGGTCATGGTTCGGATCCCAGCCATGGCTCGTCCAAGATTGGGGGGGGGGGGGGGGAAGGGCAGCAGAGGGACATCCGGAGTCATGAACCGGGTGTGGCCCAACCCCCCTAGAGTGTCAGGAGATAAGGGCCGAAACACTTGCTTGAAGGGGGCTTCTCTTCTGAGGACTCTCTGCTGCCACGCTCTCCACGAGTTTCTTTCTACTGTTGTCAGCACGATATTTGTTTGCTCATGACATGTTTGTCATTCACTATGTGAAGCGTGACACCTCCTCAAAATTTAAAGTTCTTACTGTCATAACACAAATGCTTTAAATACTTACTTGACAGTTTTTTCTGGACACCATGTTCCTGTGGTGGTTGCACTTCCGCTTGGTCTTCTTGCATAAAATGCAGATGGGTGGCAAAACGTTGGAACTTGTTCCTCTTCCATTTTTTCTGTCGTTGTGGTCTCACGTTTTTTCTTGGTGAAACTGTACCAGTAGCTTTGCCTTTCTGAAAACGCACCTGTGCTTGCTCTATTCTGCGTTTGCGAACCGCATACAACGCTGGGGGTGGTACCATGCATTTTCTGGCTTCGAGTCGAAACACAGAAGCTTTTGAGCGATCACCTGTTCTTCTCCATCTAAGACCGTCCACTGGTGCAGGATCGTATAGTTGTAATCCATCGAATGTCAGAAAATTGTTCTAAATAGGTAGAAATTTCACATTCATAATAATGAACAAGACAGTCGTCTGCATGTTAAGGGAAATAACTCGCGATGAAAACAGCTGGTAAAAAGACGTTTTCAGCTTCATTAATTCGCCAAATTTTTTGCGTTCTACTGATTAATTTAGATAGGTTCGGTGGTTCTAGACTATAAAATTTTAATCTTATGTTATCCAAGTACCTTTAGCCAAAAAAAAAAAAAAAAATTTCAATGCGGTTTTCTAGCCGACGAACTTGAACGATAGAACGATGTGGCCCTCGGACTAATAAAACACTTTATTCACTGCTGCGGCTACATTGCACAGTGACTAAGAATTTACTATTGTCTTCACACAAAGAGGGTCAGAGCTGAAGTGAGGAGATGATCGCATGCAAGCAGTGGCTGGCAGAGACAAAGAGGGGGCTTTCCCAGCAGCTGTGAGGGGCTATTCATTAATGTTGACAGGTGGTGCCAGAGCTGCACTTAGGGCTGCTGCAATGGGGTACTGTTGGCCACACTCCTGTATCTAAAGGGCAAACTACCATGTATAGAGCATATCACTACAGACAGTCCAGCCAAATTTCAATAAATTTACCAGGAAAATGGGGAGGGGTTAATGGAGGCCTGCCATCCTGGCCTGGAAGGCAGCCAGGGATGGCACCGACACAGTCTCTGCAGGAAGGCTGTTCCACTCCGGTATGGTCCTTGGGAAAAAGGGTTTGTGACAGTAGTCAGTGCGGCTCTGTGGGACGTCATAGTGAAGGTGGTGGGCGCGCCTTGAAGAACGTCTTCTGGCGCTGACGAGGGGAAGGTGCTGAGAGTTGACGCAGGCCATGCCGTGGTGGATTTTGTAGAACATGGTGAGTCTCGCTCTTTTCCTGCGAGTCTGCAGCGTTGGCCATTCTAGATCGCTGAGCATCTCTTCAATGCTGGATGTTTGCCGGAATCGGTGTGAGACCCATCTTGCCGCCCGCTGCTGAATCTTTTCCACTGCCTTGATGTTTCCATCAGTGAAGGGGTCCCATACTGTTCCAGCATATTCCAGTATGGGTCGCACCAGTGCCTTGTATGCAGCCTGCTTGATGGACTTGCTGTTTAGTCTAATGTTTCTTCTGATGAAGCCAAGGGCTTTGTTTGCCTTATTAGTTATGTTGATTATGTGGGGCTTCCAGTCCGTGTCATGCATGATGGTAACGCCCAGGTATTTTGCCTGGGATTCCTCCTGGAGCATATGGCCGCGGAGCTGGTAGTAGTGGTGGAGGGTGGTCAGGCGCCTGGTCATGTGAACTGTGGTGCACTTCTGGGGGTGGAAGCACATTTTCCACTTCTCCTCCCACGTGGCGAGTTTGTCGAGGTCTTCCTGTAAGTTCTCCTGGTCTTGCGCTGAACAAACATTCGTATGACAAGCTGTGTCATCCACGAAGAGCCTAGCTGTAGAGGTCAGACCGGTCGGCAGGTCATTGATGAATAGTAGGAATAGGGTCGGGCTGAGGACCAAGCCCTGTGGTACCCCTGACTCTACTGGAACAAACTCTGATTTGACCCGTTGACGACGACGGACTGTTTCCTGTCATGTAGGAATTCCTCAATCCATGCGTTGACCTGACCGCAGATGCCAAGGTGACGACGTTTGTGGACAAGGAGGCTATGACTCACCTTGTCAAAGGCTTTACTGAAGTCTGGGACCAGTAAGTCTTCCTGCAGTCCATCTTCAAGTGCTTTGGAGACCTCGTCGACAAAACCCAGTAGCTGCATCTCACACGAATGGGCACGACGGAAACCGTGCTGTTCCTTGCAGAGGGTCCGGTGCTCCTCGCAGTACTCCATGATGGCACTGACCAGTACATGTTCCAGCAGCTTGCAGGGTATGCTGGTCAGCGAGATGGGCCTGTAATTTTCAGCCTTGTATCTTCCACCCTTTTTGAATACAGGGCTGATGCGGGCGGTTTTCCAGTCCTTCGGGACAACTCCAGTGTCGAGAGATGCTTGGAAGAGGAGTATGAACTCTGGGGCTAGTTCCATCGCTAGTTCTCTAGAGAACTATAAAATGCCGATTCTGGCTCACCCACCTCTGCCAGCTCCAACCGGCTAAAGCCGGTTTCGCTGCTGCTCCGGCGGGTGATCCAGAATAGGCATTTTATAGTTCTCTCTATAAGTAAAATAAATTCTTAAATAAATTCTTATACAAGTCATCATCAAGTTCTTAACAAGTACTTAAATAGATTTACAAACAAACATAATGTGTAGGATTATCTGTTTTTAACACTAATTTAGAAAACTTTTGAGACTTCAGTTTTTGCTTAATCCTTCGTTTTTCTTGATCGTTTTCAATAACATCGTTTTCTTTCATACATTCATCAAATGCGTCTCTATCTTTCATGTGGAATAAAACCACTGTCTTTAATTGCTCTCTAAAGTCTTTTAAAACTGAATTATATTTTTGACTTAAAATCCATACACTTATCCCAGCATGTCTTCCACTGAAAGCTAGCTTTGATAAAGCATTTCTTTTTTTGACTATATCCTTCTCTGCTGAACAATCATCTATAATAAAGAGCGTTTGTGTTCCTTCGAACATTTTAAAGAAATGCTCTAAGCACTCACTCAGATTATTGCTGGGATCAATCAAATAGATTTCATCATCTGTCCATATAAACCTTCTATTGTGATATGATTTATTCCATTTTAAGGTTGGACAAAAAATTACAATATGATCAAAATTATAACGATATATTGTTTCTAATAGGTCGAGGACAAATATTGTTTTTCCACAACCAGTCTGTCCACAAATTAATGAACAATGAGGGGTTTTTGTCATAAAGTTTAACATCGGCATTGACACCAAAGTTGTCTGCTCCATAGTTTTATAACATAATTTAATCTAATCCAGTTATTGTTTTTATCATACTCTCTGTCAAAACTTGTTCAGTATAATAAAACCCTATAAGGCCCAAATGTGTAAGATTAATCCAGTTCAGTTCTGTAAGATCGTTTCTATTTAGACTAATATCAATTTTGTTGCTTGTTGTCATGACCTTAATATCCTCGCCATTGTAAAGAACAACGACAGTAACTTTAAGTTTGTCAACGTCTAAGTTTTGCCAGCTAATAAGAATTCCTTTCATAAGATTGTCACTGACGCCCAGAGCTCCATTTCTCGCCTCATCTTTTAAGACAGAAATTTTAAATATCATTGTGAACGTGTCTCCTAATTTCATGCGTGGAATGAACTGTAATTTTGTTGTAGCTTCTTTTAGAACTGATTCTCTTCTGTGGAGGACGTACTGTTTATACTCAAACGGCTTTATTTCTATCTCTCTCCGACTGTTGTTCTCTGGCATAAGACTTACATGTAAAGGGCCAGAGTTCAATGCTTTTCTGAAACTTTTTTGACGGTCAAAAAATGTAAATGGACTTAAGAATTCAAATTTTATGTCCCATTCAAAATATGGTTCTAAGTGCCATTTATTGTCAGTTTTTCGAACTATTTTATATTCATACTGTCCAGCATTATTTGCTTCTACATTGCGCAGTTGTTCTAGTTTAGGAAACCTTTTGTTGTCGCTAACCTCTTTGCGTTTATAATAACCATCTTTAGTGTACTCAAAACCATACACAGTACCTATCTCACCGTTCTGTTCAAAGTCCTCTATGTCTGCAAGGTCTTTTAATTCTAAAGTTATACATCTTACAGGTGTTAATGTGACCCCCGAATCGTCTGGTCCACGTGACATTTTTTAAAACAACGTATTATTTTATTTCCAAAACAATGTGCAGGCCGTCACATTTGACGACTTTTCCTGTTTGGTCTTTGATTTTTATATTAAATGATCCAAACCTCCCACAAGCTAATTTTTTAAACTGTAAGTTGGGGAATTGTATAAATTCATAATCGCAATATGTAGCTTTACCTGATGGAATAGCTCTTAAAACAGTTGAGGGCCTTCCATCATATAAGTTTTCATCAGTGCTCAGCTCATCCAAATGTACATAGAGTAATGAATGTAAGGCAAGATCGAGCGGATTTTTTCCCACATAAGTAGACTCTTTATTTAAAACTATAAATAAATCATGTGTAAAGCCTAACATTTTAGCTAGCTCTTCATCAAACAAGTAACGTTCGTTTTCTTTTTCAGATTTGAATGTTAACATTGTTGTTAGATTTGCATTGTTAAGTTTGAGAGTAATGTTGAAATTACTCAACTCTTCTTTCAGTGAGCAAAACCCGTAATAACCATCAGGTATGGTTAACTGGCTAGCTACGGTTCCTCCATAGCCAAGTTTTTTAATCTTATTATTTTTTTGGGCTTCGCTTATATTAAACCATACGACTTTGTAAAAAATTTCATGGAGGGCAACCCTTTGACCCCCGCAGTTATTATCAATAGCATATTCTAAAAATGAAGGACTGTCTTGGGTTGTTATTGTTACAAACATTTTTAAAACAAATTTAAAAATGAGTGCATTCAAATATACTAATGCAAAATATTCTGTTGGGCCGCACTACAATCTTAAAAATATAACAACTGACGCCCTTGACATTTCTGTGACTCAGTCTGACGCCTTTCAAGTAAAGGTTAGTACTCCATTGAACAGATATCTTAACCCCCCTATTAAAAACGACTACATCCCGAAAGTGTGGTTCAGTCATCCGATGCAGTTTTATCAGAACCAGTTAAACTTTGCTGTGTTTTGTGCATCAACTGGTGTGGAGTGTCGTATGCTGATCATTTAAATCATCCTGATCCTTTGGTGAGGTCAGTGTATAGATTTCATTTCTATTACACCTTCAGGCGTATTTTGTCTGAACTGCAAGCGCCATTACCAAATGACAAAACGTTTAATCCATTCAGCAACAGAATAGATTACAAGGCTTTTGAAAGGATCTGTAACGAATTTGATATTAACCCAAAGACATACTTTAGACAAAAGTTGGATCTTAATTATGGTTTAGGCACTCTTTATTATTGGGGCGTGCACAGAAAGTATAACTATGATTGGAATCCTCCTTACACATCTTTCTCTTCAGGCACAACTGTTCACCTCGGGTCCATAGAGCAAGAGCATAAAACAGCATGGACAACATTTATTTTGGATACTTCTAAGGGCCTAACAAAAGCGGGAATAGAACGAATAAACGACTCTATTCGTACTTATGTTTGGTGTTTGCTAGGTTCGCAAGCACAAACGAGATCAAACATAATTGATCCTTCTACTGGCTTTGACGCCCAAAAACAGTATTTAGCAAATTTAGAGGATTCTATTAATTCTGCAATTGATTTGCCTTCAAGTATTAAAAGGTACCAAAATGTTTTGCAATACGCAAGATCGAAAGTAGACTTTGCTGTCGGCACTGGTTTATACATGCTGCCTTCTGACCTCAGACTTCAGATAGGAACAATAATAAACTATAATAATGAAATCCTTGTGGCTGGTAAAGAAGAGAAGGTCGGAAAAAACGACATAAATTCTAAGCCAGCAATAGCAATAAAAAAAGAAGTCCCACCACCTCCAGAGCCACCCAAATCAATCCCCACGCCCTCCAAATCAATTCCTCAACCAATTCAAGAGGTAGATAAAAGCGACCCCCATGAATATGAAAAGACAGCACTTGTTATTGGATTAACTGCCCTAGGATTACTTGGTCTTTATCTTACTATAAAGTAACCCAACTATTAAGACAACTAATGTCCATAAGTGCTCGGCCATAAAGCCAACTACTTTACTTGCGGCAGACAAAAGCCAGCTAACAACACTCCCTATTATACCAGGCAAAGAATCTATTGCCTTACTGGCTAATTTTTTTAGTAAGTTTGCAAGGTGATCGAGTTGTTTTTTTACCCATGATTTATCTGACGACGGAGTTGGTGGTCCTGGTGGCACTGCTCCCCCACCACCGCCGCCTGTAAGAGCCAACACCAGTGTACTTATTGCAAATCCTAAGGCTGTTATAACACTTGCTAATGTGACACCTTGCTCTCTAAACAGTGTTCTTATTCGTTCTGCTAGCGTCGTGTCTTCATATAAAATTCTTTGGATAGTTTCTCTTATTCTGTTCGCTTGAGTTCGTAATTGTTCTCGGTTATTAGACAACACTTCTAGTCTTGCTGATCTCTCTTGTTCAAGATCTTTTAGTCTTTGTGTTATTCTTTCTTTAACACCAGGTCCTAAGTTGTAGTCATCAGCCTCAACTAGTTTTTCTTTTTCTCTTTTTATATGCTCATCTAGTTCACCCAGTTTTGCTAAATTGTTTGTTAATTCGCCTCTGATGCTTCTCAAAGCATGATCAAGGGCCGTTATTTCTCTCATAGGTAGCGGCGGATCGTGCATAGTTTTTAAAGCTTCTGAAAAACTGGTTTCTGCTTGTATTATTTCGTCTGCTGTTGGGCTTAAATCTTTAAGTTCCATGTTTTGTATTTCTGTTGGGAGTTCTTGTAGTGTGTTTTGAAGTTTAGCAACTGCTTCCCTATCTAATTTTGGTTTAGTAATGCCAAGGCGACTTTGTTCGCTCACACTGAGCCTTTGTCTAATTGTACTCTTTTTTTAAAAACTTTGATGAGTCTGGTTTAGTTGTAAGCTGAACAAGTTGTCCTTCGTCGTTTCTCACAAACAAATGGTCATCTTTTGTTTCAAAATCATTAGGGTCTATAAATTCGGGAGGTTCTTGGCCTAAACTTTGATAAAATGATTTAACCTTACTTTCTGTTAATTCACGCCGCAATGATTGTAATGGATGTGTCAAAGGCGTCATTTCACTCATGTCGTCTCCAGGATCAAAAACATCATAATCTTCAATGCCTGCCATGTTTTTAAATAATTAACTTTTTATTTTGTTTTATAAAAAAATGTCACAAGCATATGGCTCAATTCTTGACCCGCATAGAAGACTGAAAGAGCCCTTTGGCGTGAAGGGAAATAAACAGAATATTATTGTTCCAAATAATCCATCTACTATTGATTCAGATCAAATTCTTACTGTTAAATTTCCAGACCTAGGAGCAGATGAACTGATTGTACCGGGATCTGCCCGACTTACTTTCAAAATAGAACTCGAATCAGCAACAGACACAAGCAGGACAGTTGTACAGAATCTGGGACGGGCAATCGTTAAGAAAATTTCTATAAAACTTGAGGGGCAAGAAATATTTTCTTTACACAATGCAGACATATTTTTAATCTATTGTGATCTATGGCTAACCGCGAATGAAAGGGCCGATCTTGCGTTTCAAGGAATCGAAAATAACGAAGCACTAAAACACAGAATAAGCGCCGCAGATGCTGAAGATGGTAACAAGTATAAAGCTATAAGTTATGCGTATGGAAATCGCTTTTCCATACCCTTAGATTTTGAGTTGTTAAAAGCGCATGCGCCATACTTTCAAGGAGCATTAAAAGACAGATTGTCATATGAACTAACTTTTAATGAATACAAACGTGTCATTAAATCTACAGACACTGATTCCAAGTACAGCATTTCTGACATCTCGTTAGAGTTTGACATCGTTAGCAACCCTAACTTAGCAAGGCTGATTGAGCAACAATATCAGTCAAAATTAGCAATATATTACGAAAGAGTGATTCATCATTCTAAATATCCTAAAAGCAGGGCAGACACTATATGGAATTTTAGTTTTAGCGCTACAGCACGATCACTTAAAGGTATTTTATTGCTGTGTGAAGATGATAAAGAACCATTCAAAAGACAAAGTGAAAAATTTATTAATCCTAAAATAACTAAAGTACAATGTTCAATTGAGGGTAGTCCTAACCAAGTCTACGGTAGTGGGCTTAAACCTTATCATCATTTTGATGAAATAAGAAAATTCTTTGGAGGCGGGAGGTCTAGAAGTCCAACAGTAGACCTTGTGTCTAAAGATCTACACCTTCACAGTGTTAGACTTGATGAATATTTAACAACGAAATACGGTTTATGGATTGACCTAAGGTCAACAGAGGATAATCAGTTGCATGGGAGTGGGAGAACAGTTAAAGACGTAATAAACATTCAAATTGATAAAGAAAAAGATGGTGATAAACCACTTAATGTACATTTGTTTTTAATATATGATGCGCAGCTGAATATTCAAGATAACAGATTAAAAGATATCCAATACTAAATTATTTTTATTTTTAAAAAAAAGCATGTCTGTTCAGGTTTATCCAAAAGTGCCCAAAGAAGAGATAGTAGGCAATTCTGTAGAAAGCCCTGACATAAAAACTTTCAGATTAACAAACATAACACAAATGCAAACCCAACTAGAGCAGGACCTTTCAAAATACAACAAAACCAAACGAAGGTATTCTGCTGTTTTTAATGCTGTTACATATGTTAATACTGGAGCATCGGCGGTTAGTGCTCTATCAGCAGGAACAAGTGTAGGTCTCTTAGCAACAGGCGTAGGTGCGCCGGCAGCTTTACCTCTAGGCGGTTTGTCTTTAGCTTTTGGTTTATGCTCAATAGCTGTAAGTGCTGTCAGCAAAAAAATAAAAGCTAAACTCCAAAAGCACACAGCTATGGTTCAACTAATAACAGCTAAACTTAGTTCGTTCAAACTGTTAATAAATAAAGCACTTGCTGACTCGAACATCACGGATGAAGAATTTAGTCGCCTACAGGCTGATTTTGAGGACTACAAAAGACAAAAGTTTGATCTTCAAAGAAAGGCAAGGGCAACTTTTTCTCAACAACCAGACACCGATCAGATAAAAAAGGAATGCTTAAAAAAAGTAAACGAGACATTAAACTCTGTTCTAAACAGATCACATTAACAACACCAAAGAGTGTTTATACTTTAGTTTATGAGTCAAAGCACAAAAAGACCGTTGATATTGATTCTGATTAACTTTTATTTTTTTGATTTAAATAAATATTTTGAGTTAGAAAAGAAGCTCAAAATGGAATACACTGATTTTGATTCTTGGTTTGATGCAGAAGAGAGTTTATTAAAAGCTTTGAAGGATACAAATATAGAAGTTATTAATCCAACAAATGTGTTAGAAAGCGTTGAGTATGCTATTTCTCAAATCCCCAATTATTTAGCAATAAACCCTCCAGTTAAAGTAAGGTTAGTTGTTTTAGTTGATTACATAACAATAAGCGAAGAAAATCTAGAAGTCTGGGTCTCAACTAAACAGCAGGCTATTCTTTCTTATAATGATTTAACGCCTGATTGGGCAGAACAACTTCTTACTCAGTTTAACGACGCCTCTGAAGCAGCAAAAATGAGAGGCTCTGGTTGGTCAGAGGGTAAAGTATTAGAGGTCAGATTAAAACAGGCTAAATACGAACCAATTGTAGGAAAGTCTTTTATTCCTCTACCATCAGAATTAGTTGCAAAGAGAGCGGTTCTGAACATAAAGAATTCAGATAACAAATGTTTTATGTGGTGCGTTCTTGCTAGGCTACACTTTGTTAAAAAAAATGCAGAGAGAGTTACTAACTATTTACAGTGGGCCAATGATCTTAACTTTAACGGCCTTGAATTTCCTATGGCTGTAGACAAGATTGATCAGTTTGAAAAACAGAATCCACCAATAACTGTTAATGTCTACACATGGTCTGTTAAATCAGGTCTTCTACCAATTAGAGTGTCAAAAAACAGTCCATCAATAGGAGAACCAGCCAAACATCATGTAGACTTACTCCTGATGCAAAGCCTTAATGGTCTGCACTACACTCTAATACGCACAATGAGTAGATTACTAGTTCATACTACAAAACATGGACACAAACAAGAATTTTGTAGAAAATGTTTAACAAGAATTCCGTCCGTTCAAGCTGCGAGCGAACATGTAAAACATTGTCTCAGTCCAGTGGACTGCAATACAGAACTAATTATGCCAAGAGAAGGCAGTAAGGTTAGTTTTAAGAATTACAAAAAACTCCAGAGGTCTCCATACGTTGTTTACGCAGACTTTGAATCGCTTATTGTTCCTTATGAAGGACCTGCTCCAAAACATTTACCAAAAACAGTTATAATGAATAACCACCAGATTTGTTCATTTGCCTTCATTGTTGTTAGGTCAGATGGTGAACATTCAAAGCCAGAATTATACAGAGGACCACATGCAGCAAAACATTTTTAAAACGCATGCAAGAAGTTCGTAATGTCTGTTCTAATAATCTAGACCTATCCGATCTTAGGATGACCCCAGAAGACCAAGATCGCTATGACTCAGCCACTCACTGTTGGATTTGTGGATTAGAGCTAACCCCTGAAAGTTTAAACCCAACAGTAAGAGATCATGATCACATTAGCGGAGAATTCAGAGGAGCAGCGCATAACAATTGCAATCTTCAACTAAAGTTTGATCCTAGGACTTGGAGACTTCCTATATTCTTTCATAACTTGCGAGGTTATGATTCTCATCTTATATTGCAAGCAGTAACTAGCGATTTCAGGGTGTCATGCATTGCGCAGTCATCAGAAAAGTACATGTGTTTTACTTTAAATAACCTGTCTTTTTATGACTCTATGCAACACCTGATGGGTTCATTAGAGTCACTAGCAGGATCTTTAAAGTCCTGCCCAATAACGGAAGAATATTTTGACCAACGGTGATTAGAAAGGGCGTTTATCCTTATGAGTACATGAACAGCTGGGAAAGGTTTGAAGAGACAGCCCTTCCGCCTAAAGGTGCGTTCTTTTCTAGTCTTAGAGGAAAGGACATCAGTGATTCTGATTATTCTTATGCTCAAGAAGCGTGGCAAAAATTAGACTCTAAAACAATGGGAGACTATCATGATTCCTATTTAATGGCGGATACCTGTTTGTTGGCGGATATCTTTGAAAATTACAGAAAGACCTGCATGAAACATTATAGTCTAGATCCTGCGCATTATATTTCTGCGCCTGGGATGAGTTGGGATTCCTTTTTAAAATTTACTAGTGTACAGATTGACCTGTTGTCTGACCTACCAATGCTTCGGATGATTGAAAACGGATTGCGTGGCGGAATTAGTATGGCGTCTCACCATTACTGTAAAGCAAACAACAAATACCTAGACAACTATGATCCAAGTAGGAAGTCTAACTATCTTATGTATTTAGATGCAAACAATCTGTATGGTTGGGCTATGAGTCAATCACTTCCATTACGTAACTTTAAAATGTACACAGGACTCAAAGACACTCAAAAGTTTTTAAAATGGCTACCTACTCTAGAAGCTGATCGTAAAAGAGGTCTCATTCTAGAAGTTGATTTAGAATATCCTCATGAACTTCATGATTACCATAATGACTATCCATTAGCGGCAGAAACCCTAAAAGTGTCAATGACAGAACCGCCTAAACTTGTGCCTAATCTTCGTGACAAAAAAAATTATGTCTGTCATTACAGACTTCTCCAATTTTATTTAAGACATGGTTTGAAGTTGACAGCAGTTCATCGTATAATTGCTTTTGATCAAGAACAGTTCATGAAACCATACATCATGAAGAATACTGATCTCAGAACTAAATCTGCAGATGCTTCAGAAAAAGACTTTTTCAAGTTGATGAACAACAGCTGTTTTGGAAAGACTATGGAAAATCCGCACAAGCGCAAAGATGTCAGATTGGTCACTAGAGAAAACGATGCAATTAAGCTGGTGTCAAAACCAAATTATCAAGACTTCAGAAGATTTCATGATCAGCTTTTTGGAATAATGATGAAAAAAAAGAAAGTCAAATTGGACAAACCTGTATTTATTGGCTTTACTGTTTTAGAGCTGTCGAAGCTTTTGATGTTAGAATTTCTTTACGACTACTTTAAACCCTTGTATCCAGAGTCCAGAGTTCTGTACACAGATACAGATTCCTTTGTAATCGACATCCCTACTGAAGATTTTTACAAAGACATGGAAACAGAAGTAGCAAAAGAGCATGCTGGATGGTACGACACATCTGATTACCCTAAAGATTCACCTTTGCATTCAACCGTTAATAAGAAGGTTTTAGGTAAGATGAAGGATGAATTATCTGGAGGTGTGATCAAGGAGTTTATTGGTTTGAGGTCAAAAATGTACAGTCTTGCTAGCCAAACAAAAACTGTTAAAAAAGCAAAGGGAATATCTCGCAGTGTTGTGCAGTCAAACATATCACATGACAACTACAAAGAAGCATTGTTCAATAAAAAGACTTTTCATCATGACAATTACAAACTACGATCTAATCTGCATGAGATTAACACAACAGTTGTAACAAAACGGTCTCTTGACAGCACTAACACGAAAAGAGTATTTGTTAATCCAGAGTATTCATATGCAATTGGGCACTGGAGGACATTTGGTCAAGCGCAATTAGATACTCAGTAATTTCTTTATCCAGTATAACTGGATTATTTGTGGTTGTTGTTTCAAGATTTTTGATTTTTTCATAAATATTAGGATCAATGGGTAGTTTATTCTTTATCATTGTTTTAATAATAAATCTATACGCAAATAATTTTTTTTGAGCTTCCATTTTAACTCAGAAATGTATTTGCCTAAATTAACTAAGCGACTGGAACTGTGTCTGGCGGGATTATCTGCAGTTCTTCCTTCACAAAAGATCTTCGGGGGGCTGGTCGTTTTGTTGTGTCAGTTTCTCGTAAATAATACACGGGCGGATTCATTTTCACAATTTTTTTTATCTCATATGGATCAACACTCCAAACTGGATCTGTTGCCCTGATGCGAGTGTCCCCTTCCGCTTCTCCCGGTGAATAAAGGTATCTCACTTTTAAACCAAATGGTAATAGTTTACTGGATGAGTCTTCAATAGCAACATTTATTTGTTTGGTTTTGATTGCTTGTACTGGTTTTAGCCCTTTAAATTCTTCATTATTCATTGCGCGCAAAACTGAGGGCAGTCTTCTAACCCATTCTGTGTTGCGAGAATTGTCAATCAGCTCTCTGTGATACTGGTAGGAGAAAAGTCTTTCAGATAACTGTTTGTTAAAGTTTTCAACCAAAGCCTGTGATCTGTGAACACCCGGAATGCCTCTTTTAATGGTAACTCTATGTTTTAACAATAATTGATTCACTTGACCTTTAAATTCTTTTCCATCATCAACTTGAATCATGCGAGGATAAGTTAGCGGGCCTCGTTGATATATCAGCTGTATGGCAACAGCAACAGCAGAAGCACTCTTTTGTGTTAATGGTTCCGCATCTTTGTATCTTGAAGCTATATCAATGACTGTAAGTGCGTACTTAAATCTTTTTCGTCTAATCGTATCATGGGGTAAATATAGAAGATCCATTTGATGGGTGTCGTTTGGAGTTATATTCACAAAGTGTGGTCTCTGTATTCGTTTAGGCGCAGGTAAATAAATTTGCCAAATTGCTTGTTTAGATAACCATTCTTTTGCTGTTTGTTCACTGACACCCGCTGCTTGGCTTAACTTTTTAATTGCAGTGATTCCCTTCCAATATCCTTTTGGTGAATAATAGATCTTGTTCATTTTTTATTCAGCCAATACTTTGTGCAACAAAATACACAGCGGTCATGCCAAAGACAATAAACAGTATTTCTTGCATCTTTTGTTTTTCTGATGGTTGATAGTAATCGCTAAATTTTGGTGGGGGCAATGTTTCAACTTGTTTGCCTGTTACTAGAAAATATTCTTTTATTGCCTGGTCAACATCTTTAAATGTGTAAGCTGCATGTCCCTGTTGTTTAAGTCTGTCGTTAATAAAATCTAACTGCTCCATTCTTTGCTTTTCATAGGTGTCTTGTGCAGCGGCTAGTTGCTCCATAGCTCTGTTATGTCTTTTTCTCTCATCGTTATTTTGTAGTTTACTAAACGCGTAATTACTTCCGCTGAAAGCAAGCGCGTTGACCACTGCGCCACCTATCATCATTACGAGTGAAGCCATTTTTATAAATGTATTTTTTTACATATTTATATTTTCTGGAATTATTCCTTGCTTAACTAGAAAGTCTTTCGTAGCAAATGAAGCTGTAATGACAGCAATCAACTTTGCTGAGTCTTCAAAATCTAGCTTGCCAAGATCTGCTGGTTTTATTCTTAACAAGCTTTTACCAAGCATTGTGTATCCTACACTTAGACCTCCAATAACAGCAGAATGGTATACGAGGTTGGCAACAGTTTTTTCGGTGCTCATTTTTAAAAAATAAAATAATTATAATTAATAAAAAAACATGAACAGCGACGATTTACTACAGCTGCAGGGCAGCCTAAACGTTCCTGAACTTATGATTACAAATAATCAAGTTGATGACCAAGCTATTATGCGCCAAAAGGAAAGGCTGTATTCTTTAGCAGCATGTGGAAAAACAAAACAGTACCTCGGAAATGAATTCAGCATAGAACAGATTCAACAGATGTCGCCGCAAGACATTGTAAAGTATCACAACAGGTATGAAGCGCAACTGGGGTCAAGAATGGTCAAAAGTGTCGGACAAACTGTTCTTAGTTTGTACACTAAACTAGTTAGTAGATTTGCGCCCATTGATTCTGAACAAGATTTTATGTATGATTTAACGCAGGATCCAGTTTTAACAAAGTCATTAGAGTCTCTAGGATGTGATCTATATTACAGATTTGGAACATTGTTATCGCCAGTAATTATGGGGTTAATTACGTTTAATCATATAGATTTTATTTCCCTTAAAAATGGAGAACCAAAAAACGGAGACGATGAATCAGAAAATACTGATGGAGAAAGTGACCAGTAAAAAGCCTCCTCATCCTGGGCGTGTTGCAGCAGGAAAAAAATTAGCAGAGTGGAACAAACAAAAAAAATTAATGTTCCGAGCACAGAATGTAACTCATAATGAAAACATAACACCGCCAACGCCAACAGTGTTGCCACAGCCAGTTGTTTCAATGCCAGCTGTAAATACACAAGAACAAGTTGATTCAAGACCTACAACAACAGGGTTGCCTACAACACCAAAGTCGTCATGGAATATTGAATTTAAAACAGTTGTCATTTTTGGCGTCATTGCTGCTGGGGGTGGTTATTACGGTTATAAAATATATAAATAACGCCAGCAAAAACCAAAGCAGTCCAAAAAATCTCAGCCACTAAATACAGAAGCCGAACAAAAAAGCATGCCAGAACTGCCAACAACAAAATCTCATTTTGATCCATTTGATATGCAATAATATGTTAAGAACTTAATAAATAATTATAAGTGACTTGAATAAGAACTTGATAACGACTTGATGACGACTTCATGACGACTTGATAAAAACTTAAATAAGAACTTGATAAGAACTTGATGACGACTTGATAAGAACTTAATGACGACTTGATAAGAACTTAATGACGACTTGATGACGACTTGTTAAGAACTTAAATAAGTACTTGAATAAGTACTTGAATAAGAACTTGTTAAGAACTTGATGATGACTTGTTAAGAACTTGATGTTGACTTGTTAAGAACTTAAATAAGAACTTGAATAAAAACTTGTTAAGAACTTAAATAAGAACTTGAATAAGAACGTGATGCCGACTTGAATAAGAACCTAGAACGACTTAATGACGATTTTTTTCATAAAACACAATTAATTGTTACATTCTTTTCTGGGGAGACAACTCCTCTTCACTTCTGAAGGGTTTGCTGCCTTTATGTAGTATCTAGGTCAGACATGTCTGGCCACGGCTTACTCAACTGCATAATTGCCGAGTCGAAGCGTCGCACTGTTTCCTGGTTCGTGTCGAGTTACACATAACGGAGTCGGGGCGTCGTTTACTGCAGGCCGCCGCGCGGCATTGTATAAATTTAGACGGCTAAATTCCCCACCGGCGTCGTTTAGTGCAGGCGTTAGCCGTCACACGGCATTGTATAAATTTAGGCGGCTAAATTCCCCACCTCAAAATAATCTTTTTCCAATTTTATGTATTAAAATCTGCATTTTATATTTAAATCTAAAAGCATTTAAAACAAATATTTATTAAAAAGTAGTGGCTAAAAAGTAATGTAAGATACACTTTGTTATTTAGCTTTTGGTGTTGTTTTAACAAAATAAAAAACAACTTTACTCTAGGCAAGTAGACACCATGTAATTGTAAAGCGTTTGTTTGTGTACAGTATATATATAAATCTTGAAGATAACAACATTGGGGATATGCCTGCAGTAGTTTTAAATACTTGGTTGTCATGGCATTGAAAAGTCTAAATTTGCCCTCTTCCCTGCCCTCAAGTGATCCTTCCCACTTTCGTATTGGGTCACTGGCGCGGCTATGAACGCCCGTAAACCCAGAATATGGTCACTGGCGCGGCTATGAACGCCCGTAAACCTAAAATGGTCGCCCTGGTGCGGCTATGGGAAGGACCACTAAAATGGGGGTGAGGGGATTGCCCAAATTAGACAAATAGAAAGCAGGCAAACAAGTATGAGACGCATATCCTCAAAACTCTTCACATCTGGCCGTGTTATACGTGACCCTCTGGGTCTGACTTGGGGCCCTAGGGCGCCATAGGGTCTCAAGTGAGACCCAGAGGTGATCGGTAATGCGGCCAGATGTGAAGAGTTTTGCAGAAATTGATTTCACATTTGATGAATGTATGCGTGTAAATGATGTTATTGAATGTATGCGTGTAAATGATGTTATTGAAAACGATCAAGAAAAACGAAGGATTAAGCAAAAACTTAAGTCTCAAAAGTTTTCTAAATTAGTGTTAAAAACAGATAATCCTACACATTATGTTTGTTTATAAATCTATTTAAGTACTTGTTAAGAACTTGATGATGACTTGTATAAGAATTTATTTAAGAATTTATTTTACTTATAGAGAGAACTATAAAATGCCTATTCTGGATCGCCCGCTGGAGCAGCAGCTCCAACCGGCTTTAGCTGGTTGGAGCTGGCGGGGGTGGGTGAGCCAGAATCGGCATTTTATAGTTCTCTTCTCTCAAGACTTTAGGGCTGATCTGGGCTGGACCGGGGGCTTTGGTAGGGTTGAGGTTACAAAGTAACTTGTCGATGCCAGAGGTAGAGACGGTGATGTGCTCAAGGAGAGGTTGTTGGAGGTTTCGAGAGGGCATGGGATATCTTTGGTTGAACTCCTCCTCTGTGAAGTCCTCTCTGGTGCTGAAGGCAGATTGAAATTGTCTATTTTGTATTTCAGCTTCATTAATTCACCAACTTTTTTGCGTTCTACTGATTAATTTAGATAGGTTCGGTGGTTCTAGGCAATAAAATTTTAATCTTATGTTATTCAAGTACAAAAAAAAAAAAAAAAAAAGAAGAAAAATTTGATGCGGGTTTAAGACTTTCACCTATAATAACTTAAGCAACCCACTGTAATCAATAATAAATCTCACTAACTACATATGAATGTGAAATTTGAAAAAAGGGAGGAAAGGTGAAGTTGAGGCTTTAAACACAGGAAGACGTTGCTTCAGCCAGTGACAGCTCATGAAAAGGAGGAAAGGTAAAGCTCAGGCTTTAAACGCAGGAAGACGTTGCTTCAGCCAGTGACAGCTCATGGGCGGCTCACCAGTACTCATGTCCCACTCAGCTGCAGTTGGTGAGCTGTAGAATGCAGTTGCCTTTAGCGCTGTAGTCATTTCCTCAATTTGTGAATGCAACGTAAATTCACAACATGACAACATGGTAAGATTTGTTTAACCGCAAAATGTCCCCAGAAAAATTAAGATATTGTTTAATATGTTTCATGTACTAAATATTCATATACATACATATGGGTTTGTTTTCTCTACAGAGTGGCTTTGAATGACAGTGATGCTGGAGGGGGCTGATTTTTATGACCGATTTTGAATTTATGTGACATATTAAACATATTTACACACGCTATCTTTCACTTCATGAATACTGTGATGAAAATCAGCTTTTATGCTTTCAGTTCCCATCCCGACTCGCTCCTCCCAGAAAACATGGTCAGTCTCCGAGTGTGTGCGATGACACAGCTTGAATGTTGTATTGTCACATGGTCAGTCTCTGAGTGAGTGCGATGACACAGCTTGAATGTTGTATTGTCACATGGTCAGTCTCTGAGTGAGTGCGATGACACAGCTTGAATGTTGTATTGTCACATGGTCAGTCTCTGAGTGAGTGCGATACCACAGCTTGAATGTTGTATTGTCACATGCCCTCCCCACTGCTTGGGAGAACGGGAGATTATAAGTAAAACCAAAGTGTGTTGTGACAATTAACAAGCATATTTTCTCACTGCTCTTGTGTTGTCTGCGTGCCTTGTGGATTATTATGGTTCCTAATGAGACGGGGTTTTGTCGCAATCGGAAAGGAGGGAGAGGAGTGGGGAGAAGTGAATATTCTCAGTGGGCATATGATGAAAATAATAAATAAGAAAAAAAAGTATTTTTTGAAGTTAACCCCACACTCGCCCCCTTCCCTTCCCCCCATACATGTGTAGCCTAACTCTCCCCCTCCCCCGTCTTGTCCCACATGTGCTTAGACAGCAGTAGATGTAGTCCAGAAGCTACATTACAACATGAGGAAAAAAGAAAAAAACAGTTGTGGCATAGTAAATTCATTGGCCTTGTATTCCCTAGCAAGCTGTACCAGGGCTGGCCTTGTATTCCCCAGCAAGCTGTACCAGGGTTGGCATTGTATTCCCCAGCAAGCTGTACCAGGGTTGGCCTTGTATTCCCCAGCAAGCTGTACCAGGGTTGGCCTTGTATTCCCTAGCAAGCTGTACCAGGGTTGGCCTTGTATTCCCTACCAAGCTGTACCAGGGTTGGCCTTGTATTCCCTAGCAAGCTGTACGAGGATTGGCCTTGTATTCCCTCGCAAGCTGTACCAGGGTTGGCCTTGTATTCCCCAGCAAGCTGTACCAGGGTTGGCCTTGTATTCCCCAGCAAGCTGTACCAGGGCTGGCCTTGTATTCCCCAGCAAGCTGTACCAGGGCTGGCCTTGTATTCCCCAGCAAGCTGTACCAGGGTTGGCCTTGTATTCCCCAGCAAGCTGTACCAGGGATGGCCTTATATTACCCAGCAAGCTGTACCAGGGTTGGCCTTGTATTACCCAGCAAGCTGTACCAGGGCTGGCCTTGTATTCCCCAGCAAGCTGTACCAGGGATGGCCTTATATTACCCAGCAAGCTGTACCAGGGTTGGCCTTGTATTCCCTAGCAAGCTGTACGAGGGTTGGCCTTGTATTCCCCAGCAAGCTGTACGAGGGTTGGCCTTGAATTCCCCAGCAAGCTGTACCAGGGTTGGCCTTGTATTCCCCAGCAAGCTGTACCAGGGCTGGCCTTGTATTCCCCAGCAAGCTGTACCAGGGCTGGCCTTGTATTACCCAGCAAGCTGTACCAGGGTTGGCCTTGTATTCCCCAGCAAGCTGTACCAGGGTTGGCCTTGTATTCCCCAGCAAGCTGTACCAGGGTTGGCCTTGTATTCCTCAGCAAGCTGTACCAGGGACCACGTCAACAATAATGAAGCTGCTGTATAGTGCAGCGCTGGATCGCACAGCATAGTACAGAAAGTACAGTACAGAGAGCCTACAGTACAGTAAGTTGTACAGTACTGCATAGCATAGTACAGAAAGTACAGTACAGACAGCTTACAGTACAGTAAGTTGCACAGTATTGCGCAGCATAGTACAGAAAGTACAGTCCAGAGAGCTTACAGTACAGTAAGCTGTACAGTATTGCACAGCATATTACAGAAAGTACAGTCCAGAGAGCTTACAGTGCAGTAAGTTGTACAGAATTGCACAGCATAGTACAGAAAGTACAGTCCAGAGAGCTTACAGTACAGTAAGTTGTACAGTAATGCATAGCATAGTACAGAAAGTACCGTACAGTGAGCCTATAGTACAGTAAGTTGTAGAGTATTGCACAGCATAGTACAGAAAGTACAGTGCAGAGAGCTTACAGTGCAGTAAGTTGTACAGTATTGCATAGCATAGTACAGAAAGTACAGTACAGACAGCTTACAGTACAGTAAGTTGTACAGTAATGCACAGCATAGTACAGAAAGTACAGTCCAGAGAGCTTACATTACAGTAAGTTGTACAGTATTGCATAGCATAGTACAGACAGTACAGTACAGAGAGCTTACAGTGCAGTAAGTTGTACAGTATTGCACAGCATAGTACAGAAAGTACATTACAGAGAGCTTACAGTACAGTAAGTTATACAGTATTATAAGCTTACTGTGCAGTATGACACATGGATCAAATAAGGAGTGGGGAGAAGACAAGTGCTGGTAAACATGCAGGCCCCCCCCCCCCCCCCCCCCCCCCCCCCCCCCCCGTCGTTGTGGCAACGACTTGAGAAAGGTTAAAGGGATGTGGGGGAGAGAAGGGTGGGGGTGGAAGAAGCTTCCTGACTGATGTCACACAGGAACCGCCGAACTCTGTGCGGTGAAGGGAAGCATTTGCTGAGTTGGTCTACTACAGTCAGTTTTCCCATCCTGTGTGAGGCTCTTCGGTTACCCGGTCTGGTTATGCAAGCTGACCTTCGATATGTAGCACAGACGCACCACCTTATTTTATCGGTGGTATTCTCACCGCCACATTAGAAAATTTCAGCCTCACAGTACAGACAGATTCCATACCTTCTTCTTCTTCTTCTTCCGAAATAGAGCCGGGCCGTTAGGCGTAGAGGCTCTGCGATGTGTCGTTGTCGCTTTGCTTTGTCTCAGCCGTAGTTGGCTTGATGAACTGATTTAAAACTATATACATGGGTTGATGGGAGGGTTCAGGGAGAGACTGGGGATGGCTGCAGGTAGTGGGGACTGCAGCTCAGGCGGCTCCTGAACGCCTCCAGTGTGGGTGCTGATATGGTGGTGGTTGGTAACTGGTTCCACTCCCTGATGGTGCGGGGAAAAAAGGAGTGGTACAGAACTGGATGGGTTACCCGCTCCTGGTGGATCTTCTGTGTGCCTCTAGTCCGTTTGTCTGAAGGGCGGTAGAATGTGGTGGGATTGAGGTCTACCAGCCCGTTATGGATACGGTAGAGCATCGAAAGCCTATTATGGTGCCGACGCTCTTCGAGGCTGTCCCACTTGAGGTGTTTAAGCAGCCGTGTAACTGCGCCTGATGTCCTGTCGTGGAAATTGTTGCAGGCGTATCTTGCTGCTCTCCTCTGAACCTTCTCCAGGAGTTGGGCGTCTTGCTGTAAGTTTGGATCCCATACGGTAGAGCTGTATTCCAGTGTAGGTCTGACCATGGTGGTATATGTGGCAGCTTTGATCTCTTGGGAGCAATCCCTGAAGTTTCTTCTGAGAAAGCCCACCGTTCTGTTCCCCTTGGCTGCCACTGTTTCCACGTGTCGGGTCCAGGAAAGATCATCCGCCATGGTCACGCCTAGGTACTTACTGGAGCTCACCGTATTCAGTGTTTGTCCGTGGAGGGTATAATCTGTCTGTATAATTCTCTTGTGTCTACTTGGAGAGACTCGGATGGTGTTGCACTTGCTTGCATTAAAGCTCATTTGCCAAGTGTTTTCCCAGTCTTCCAAGTGTATGGTAGAGAGGGTTTCTGGATTTCTAATTTTCTTTCCTCTCTCCACATGCGCATGCGTACACACACACACACACACACACACACACACACACACACACACACACACACACACACACACACACACACACACACACACAGAACTCTCTCTCAAATTCACTCTTACTGCCCGGCTCCAGCTAATGGTTAAGTTTTCTGCTGGATATGTCTGATAACATCGCAACGAGAAACACGGCAGACATTCATCCACTGCAACCCCCCCCCCCCCCCCCCCCCACACACACACACACACGCGCGCGCGCGCACACACACACACACACACACAGTTGATACTTATCAATGCGTAGGCCTAAAAACACGATTTAGGAAAACAAGCATGTGCACTGAACACATGCACTTGCATGACCATATACAAGACATGTACACAAATACGTGAAGAGAGATGATGAGGATTATGATCTTCATTCCTGAAAAGGGTGAGAGGTTAGCAACCACATGCACTTGTTTCCTCCCTTTTTATCCATTCGGCCCTTGCCCTGAAAAGGGGTGACAAGGAACTCTACATGCTAGCTAGAAGTTCAGAGACAATACTAAAAAAAAAAAAATTGTGAGAGGCGGGAGATAATCAGGAATCATTTCTGTCATCTTCATGAGACGAGTTGTTTCCCTTTTCACTGCTCTTGCCTCTTCTCCTTTCGTTTCGTCTTGTTCGGTAATTTCCGTGCCTTGCCTGTGGAGTTAATCTCATGCTGCTTGTTCGGCGACCGGACGGTTACAGAGCATGAAAGATGTACGTACATGTCATGTAACCCCCTTCAGAGGTATGGGGGACGTAAATCAATAATTATCCGTGAAAATCCGCAACACAGTAAGCAACGTTTGCACCAGCCAGGCCAGCAGCCAGCTAAAACCACAATGGCTAAGAGACTAACTGCAACATCGAATTTAACGGGTAACACTTCTTCCATCAGAAAATTGGACTGTGAACGCGTTTGACTCCGTGTGTGTGTGTGTGTGTGTGTGTGTGTGTGTGTGTGTGTGTGTGTGTGTGTGTGTGTGTGTGTGTGTGTGTGTGTGCGCGCGCGTTTGCATGTGTGTGTGTGTGAAGTCAAGTCAAGAACACTTTATTATCCCCAAAGAGAAATTAAGAATGGCCATAAAAACATGACTATGAATTTATGTTTCACAAATCACAACCACTCCACCCATCCACCCACTCACACACACAGAAGGACACACACACACACACACACACACACACACACACACACACACACACACACACACACACACACACACACACATATATATATATATATATATATATATATATATATATATATATATATATATATATACAAACAAGCTTTTTGAACCGGAACTCATTGAAAGTTCAGTTTTGATTCAGGAGTTTGATGGAATTGGGAACGAAACTGTTTTCAGTTCTATTTGTTTTGGAATTTGGAATCTTCGTCCAGATGGTAGAACATTGTAGTTTTCTGAAAGAACATGAGAACTGTCGGCAGCAATGTTCACAGCTTTTTGTGTGACACGACATTCATACAATTTATCTAACTGTTCTTGTTTTTTGCCAATAATCTTTCCAAATGTATCACCACTCTGTTAAAAATGTTTTTGGTTTTCACGCTAAGATTTCCAAACCAGCATAAAAAGCCAAAGGACAGCACTGATTCTACAAAACAACGATAAAATAGGTTTCAGATGTCCTTTTTAACAGCGAGAGACCGAAGTTTCTGAAGACAGTATATTCTAGATTGGCATTTTTTTTGGTAGATAAATTGAGTATCTGCATTAAGATTCAGCTGATCATCTAAAATAGTACCCAGACACTTATATTCACTTACACGTTCCACTTTGGCGTTTTCGATATACAAGTGAGGGACAGGAGCTGGATTTCTTGGAAAATCACTTACCATCTCCTTCGTCTTACTAACATTCAAATCTAGACAGTTCTCTTTGCACCATGTACAAAAACGTTCCACCTCCTGGAAATAAATGGTATCTGAATTTTACAGGTCTTCTAAAGCAGAATCATCTGAGTATTTTATGACAGGAGTGATGACAGAAGAACCAGTACAATCATTTGCATAAAGAGTAAAGAGTACATGGGAAAGAACGGTGCCTTGCACGGTGTGTGTGTTTCAGTATGAACTACTTTACTCAATGGGGCCCGGTTGTACTGTTGGCATCTCTCGTATATCACATTCTCTTCAAAAACGTTCCGCAGAGGCAAGACTAAACCTTCTGCGTCCATTCTCTGTCAGTATAGAAATAAGAAATGTATGACATACAGAGAGAGAGAGAGAGAGAGAGAGAGAGAGAGAGAGAGAGAGAGAGAGAGAGAGAGAGAGAGAGAGAGAGAGAGAACAGCGGAGGAAAAAGTCAAGTAGGTGGTGGGGAGACTGGCCTAGTGACGATTATTTTCTTTTTCTTTTAGAATGTAGTTTTCCGGACCGCAACAGATGAACACAGTCCATAGGGTGTACTATTTGGGGTCCGACTCAGTGGAAAGACACTCTTGGGGAAAGCTTGACAGCAGAGGATGCGTCTTCAGAGAATATCCTGCCCCATCCCCCACCCCCTCTCCGCCCCCTCAAACAGGTCTGGCGGCCCTGAGCTCCGCCTTACACTCCGAGATGCATCCAGGTCATGACCCCTAATTGCCCTTCTGCAGACAGAATTTCTCCCCATAGCGCTGAAGAGATTTGAACCTGCACCTTCTGGGTGGGTTTCCCTTTCAGACGGGCGTCTTACCCACATCGTTATCGCACACCTGTTCCAGACTGTCAAACTAAAGTTGTCGTGTGCAGTGTCTACACTGTAAAATTTAAGTTGTGTTCAGTGTCTACACCTGTTCTACACTGTCAACTTTAAGTTTTCGTGTTCAGTGTCTGCTGGCGGAAGTTGATTCATTTTTTCCCCGGGGAAAGTTTAACGTTATGAATTTTAACCTTTAACCTTATGCAACACATCGTAACACAAGACGATATAACGATAACAATAGAATACAACAATACAATTTAAAATCATATAGTTCACAGAATCGTTTGCATCTCGTTGCTATAGTCTGTCTGCCACCACAAGATCCATGTTGACTAACACCAGATCCATGGTGAGTAACACCAGATCCATGTTGACTAACACCAGATCCGTGTTTACTAACACCAGATCCGTGTTGACTAACACCAGATTCATGTTGACTAACACCAGATTCATGTTTACAGACACCAAATCCATGGTGACTAACACCAGATCCATGTTGACTAATACCAGACCCATGTGAAATAACACCAGGTCCATGGTGACTAACACCAGATTCATGCTGACTAACACCAAATCCATGTTGACTAACACCAAATCCATGTTGACTAACACCAGATTCATGTTGACTAACACCAGATTCATGTTGACTAACACCAGACCCATGTTGACTAACACCAGACCCATGGTGACAAACACCAGATCCGTGTTGACTAACACCAGACCAACACCAGACCCATGTTGACTAACACCAAATCCATGGTGACTAACACCAGATCCGTGTTGACTAACACCAGACCCATGTTGACTAACACCAAATCCATGGTGACTAACACCAGACCCATGTTGACTAACACCAGATCTATGGTGACTAACACCAGACCCATGTTGACTAACACCAGACCCATGTTCACTAACACCAAATCCATGGTGACTAACACCAGATCCGTGTTGACTAACACCAGACCAACACCAGACCCATGTTCACTAACACCAGATCCATGGTGACTAACACCAGATCCATGGTGACTAACACCAGACCAACACCAGACCCATGGTGACTAACACCAGATCCATGGTGACTAACACCAGATCCATGATGACTAACACCAGATTCATGTTGACTAACACCAGATCCTGGTGGCCTTTTCGCTGTGTTGTGAAACAGATATGCTGCCAGTTGACTCTCCCTCCTCAATGTCCATCTTGTGGTGATGTGGACTGTTGATGAATGTGAGTTTGACCTGTCTCCACATGCGTCTGACAGAGGACCTCAATATGGGCAGTGTTCTGAAGGCTTTACATGACCTGTCTCCCATACTTTTGACAGAGGACCTCAAGATGGGCAGTGTTCTTAAGGTACACACGAAGGCAGCTGTCGGACTTCGATTATGGATGACAGTGACTTCTGCCACACCACTGGGCACAGATCTCAGTGTCAGCTTTCAGTTTCAGTTTCATCAAGGAGGTGTCACTGCGTGCAGACTGGTCCATATAAGCTGCACTACATTCGCTAAGATTCGAGACCATACTCTGCATGATGTAAAGCTGATGGATAAATGAATGAATGTCTAAGATGAGAGAACTAAAAAGAGGGTCTCGATCGTGGCTACCAGTTAGCAGATGTCTGACCTATGCATCAGCCCAACGCGCTGATCAGACCTTGGGTACCTTCCAAACATTTGGCTGTAATACTATCATCATTGTCGCTGTGCGTGGTGACTGTACACATGTGTGTATATGTGTGTGTGTGCATGGGTGTGAGGGCACAGGCCCACGTGTGTGTTCCAGTGTATGTGGTGCGTGAGTGCATGTGTGTGTGTGTGTATGGTGTTCATGTATGCATGTGCATATGTATGTGTGTGTGTGTGTGTGTGTGTGTGTGTGTGTGTATGTGTGTATGTGTGTGTGTGTGTGTGTGTGTGCGTGCGTCCGTGCGCGCGCGCGCGCGCGCGCGCGCGCGTGTGTGTGTGTGTGTGTGCACTGCTGTTAGATAGCAGCAACAACACGACAGTAGCGTCACTCGCTCTGTCACAGCTCAGTGGTGATTCATCTGCATTAGCACTTGAAAGCGAGGAGGCAGGCTTTAGGCGAGACGGTGACTTCAATGTATTTGCTCCCAATGAAACATTTGAAAAATCATGCACATAAGATTCTCTCTGAGGAGAGATATAAGGTACGCATCTTTTGAAATGAGGCTGGCCAGATCGTGCCTCTATCCAGACAAAACCTCACTTTGTCCATGATGAAATGATCAAAACCATGGTGGCTCTTTTATTCTCTTTCCTGGCATTCTTTAAATGTGGACCATGTTCCTTATTTCCCTCACCCTTGGAGAAAAATCTTCACGAATGAAAATGTTACTGCCTAGTAATATACATCTAGCATTCAGAACTTGTTCCTTATCTTTATAAAATGAGAACCTTCCAATAATGAGAGAATCAGATTTTCTATTCAAGCCATGAAGACCATCGAACTCTAAGTCCTGGGACAGCTCTAGCTTGCCTTTCAGCACCAGTCCTTCACTTTCTTCGCTAGTATTGTTATGACGTCTTTGCATTCCATAAAAGTTAATGTTGTTCCTTTTCAATCGCCCCTCTAACTCGTCAGTTTTTTTATTCTGAAATTTCTACTCGTTCACACAGAGTTAGATTTTGCTCTTTCAACGCTGGTCTTCATGATTTAAGTTTCTCACTTCCTCCCTCAAAGATGCCACACCTTCATATAACCTTGCATACACGTCCTTCACTTCTTTCACATCTTCGTTCAGTCCATCACACTTACAGTTCAATTCAATGACAGGCTTTCACATCTCTGTTCAATCCATCAACTTATAGTTCCATTCACAGAGAGGCTTTCACATCTTTGTTTAATCCATCAATTTACAGTTCCATTCACTGAGAGGCTTTCACATCCTTGTTTAATCCATCAACTTATAGTTCCATTCACTGAGAGACTTTCACAACCTTATTCAATCTATCAACTTATAGTTCAATCCACTGAGAGGCTTTCACATCTTTGTTCAATCCATCAACTTATAGTTCCATTCCCTGAGAGGCTTTCACATCTCTGCTCAATCCATCAACTTATAGTTCAATCCACTGAGAGGCTTTCATATCTTTGTTCAACCCATAAACTTATAGTTCCATTCACTGAGAGGCTTTCATATCTTTGTTTAATCCATCAACTTATAGTTCCATTCACTGAGAGGCTTTCATATCTTTGTTTAATCCATCAACTTACAGTTCCATTCACTGAGAGGCTTTCATATCTTTGTTCAACCCATCAACATATAGTTCCATTCACTGAGAGGCCACACTGTCTTTCACCGGCGTTCCCCAGACATCAAGGAAGAGGTAGATAGGGGTCAGGAAGAACCACCACTTGCAGATGACAGCTTCATCTGTCCCAGGTTTAATGTCTTCCCAGCAGGTCCAGGGTTCAGTTCCACATCGCCACAGCAATGCAGAAAAACGTCAAGGTATAAGTACAAGAAAACATATGATGACACCTTCCCGTGGCTTTGAGGTTTTCAATGTACGATCGAACAAAAAATTTGTTTCTGCATTGCATGACAAGTATGAATGCAACAAATATAGATGTGAATCCAGTACAAATCGTCTGGAAAATAAAGACACCTCTTTCCTGGTCACCTCAAACGCTTGTCTAGATCCAGGGAAAGGCTCAGGTTCCAGCAATTCGATTGAAAGGACAGACCTCCTGCCAGCAGGTGATCAAAGGACAGACCTCCTGCCAGCAGGTGATCAAAGGACAGACCTCCTGCCAGCAGGTGATCAAAGGACAGACCCCCTGCCAGCAGGTGATCAAAGGACAGACCTCCTGCCAGCAGGTGATCAAAGGACAGACCTCCTGCCAGCAGGTGATCAAAGGACAGACCTCCTGCCAGCAGGTGATCAAAGGACAGACCCCCTGCCAGCAGGTGATCAAAGGACAGACCTCCTGCCAGCAGGTGATCAAAGGACAGACCTCCTGCCAGCAGGTGATCAAAGGACAGACCCCCTGCCAGCAGGTGATCAAAGGACAGACCCCCTGCCAGCAGGTGATCAAAGGACAGACCTCCTGCCAGCAGGTGATCAAAGGACAGACCTCCTGCCAGCAGGTTTTTTTTGTCCTCCAATCTCCATTTGATCTACATTTTTTCAGGTTCTTTCTTTCTTTCTTTCTTTCTTTCTTTCTTCTTCTTCTTCTTCTTCTTCTTCTTCTTCTTCTTCTTCTTCTTCTTCTTCTTCTTCTGTGGGTCCTCCATCCTCCCATGTGTTTCCACTTGTTTTTCTTTATCAGCTCTCATTCATCCTGAGAGCTTGTATGTTATTTAACAGATGGGCATTCTCATGTGCAGGAGTTTACATTAATCAACCAGTAGCGGAGAGAGAGAGAGAGAGAGAGAGAGAGAGAGAGAGAGAGAGAGAGAGAGAGAGAGAGAGAGAGAGAGAGAGAGAGAGAGAGATGGAAGGGGAGGGGGCTTGGGAGAAGTATACTGTGAATGGTATCGAACTGAATGGTCTGATGACAGTTTGAACGACTGAAAGAGATTAGCGTCAACTTTCAGTTAGAGCAGATTCTGCCAGGGGAACATTTTCAGGTAGGGAATGAAGCTCCATAGTACAGTATATTAGAGCGGGTGCACTCTCTGTCGCGTTCAGGTATGATAGGGGAAGCAACGAAACCTTCGGGAGACGTGTACATTTCTCAGGAATATCCATTCAGAGGGTAGAAAGTGGATGGGTTGGTGGGGGAAGGGGGTAGAAGTGGATGGAGCGGACAAGGGAGGGGAACTGTTAGGAAAGAAGAAGGTGCAATGGAGTCATTCTCTCCCTCCCTCCCTCCCTCCCTCCTCTCTCTCTCTCTCTCTCTCTCTCTCTCTCTCTCTCTCTCTCTCTCTCTCTCTCTCTCTCTCTCTCTCTCGGGTCTACCTAGTAGACAGCCCGTTGTGTAAACGAGCATGCGGATTGTAAACCGCTTAGAGGTTGGTCTCTGACCGGGGATAGGCGCTATATAAGTACTCTCAAAAAAAAAGAAAAAAAAAGAGAAAACAAATTAGAATAACGATAGCATCTTTGCGAGACCGCCTGAGGGAGAGACGTACAAAAGAGCTCTGTATCTCCACATGGTAAGCAAGTCCATGAATGACTGACTGTGTACAATGGAATGCAGCTTCCAGGACAACACACTGTTGACAACATTATCGCTGCTTTTGACAACCATTTCACTGGAGGGAAAAAAATAAACACATGAAAGCCATGTACTGAAAACATGGAATCAAGAGGCTGATGAAACTGTAGAAGACGACATCGCAAGTCTTCGCACTCTTGGTTCACCTACCATTTTGGAAATTGCTTGAAAACTCTTTTGAGTGACCACATCATCTTCAGCATCAAAGACAGCTCTAGAGGTGTAACAGGAAACTGATCTGAATGTCAAGGAGGCCGGAAAAGCTCAGTGGTAGAGCACCGAACTCGTAATCTTAGTGATCAAAGGGTTGCGAGTTCGAATCTCCACTGGGCCGTTTCGGTACAGGGGGATTTTTCACTCGGAGGTAACATTGGTTCTGACTCTATTTCTTATACAGTCCTTCCAATGAGACGTTAAACCGAGGTTCCGTGTGTGAACGCACGCATAACATCTTGCATACATGTAAAATCCCATCACCAACTTTCGGACGAGAACACCAGTTTGGCCGTTGGTATGGATGACACGTTACACATAGAATGCACCTTCCCCGATGTTGAAGTATGGCTGCCTTAATGGCGGGACAAAAAAAGGTCATACACTCCCCTTGTCGGGTAGTTGGGATCAGTCCTTGCCTCTATATACACGGAGTGTCTGCAGGCTGATACTTTGGAAGCGGGAAAAAAAATCTGAATTTGAAGACCTGTTTGGACATGTGTCGTGCTGCTGAAGCCAATTGTCAACTCCTGGTGTCTGTGATCAGCCGATGATAGTGTTTCAGAAGCTTCTTCTGTGTTGTCTCGTGATCAGAAGTCGGGCATGACATGCACATTTTGTGGACAATCTTGCATCCGCGTCCTGGATAGGGAAAGGTCTGCTTCTTCTTCTTCTTCTTCTTCTTCTTCTTCTTCTTCTTCTTCTGCGTTCCTTGGTCATGCTGGCCAGATAGAAAGTCCGGTAGCTTGGGCAAAGTCAGCGGTCCGTCGGAGTGCTCACCACCCGTCTACCACTCACCACCCGTCTACAGGAACTCCAAAACCGATCTACTTCTGCCATACACGAACACCTACAAGCCACAGGTCACAGTTTCAGCCCCCAAGAAACCAAGATCTTATCTACAGAGCCCTTCCTCACAAAAAGAAAAGTTAAAGAAGCCATCGAAGTCAAGACTAGACGCCCCAGCCTGAACAGAGATCAAGGTTTTGAACTTCCCCCCATCTACAATCAGATCCTGACAACTATTCACTATTCAGTGAGTGCGTTCGTGCGTGCGTCCGTGCGTGCGTGCGCGTGTGCGTGCATGTGCATGCGTGCGCGTGCGTGAGTGCATGCGTGCGTTCATGTGTGTGCGTGCGTGTGCGTATCCATGTGTGTGTGTGTGTGTGTGTGTGTGTGTGTGTGTGTGTGTGTGTGTGTGTGTGTGTAAAGAATCGATATCTGTACGCAAACGAAAGCGAAAGTTCGGTCCTCCTTTTATTTAACAATAAAGTCATGTTGGAGTTTCTGCCACTGCTCTCTCTCTCTCTTTTTCTCTCTCCCTCTCTCTCTCTCTCTCTCTCTCTCTCTCTCTCTCTCTCTCTCTCTCTCTCTCTCTCTCTCTGTAGGCAGACCATGGGGCCGCTCTATTCTGGCTCCAGGCACTGACTATTCTCGGTTTGGTGACGACGAAACGGTACCTTTTCGGGACTGCCGGCTTCGTCTCTCTGGCTATGATTACGTCATGGATGTGGACCTGGATGAGGTCATCGTACCACGTAATTATACAAAACTGAAACCTGGCTGTCTGTCTCTGTCTCTCTGTTTCACTGTCTGAATGTCTGTCTGTCCGTCCGCCTGTCTGTCTGTCTATCTGTTTGTCTGTCTGTCTCTGTCTCTCTCTGACTCTCTTTGTCTCTCTCTCTTTCACACCTTTTATTATCTTTTATATACCAATCTCTCTCTCTCTCTCTCTCTCTCTCTCTCTCTCTCTCTCCTCTCTCTCTCTCTCTTCTCCTCTTCTCTCTGTCTCTCGCTGACTCTCTTTGTCTCTCTCTCTCTGTTTCTCTCTACCTCTTTCTGTCTGTCTGTGTGTGTATCTTTCTCCTCCCCCCTCCCTCTCACCTTTTATAACCCTTTATATGTCTCTATCTCTTTGTCTGTCTGTCTGTCTGTCTGTGTCTGTCTGTCTCTGTGTGTGTCACACACACACACACACACACACACACACACACACACACACACACACACACACACACAACACACTCATCTTTTATAACTCCTACATACCAATCGCTCTCTGTCTGTCTGTCTGTCTGTCTGTCTTTCTTTCACCTTCTCTGTCTCACCTTTTATATACCTATATGCATCAATCTCTCTCTCTCTCTCTCTCTCTCTCTCTCTCTCTCTCTCTCTCTCTCTCATTCCTCCCTCCCGCGCTCTCTCTCCCTATATCTCACCTGTTATAACCTTTATCTCCTTCTCTCTTTAATCTCTTTCATCTTTAATAATCTCTGTCTGTCTGTCTGTCTGTCTGTCTCTCTCTCTCTGTGTCTGTTTGTCTCTCTCTTTCTCCCCCTCTGTCATGAAGAAGAAGAAGAAGAAGAAGAAGAAGAAGAAGAAGAAGAAGAAGAAGAAGAAGAAGAAGAGAGAGAGAGAGAGAGAGAGAGAGAGAGAGAGAGAGAGAGAGGAGAGAGAGAGAGAGAGAGAGAGAGAGAGAGAGAGCGAGCTCATTTTTGCCCCGAATCTGTTTCACCCAAACTCAAATCTCTGTCTTCGTCCATCCATGAAGACAGTCCACCCGATTCAACAAGTCCTCTGCCCGCAACATCAGTCACATTATTACACCTGCTTCAACAAGTCCTCTGCCCGCAACATCAGTCACATTATTACACCTGCTTCAACAAGTCCTCTGCCCGCAACATCAGTCACATTATTACACCTGCTTCAACAAGTCCTCTGCCCGCAACATCAGTCACATTACACCCGCTTCAACAAGTCCTCTGCCCGCAACATCAGTCACATTATTACACCTGCTTCAACAAGTCCTCTGCCCGCAACATCAGTCACATTATTACACCTGCTTCAACAAGTCCTCTGCCCGCAACATCAGTCACATTATTACACCTGCTTCAACCAGTCCTATGCCCGCAATATCAGTCACATTACACCCGCTTCAACAAGTCCTCTGCCCGCAACATCAATCACATTATTACACCTGCTTCAACAAGTCCTCTGCCCGCCACATCAGTCACATTATTACACCTGCTTCAACAAGTCCTCTGCCCGCAACATCAGTCACATTATTACACCTGCTTCAACAAGTCCTCTGCCCGCAACATCAGTCACATTATTATACCCGCTTCAACAAGTCCTCTGCCCGCAAATCAGTCACATTATTACACCCGCTTCAACAAGTCCTCTGCCCGCAACATCAGTCACATTACACCCGCTTCAACAAGTCCTCTGCCGACAACATCAGTCACATTATTACACCTGCTTCAACAAGTCCTCTGCCCGCAACATCAATCACATTATTACACCCGCTTCAACAAGTCCTCTGCCCGCAACATCAGTCACATTATTACACCTGCTTCAACAAGTCCTCTGCCCGCAACATCAGTCACATTATTACACCTGCTTCAACAAGTCCTCTGCCCGCAACATCAGTCACATTATTACACCTGCTTCAACAAGTCCTCTGCCCGCAACATCAGTCACATTATTACACCTGCTTCAACAAGTCCTCTGCCCGCAACATCAGTCACATTATTACACCTGCTTCAACAAGTCCTCTGCCCGCAACATCAGTCACATTATTACACCTGCTTCAACAAGTTCTCTGCCCACATCAGTCACATTATTACACCTGCTTCAACAAGTCCTCTGCCCACATCAGTCACATTATTACACCTGCTTCAACAAGTCCTCTGCCCGCAACATCAGTCACATTACACCCGCTTCAACAAGTCCTCTGCCCGCAACATCAGTCACATTATTACACCTGCTTCAACAAGTCCTCTGCCCACATCAGTCACATTATTACACCTGCTTCAACAAGTCCTCTGCCCGCAACATCAGTCACATTACACCCGCTTCAACAAGTCCTATGCCCGAAACATCAGTCACAAGATCTACAATCACATGTACATCAAAGCATATCCCCAACGCTTTTGGCAGTTCTAAGATGGAAAGTGTTGTGAAAAGAGAATTTGATTTGGAAAAAGAAAACTGTACACAGTTCAAAGGGAAAATCAAGATGTGAAAATCCAGCTGACACGTCTTCAGTCACAGCTTGACAAACCACAAGTCGTGTCATCCACACAAACAAAGGCTGTTACACATGAATCAGATCCCACTCCCAATCGGTTTTCCCTTGGAGACGTCACTGACCAGTCCGATGGCTTTGAGTCCACAAGTACACGCTCGTCAGCAACCGCGATGCAAGAAGAGCAGAACCATCTGCATCCAACGGGGACAGTTCAAAGAGTCCACGAAGATCTGCCTCTGAGGAGTTATCAAGCTTGGCTGTTCCATACCGAGCCATCATAAACGTGCTTATGGGTGACTCTGTCATACGCTACATAAATCCAGGGCAGATAACAACCAAGGGCAAGTTCACTCACAAACTCTGCGTGCCAGGCATGAAATGTACGGACCTCGTTCAGTGGCTGGTCACCTTAGCTGTCACCCTAGGTGTCCTGACCGTCACAGTCTACGTGGGAGGGAACAACTGTTCCGCTGGCTCCATCAGCGAGGACACATAGAAGAAAGTGATAACAAGACTACGCCGTGCCTTCCCTAATGCAGGCATTCCTGTGAGTGCCATTGTTCCAGCAAAGGGGCTTCATGACTTGAACAACTCCATCTTCCCCTCCAACAGGCGTCTTCATACCATCTGCCATCGCCTCAACGTTCACTGTCATTAATCACATGTCTGGTGCCAGATCACCTTCAGGTCGAAATTTATACACCGACCACATTCACCCGAACAAGAATGGGACAATTCAACTAGCGGCAAACCTGAAAACGTCTTCTTCAAATCACTCTTCTGATACCTTTGATTCTTCTAAAAACTTTACAACGAGAAGCAGGTCAACTGTCAATCCACAACGCGGGCAGTATTATGCTCATTCAAGACGTCAAAAACCGTACTCATCTCAACACGGGAAAAACATCTTGTGCTCGCGTGCGCGTGCGTGCATATGTATGTGTGCGTGTGTTAACGCGCGCGCGTTCATATGAATGTGTGTGTGTGTGTGTGTGTGTGTGTGTGTGTGTGTGTGTGTGTGTGTGTGTGTGTGTGTGTGTGTGTGGTGAGAGAGAGAGAGAGAGAGAGAGAGAGTGTGTGTTGTGTGTGTGTGCGTGTGTGTGTGTGTGTGTGTGTGTGTGTGTGTGTGTGTGTGTGTGTGTGTGCGTGTGGATATGTGTGTGTGTGTGTGTGTGTGTGTGTGTGTGTGTGTGTGTGTGTGTGCGCGCGCGCGCGTGTGTGTGTGTGTGTGTGTGTGTATGTGTGTGTGTGTGTCAGTCTGTATGTCTGTCTGCGTGCACACGTCTGAGTATATTTGCACGCGTACGCCTGCATGCACAAGTGTGTGTGTGTGTGTGTGTGTGTGTGTGTGTGTGTGTGTGTGTGTGTGTGTGTGTGTGTGTGTGTGTGTGGGGTGTCATACTTCACACACACACTTGTATGACACACACACACTTGTATGACACACACACACACACACGCACGCACACACACACACACATACTTCCTCAAGGAAGTGTCATTTCTCCAATCCTCTTCTCATTGATGCTTTATGATCTTAATCAGATTGACACGAAAGGGGCAACTTTAGCTGCTTATGCAGATGATATTGCAATGTGGAAAAATGTAAATTGTAATTTTACAAAAAACAAAATCAAGCGTAATAAAATTGTTGAACAGTTTCAATTTGCGGTCAGTAAACTTGTTAATTATTTGAATTCAAACGGTTTTAACTTATCAACGGACAAATCGGTTTTTATTATATTTACAAAGAAAAATATCGATTTTGAAGGTAGGGACGCTGTAAAAGTACAAATAGGTGATTCTTTCATTTTCCCAAGTAAGCAAGTAAAATTTCTAGGCGTTATTTTTCACTATAAATTATTTTGGTGTAAACATATAAATCATCTCGTGGAAAAGGCAAGAAAGAAAATTGCGTTACTGCGAGTCCTAACTGGAATCCCTCTAATGAATTATGGATCTAATCTTATCCATGTCGCCTTAGGGACAGTTCGTTCGATTGTAAGTTATGGTCAAGAAGTATTTTTCACTGCACCAAAGA
>CM065736.1:12892072-12897072 GCA_033310375.1 Conus canariensis | reverse complement strand
GTAACTTGATGGAGACGTCAATGTGCGACATGAATCACAGTGTGTATCCCCATTTTAAGGGGCTTTGGCCTTTATGAATAAATCATTTGCGTCTTGAGTCTTGAGTCTGTCTTTCTGTCTCACTCTGTCTGTCTGTCTGTCTTCTCTGTCTTTGTTTGGTGTTGCTTTTTTCTTTCTTTTTTGCTATGTTGCAAAGGGGGGATCATTTAGGCAGAGTGGGAGGTTTGCCGGAAGTATGATTTTTGATTGTCTTTCTTGATGTGTCAGTTACTGATATCTTGTGTGTGTGTGTGTGTGTGTGTGTGTGTGTGTGTGTGTGTGTTGTGTGTGCGTGCGTGCGTGTGTGCGTGCGTGCGTGCGTGCGTGCGCGCGTGCGAGCGCGCGCGCGCGCGTGTGTGTGTGGTATGCATGCGCGTGTGTTTGTGTGTGTGTGTGCGTGTGTGTGTGTGTGTGTGTGTGTGTGTGTGTGTGTGTGTGGTGTGTGTGTGTGTGTGTGTGTGTGTGTGGCATGCGCACGTGTGTGTGTGTGTGTGTGTGTGTGTGTGTGTGTGCGTGCGTGCGTGCGTGCGCGCGCGCATGTGTGTGTGTGTGTGTGTGTGTGTGTGTGTGTGTGTGTGTGTGTGTGTGTGTGTGTGTTTGCGCCCATGCATGTGTGTGTTGTATTGCCATGTGTTTGTGTGTGTGTGTGTGGGGGGGGGGGGGGAGGGGGCGGCGTACGTTCGTGTGTGCGTGTTTATACGCTCGTTTCTGAATGGGTGTGAGAGTTTTCTTTTTCCGAGGGTGCAGATTTCTGGGGGTTGTGTGTGCGTGCGCGCGCGCGCGCGCGCGCGCGCGCGCGTGTGTGTGTGTGTGTGTTGTTTTGTTTTGTTTTCATGGAACGGATTACTCGATCACAAAACGACACTGGATCACGAATACCACAGGCAATGACATCTTAGCTCACGGAGATTTATGTTGATGCAGTGGAAGATGAAATCAAATCTGTTCATTCGAAACAAGCGATCAAGGATTCCAGAGAGATTGGAATCGCCGACTTATATCTGAATCAAGACGCAACAAAATTGACCCAGTGCGATAAAAACGTCTGTGATTCTTGCAGAAGCGTTTGCTATTTTTTCCCGCTGAAGTGAATTCTTAAATCAAACCATCATATGGTTGACCCTGATGTATCTCAGCGTTGCCACACCGCGTTTATGCCAGAAACTATAAAACGCGGGAAGATTGATCAGCGTTCTTACACAAAATTGGAGGTAACTCATGATTGATTTTTGGTGTCATTAATGTATGAGTTATCGTCCGTGTCACGAGTAGGCCGAATGTTCTCCCGTCCTTTAGGCAAAGTAGGGTAATTTTGCCGATGTTGAGATCAGTTTCCTTGGGTTCTTCAAGTGTGCGAACTCAGGCATCACCAGAGGGGAATACTCCGAGTCGTATACTGAAGGAGGGAGAGTTACTGGGAAGTGATTCACATGTCCAGTGGGGATAGCAACAAGTACATGTCGACCTGCAGGGGGATAGCAACAAGTACATGTCGACCTGCCGGTCCTGGGTGGGGAAGGCATCCACCTCCATCACCGGCCATTCACTGGGTTCTCCAGTCGGCCTGAGGGGAGGCCATCGTGGCAGGCGACCGTCACGGTTCGGTGACCGTCGGCCTGCAGGCAGGGCACAGTGACCATCAGCCGTTCTTGTCCTGAGGGATGAACACGTTCGGGAAAGCTTCGGCCTGTTGAGCGGTTTGCACCTTGTTGTCTATAGAGAGTAGTAAACACTTGAAACATTAGTCCTGGCTTGTGCAGAAGTCCGGCGGGCTGTTAGTGCAATGGGTAGCTTCGGGGAATCGAACATGAGTTTGAAGTGGAGGTTATGCATTAACCACTGCTGGTCGCTGGTGTGTGTCTGTGTGTGTGTGTGTGTGTGTGTGTGTGTGTGTGTGTGTGTGTGTGTGTGTGTGTGTGTGTGTGTGTGTTTGCGTGTATGTGTGGAGGGGGGGGAGGGGGTGACTAGTGATTCCATTGGTGGAACAAAAATAACTCGGGGAGGTATTGGTGCAAATCGTTGTGATGTGTGTGCCATTGATTCCATTGGGTGAACCAGTTTAACTCAGGTTCTCTTTGGTTGAGAACGGATATAAGATGCTCGGAAAACCAGGAAATGGGTGACTCACTTAAGGGAAAGCGAACTCATCCCGTCTTGCTGAGGGCTCAAGAAAACACAGCGAGAAGCAGAGGTTTGCTGTTGCCTCGAAGCCGATGATGGCAGAGAATTGTCTCCTGGGTGGGGATGTAAGACAGTGGAGGTTCTGTAAGCTTGGAGCCGAGGACGTGAAGAATTGTCTCCTGTGTGGGGATGGTAGACAGCAAAACGTGTCAGCCTGTTGGGGCCTAGGCAAGGAGCTGTCAGACAACAGTGGGGTGTTTGCAGCCAGAGAAGACCTGTGGGAGAGGCTGACAGGAGCCCTTTCCGTGGAGAGGGTGAAGTTCAGTGGAGTCCAGGAGACTCGGTCTGGGGGTGCAACTCAAGCTACGTTGCCAGTGTCCCCCAACTGGGATTTGGCCAATCGGGAGGACACAACAGTGTAGCAGCTTCAGCGATCATAGTGGCACTGAGTGATGAGAGAACTGATTGACCGTCTGATCAACCAAGGGAACACTGGCAAGTTGTGAACGTTTATTACTTCTTAAGTTTATAAGTGTGCAACCAGAATAATGGAATGCTGTCATTCCTGGTTAATTAAGAATAACTGAAGATTAGGGGATGCGATTATGAGATTATCTCAATGATGTTTACATTTTTTTGTATGATACAGATGAGTGTGTTGTGTTGTGACAGGTGGGGGCTCGGAGTCAGGTTAAATAAAATTTGATGATTTTCTAAAGTGTTAATGATTTCCTGTCACCTTCACACACACACACACACACACACACACACACACACACACACACACACACACACACACACGCACGCACGCACGCACGCACGCATGCACGTACGTACGCACGCGCGTACGCACTCACACACGCACACACATACACACGCGCACACACATACACGAGCAACGTTCTCTCACAATTGCACATGTGCATGTCCTGTACAATGGTGACATGTACACCGGATGGATGAAAATCGTCTCTTAAAGAGATTCTTCTATGGTGAGCTGCTGGAAGGCAAGTATTCCCATGAGGACAAAAGAAACGCTTCACAGACACACTGACGTCCTCACTGAAGAGCTGTAGCATCGCCCCTGCCTCGTGGGAAGAAGCTGCGCAAGATCGCTCAACCTGGCGCACCATGATCAAATCCGGCGTGAAAGACTTCGAAACGAGGCGAGTGGAGGCACAGGAGCAAACACGTCAGCTTCGGAAATGCAGAGCAAAATACCACCTTTCAACCTGGCTGACCCAAGTCTGCCCTGTCCACACTGCAACACCTTTCAACCTGGCTGACCTCCAAGTCTGCCCTGTCCACACTGCAACACCTTTCAGCCTGGCTGACCTCCAAGTCTGCCCTGTCCACACAGCAACACCTTTCAGCCTGGCTGACCTCCAAGTCTGCCCTGTCCACACTGCAACACCTTTCAGCCTGGCTGACCTCCAAGTCTGCCCTGTCCACACTGCAACACCTTTCAGCCTGGCTGACCTCCAAGTCTGCCCTGTCCACACTGCAACAGACGATTCAATGCTAGGATCGGCCTGATCAGCCATCTTCGTGCACACACCACCACCCAGTGATAGCAGAAGTCGTGGTCATCTTGGCCCTCGAAGAACAAATAACAATCGCGATTGATTTCTGGAAGGAAAAAATAGTCATTGGAAAGCCAAGGTGCATAACATGCGAAATAATCAATGCTACATTTTTTTTAAATGTTAAAGAATGAAGAAGAAGAAGAAGAAGACGAAGAAGAAGAAAAGGAGGAGACGGAGGGGGAGGAGGGAGAGGAGGAGGAGGAGGCAGAGGAGGAGGAGGAGGAGGAGGAGGAGGAGGAGGAGGAGGAGGAAGAAGAAGAAGAAGAAGAAGAAGAAGAAGAAGAAGAAGAAGAAGAAGGAAATATACAATGCTGGTTACCGTCAAAATAAGGACGACATTAAGCACTTTTTTTCTATCAGTACAAACAGATAAATGCTGTCTGCACACAAATATCACGCAAAAATACAAGCAAAATGCTGTGAGGCAGCTTTTTTTTCTTTAAGAAACTAAGAAACACAGGCAAGACATCACCCCATCATCCTAGTATAACTTTGCATCAGTAAACATTGACGTAGTGAGAAACAGAACATTACAACAGGTCATAAAATAACTCAAGTTAAAGTCCCGACAGATGTAGACGAATATTCGAAAAATGCTGTGACCGAAAGATTCTTATGACAACAGGAAGAAATATTTGCAATACCTCTTGAAGAAGCCCCAAGTTTTGAACTTCGAATACACTGAACTTCCAATTTGGTGCACCAATCAATTAAACAGTATCACTCCATGCTTGCGTATGTGTGTGCGTGCGTGTGTGTGTGTGTGTGTGTGTGTGTGTGTGTGTGTGTGTGTGTGTGTGTGTGTGTGTGTTCTGGGTTGGGTTGGGTTGGGTTGCACTGTTTTGGTGGTGGTGGTGGTAGTGGTGGTGGTGGTCTGTGTGTGTATGCTTGCGCGTGCGTGTGTGAAGTGCGTGCGTGCGTGTGTACGCGTGGTAGGGAACGGAGGAGCAGTATGTGTTTTTGACATATAGGCCTCTTTATCCTGCGGAGTCCACACTAGATAGAGTCATTACTTTCTTTCCACTGATGCCAGCGATATTCAACACCACACAGCGGCTCATTGATTCACCCATCGCCTCCACACATGGGCTATTCGGTGACCCTCAACGGGAATTCCCGCAAAGCTGACTCGCGTTTCCCTTTGTCTTTGTTTCTCCGGGTCTGTGGTCATCGAGAATGCGTGAAATTGGTGTTGTTGGTAGTGGGAGAGCAGAACACATCACTCGGCTCTGTGCGTGTCCTTGTTTAGCTTCG
>CM065736.1:12879572-12887072 GCA_033310375.1 Conus canariensis | reverse complement strand
TCTGTCTCTTTATCTATCTGTCTGTTGGTTCAGGCAGTTTCGTTTGTTTGTTTTATCCGGATCAAAACGAACGGCGCTGAAAAATGTTGCGTCGCAGCAGATTTTCTTTTTTTTTTTTTTAATCTTTCGTTTTAATCGTCTCTGGCCCTGACGAATTTTGCAGTGACTGTTAAAACAAACAAACAAACAAACTTTGGAGCGAGGCTGACAGGAAGTAGCCACGTCAGTGTGGTGGTACGACCCGTGACGTTTCCGCTTTCCTTTGCGCTACAAAGTAGGCAGATTTCGCCTGACGTGTCCTGACTGATTCTGTGGACTGCACTTATAATTAAGACCTCTCACTCTGTACCTCAGTTACCTCCCCGGAGATCTTCATCTCTCTCTCTCTCTCTCTCTCTCTCTCTCTCTCTCTCTCTCTCTCTCTTGTCCACACCTCCACCACTTCCACCCGTCCCCCTCTGCCGCACACTTACAGTCATTCCCCACCACCCTACACTTCCACCCGTCCCCCTCTGCCATATGCTTCCACCCACTCCCCTCCACCTTCCACTTCCACCCGTCCCCCTCTGCCATATGCTTCCACCCACTCCCCTCCACCTTCCACTTCCACCCGTCCCCCTCTGCCATAGGCTTCCACCCACTCCCCTCCACCTTCCACTTCCACCCGTCCCCCTCTGCCATAGGCTTCCACCCACTCCCCTCCACCTTCCACTTCCACCCGTCCCCTCTGCCATAGGCTTCCACCCACTCCCCTCCACCTTCCACTTCCACCCGTCTCCCTCTGCCATAGGCTTCCACCCACTCCCCTCCACCTTCCACTTCCACCCGTCCCCCTCTGCCATATGCTTCCACCCACTCCCCTCCACCTTCCACTTCCACCCGTCCCCCTCTGCCATATGCTTCCACCCACTCCCCTCCACCTTCCACTTCCACCCGTCCCCCTCTGCCATATGCTTCCACCCACTCCCCTCCACCTTCCACTTCCACCTATCCCCCTCTGCCATATGCTTCCACCCACTCCCCTCCACCTTCCACTTCCACCCGTCCCCCTCTGCCATATGCTTCCACCCACTCCCCTCCACCTTCCACTTCCACCTGTCCCCCTCTGCCATAGGCTTCCACCACTCCCCTCCACCTTCCACTTCCACCTGTCCCCCTCTGCCATATGCTTCCACCCACTCCCCTCCACCTTCCACTTCCACCTGTCCCCCTCTGCCATATGCTTCCACCCACTCCCCTCCACCTTCCACTTCCACCTGTCCCCCTCTGCCATATGCTTCCACCCACTCCCCTCCACCTTCCACTTCCACCTGTCCCCCTCTGCCATATGCTTCCACCCACTCCCCTCCACCTTCCACTTCCACCCGTCCCCCGTATGGTACTCCTTTATCTCCTGACTTCATAGAGCTATTGATTCTGCTGTTTGCTGACGATGTGGCGCTCGTGGCGTCCACTGTCATAGGTCTTCAGACACAGCTGAACGTTTTGAGTAGAACAGCAAAGAAACTTGATTTAATAGTGAATCTGGAAAAATCAAAAGTTATTGTGTTTAGAAATGGCGGTTATATTGCTTCAAAAGAAAAATGGTTTTACGATAGTATGCAACTAGAGATTGTTAATCAATATAAATATTTAGGTGCTATATTCTCCACTGGCCTTACTTTTTCTCATTGCCTTGAGGATTTAGCATCCAGGGCAAAATATCAGGTCATCATTAAACGAAACTTCTGTGGAAATATCAGAGTGTGTCCCCAAAATTATTCTTCAAACTTTTTGATTGTCAGATCCAGCCAATCCTTACTTACGGCGCTGAAGTATGGGGCTTAACTGCAAACCTCTCGGCTATAGGAAAAATACATTTGTTTGCACTCAAGAGATTCTTGAATGTTTCTATAAAAACGCCTAATGCCTTGGTTTATGGAGAAACTGGTAGGTTTCCACTTTATATAAACATCTATATTAAATGCGTAAAGTATTGGATACATATCCTTAATATGCCTGACAATCGTCTTCCCAAAAAAGCATGTAAGATGTTATATGATTTACATTGCCGGGTGAGCAGTCGTAAGAACTTGATACGGTTCAGACTTGGTGTATCCTGTTTGAACACACACAAACTACGGTATTCGAGTGTCCCCCGTGAAGCACTGTGCTGTCCGTTCTGCCCGTGTGAGTTGGAATCCGAATACCATTTTCTGATAGTATGTCCTAAATACAAAGTTATTCGCAAGCGTTACATACCTTTCAACTTTTATAGACGACCATCGGCTTTTGAGATGTCGTTACTGCTCGCCAACGGTAAATTCTGTCATGCTGTGGCTACATTCATAACGAAAGCTTTTGACATCAGATGTGGAAAGACTAATGTGATTTAGAACCATTGTTCCTGCATGCACCGTCAACACTGCCTTAACAATATCATACCGATTGCGTGTGATTGCGATGTGTGTGTGTGTGTGTGTGTGTGTGTGTGTGTGTGTGTGTGTGTGTGTGTGTGTGTGTGTGTGTGTGTGTGTGTGTGTGGACTCCTTAAGCAAGGTCTTGGCTCATTTAATTTTGGGCATGCAACCTGTCCTTCAGTGTTGTTGGATCGTCCATTGTGGGTCATGGGGTCACTCCTGTCTCCCGAGATGGGAGGGCCTTAGGATGTGGTTACAGTTCCGAATTACCCGACACATCTGAGATGAGTTCAGAAGGTTACTAGTCAGAATGAGTGTGGAATGACCGTCACCATGAAAGGGAAGGGGAGGGGGGAGGGGGGGAGGCAGCGCTGGCACATGTTGCCCTGGTCTGTTTCTTCCGTTCCACCGCCACTGCAGTGGTTTCTTCATGTGCTTCCCAGTCTGATGCACACGCTGACTTGACTTCTTCACACAGTGTCATGTCTTCTTCATGTGCTTCCCAGTCTGATGCACACGCTGACTTGACTTCTTCACACAGTGTCATGTCTTCTTCATGTGCTTCCCTGTCTGACGCACACCCTGACTTGACTTCTTCACACAGTGTCATGTCTTCTTCATGTGCTTCCCTGTCTGACGCACACCCTGACTTGACTTCTTCACACAGTGTCATGTCTTCTTCATGTGCTTCCCTGTCTGATACACACGGTGACTTGACTTCTTCACACAGTGTCATGTCTTCTTCATGTGCTTCCCTGTCTCTTGCCACTCTGTCTTCTTTCAATGCTGCTCTGTGTTCTTCACACACTACTCTGTCTTCTTCACACGCTACTCCGTCTCCTTCAATGCTACTCATGTCTCCTTCACACGCTACTCTGTCTCCTTCACACGCTACTCTGTCTCCTTCACACGCTACTCTGTCTCCTTCACACGCTACTCTGTCTTCTTCACACGTCACTCTGTCTCCTTCACATGCTACTCTGTCTTCTTCACATGCTACTCTGTCTCCTTCACATGCTACTCATGTCTCCTTCACACGCTACTCTGTCTCCTTCACACGCTACTCTGTCTCCTTCACACGCTACTCTGTCTCCTTCACACGCTACTCTGTCTTCTTCACACGTCACTCTGTCTCCTTCACATGCTACTCTGTCTTCTTCACATGCTACTCTGTCTCCTTCACACGCTACTCTGTCTTCTTCACACGTCACTCTGTCTCCTTCACATGCTACTCTGTCTTCTTCACATGCTACTCTGTCTCCTTCACATGCTACTCTGTCTCCTTCACACGCTACTCTGTCTCCTTCACACGCTACTCTGTCTTCTTCACATACTACTCTGTCTCCTTCACACGCTACTCTGTCTCCTTCACATGCTACTGCTACTCTGTCTTCTTCACACGTCACTCTGTCTCCTTCACATGCTACTCTGTCTTCTTCACATGCTACTCTGTCTCCTTCACACGCTACTCTGTCTTCTTCACACGTCACTCTGTTTCCTTCACATGCTACTCTGTCTCCTTCACATGCTACTCTGTCTTCTTCACACGTCACTCTGTCTCCTTCACATGCTACTCTGTCTTCTTCACACGTCACTCTGTCTTCTTCACAAACCACTCTGTCTTCTTCACAAACCACTCTGTCTTCTTCACAAACCACTCTGTCTTCTTCACAAACCACTCTGTCTTCTTCACACGCCACTCTGTCTTCTTCACACGCCACTCTGTCTTCTTCATACGCCACTCTGGTTTCTTTACACGCCATTCTGTCTTCTTCATACGCCGCTTTGTCTTCTCCACACGCCATTCTGTCTTCTCCACACGCCATTCTGTCTTCTCCACAGGCCATTCTGTCTTCTTCACACGCCATTCTGTCTTCTTCACACGCCATTCTGTCTTCTTCACACGCCATTCTGTCTTCTTCACACGCAGCTGTGTTTTTCTTCACACAGAGTTCTGGTTCCTTCACACGCTTGGCTTTTCCCCATCCCTTCATCGTGGCTTCTTCATGTGCCACCCTGGCCTCCTAAAATGCTAGTCTGGTTTTCTTTAAACGTTGTTCTGGCTTCTTCCTACTTTGTTCTGACTTCTTCACACTTTGTTCTGACTTCTTCACACTTTGTTCTGACTTCTTCACACTTTGTTCTGACTTCTTCACTCATTGTTCCGGCTTCTCTACACTCTGTTCTGGCTTCTTCAAACAATGTCCTGGCTTCTTTACGTTCTATTCTGGATTCTCCACACGCTACATTTCTTTTTATGGAGAGAGTTTAAGCTGAGGATTTGAATCTTTGCTTCCATGTATTAGGTATTTTGTCTCTCTCTCTCTCTCTCTCTCTCTCTCTCTCTCTCTCTCTCTCTCTCTCTCTCTCTCTCTCTCTCTCTACCGACTGTATCACGCACTTGTACTCAGTGTGATTGAATAACACTGTTTATCAGCAATCTGCTTAAATAAAAACAACATTCAAACTGAAGCAATGACATTGATCCTGGGAGCCATGAAGGACACACCAGTTGAAACTATGCGATACCTGCTTGACATTCCTTCAATGCAGACAAGACAAGCTAGAACAGGTGAAAGGCATATGTTGAAAATCCCCGAACTCCATTATGTGTGGCCGTCAACAAAAGGCACTCAGTTAGGACGAGGGAAATCATGGACGGGACAGGCAGAAGACAATATACAGTCTGTGTACCAGTTAGCAGAGCTGAAATAAACGAAGCAATGGGAAAAGTATCCTGATCACATCAAACACCTCTACCAACATGCCACCGCTCCAGAACTTGGAAGACACTGTCGAGAATGGCCAGAAGGCAAAACAACGCAAAAATTCAGATGCAGGTAGATGACCTAGGCACAAAAGATTATATTCTGATAAACACTGACGGTTCTGTCACCAAAGGTAAGTCAGGCTGGGGATACACGGTGAAGTAAAATGGCCGAACTATCCAGGAAGACAATGACGCGTACAGTTTAACAACTTCAAGTCTAACAATGGAGGTCAAAGCAATAACACAAACACGTCACTGGCTTTCATCCACAGACCAGTTTAAGACTCAACAAGCCATGATACTGACTGACTCCATGAACCTACTTCATAAAGCGGAGAGTGGCATGGGTGGACTTCAAACGAGAACTCCTGCATCGACAACGCCCATCGCATAATTCTTGAGTTCTTAAAAGTTTAACGTTCGCAGGTACGTCGAGGCTTATCTGTCAGGGCTTAGCACCACACGCCAAGCCCTGACATGGAACCCGCAGGGAAAGAGGAAGAGAGGCCGACCTCGCAACAGCTGGAGGCGAGACACTGAAGCGGAGCTGAAGCAACAAGGGACCAAATGGACTGGAATGACCAGAACAGCCCAGAACAGAGAGCGATTTCAAAAGATCGTCGATGGCCTGTGCTCCACCGGGAGCGATGGGCATAATGATGACGTACGTCAAGGGACGATGATCTGTCTGTAGGACAAACCTGACTCCCCAGAGGAGCCTTACAAACTTCTGCACACTCCAGACAACGGCTTAACATTCCCGCTCAATAGTACTGCACGCCTTCTCACGATCCAGCAACTTTCCACTAGCGAACATGACTGGTGAAGAACATAATCACATTCCTGAAGCAGCACAGCACCCAAACCAACAGACCTAGAACCAGTCCTGGGAACAAACGGATTACCAAACCTAGGTAACGAAAGCACAGGCGCAGATGACAAGATTCCTCAAATCAAAGTAGTAAACCCAGGAACATGTCTCCTGTAAAATCTGAGCAGCCTAAACAAAGATCTGACCTGCTTCATGGTAATATGAGTGGTTATTCTCAAAATCGTATCGAACTTCTTCCCTTGAGGACGCATAGCACCACCTCCAACATGACCAAGAAACTGAAGTAATCGAGAGCCTGCCTCGATCTTCGAGGGACGAGCTGTGAGGTTGAAAGACGTCAGATAAGGGAGTACACCCTTCACATGACTAAGGTGAGCACCCCATAACACACTGTGCATAAGAATATCATCAAAGAAGTTGATAACAGAAAACTGATCAAAAGCCAGCATACACATCATACGTGCAAGCACTGCAGGAGCCGACTCAAGCCCAAAAGGCATCCTGACAAACTGGAATAGACCTATATGTGTTGTAAAAGCTATCTTCGGACGATCTTTGGACTTAACCACAATCTGCCAGTACGCTTTTGCAAGATCCATCTTCGTGAAAAACTGAGCATCAGCTAATCTTGCAAAAAAGATTAACAACGTCAGGATTAGGTTCAGCATCAAAGACGGTAATCTTATTCAAAGACCAGGTAGCAATGCAGAAACAACACGTATCATCTTTCTTCCTGGAGATGCATACGGACTATTCGATGGCTCGATTTTACCAAGATCCAACATAATACCAATCTCTCTCTCTCTCTCTCTCTCTCTCTCTCTCTCTCTCTCTCTCTCTCTCTCTCTCTCTCTCAAAACAGCCTCTTGGCTGGAGGCCTAACATTAAAACATTGTCATTGTCATTGTCATTGTCAACAGCCACTTGCGCAGAAAAAGGGATATTGTAACACTTCTTTCTAGCAGGGACATCTGTTGTAAGAGGGATCTCTAAGAGTACATCAACTGAACAAGAACCTGGTTTAAGAGTCAAAATGTCCTGAAAATCATCAAAGACAGCACACAACTCCCTGGAACTGCTGTCAGATAAAGTACAATCAAACTGTACAGAACGAACATCTTCATCTGGCATAGAAGACACCATCGGAACAGTAAAAGTGTGAATGGGTAAGGCGTTATCACAGCCCTGGACGACACCAACTGTACAAACCACTTAACGAGCAACAGAATCTGGAGAGGGATCCAGTGTAACCACAAAAAGACAAACCCCTGGAGAATTATCCGAAGAAACATGTTCTGGCTCACAAACCAAAGGTGCTATCTCTGACTAAGGCACTGAAGTACCCTGTGAAAGAACAACTGTAGGTACAACATCATCAGAAGTAGACACAATAGAACGACGTATAGACACTTTTTGAGCATATTCGCATGAAAGATCTTTTCCTTGCCTTTGACAAGAACGTTGTAATCTCAACATGACCATTCGCCCGCGGGTAATAC
>CM065736.1:12867217-12879472 GCA_033310375.1 Conus canariensis | reverse complement strand
CCCCACCTCGCCCTCCGCCTCCACCGGCACCCGCTCTCCTCTTTCTCTGCCTTCTTTTTCTCTTTTGGCCTGTGTGGGCTCGTCAGTAGTTGGCTCTCTCTTCTATAGTTATTCATTATCACTGTTAGGTCATGTTTCCAAGTTTCAACTGATTGTTTCATTCATTCTTTCAATTGTTAACTCATCTCATTTCCTTTCGGGGAATGGGATGGGGGTGGGGGGAGTTCGTGATTCACTGCATCTTTGCTTATTCATTCTATAACTGCATATATTTGCAGAGAGGAGTTATAAATGTGTATATGCTTTTGACTGTTTACCCATGATTTTGTACGCTCGCAAATCTGTACGCGCGCGCGCACATGCACCAACACGTACTCGCGCGCGCGCACACACACACACACACACACACGCACGCACGCACGCACGCACGCACACACGCACACACGCACACACACACACACACACACACACACTGATACTGGTTGTCTCGCTACCGGTCGTTCCTCACGTCCTCCTTGCAGCTCCATCTCCCCCCCCCCCCCCCCCCCCAACCCCCCTCCCGTTTCTTCTTCACTGCAAGGATGGCGTTTCTGGGGAACTGGCAGGTGCGAGACAACTTGTGATCATAGTATGAAAAACCTTATTTATCCTTTCGTTCCATGTTCGCTGGTTCCTTCGGTCATTCTTGGATGTTTTCGTTTTTCGTTCCAAGAAAGGCTTTTGAGGAACGTTCGGGTACACGGGAGAGAACGGAGGAGGCGAAAGGAAATCTTTATGTTGTATTCAATGGATTCAACCTGGTCACATCTAGGCCTGAAGATTATTGTTTCACATTTGCTTTAACAACTGTACATTTATTTTGTTATTTAGTTTGTCTTGACACAGCAACGAATTCTTTTTCGTTTTGGGGTTCTCTCCTTCTTCCTCTTCTTTCTTCCTTCCTTCCTTTCTTTCCTTCTTTTTCTCTGTCTGTCTGTTGTTTTCTTTGTATAAAGCAGCACATTATCAGAGTGAGTGTGCCAGTACACCACACATTAGAACATTAACAAACCCAGACTCTTTGTATCAAACGCCAAAACACTAAAATCAGCAAAAAATATGTCCATTTGTAAGAGTACATACAGACTATGCATGGTGTGTAAGAGACTGGTTGTTAAAAAAAAAAAAAAAAAAAAAAGGAAGAAAAAGAAAAAAAAAAAAGAAAAAAGAAAAAAGCTAGTTCTGGAAATTGTTTTTGTTTTTTCCGCTTTTTTTTTTTTTTTTTTTTTTGGCAGATGAAGAGGACAATGTGAAGCACCATAAAATGAAGGGGTGGATTTCGGCCTTCGGAGAAAAAAAAAAGTCACCGCTTTAGGTGCTCCATTGATCCGACAACTGATGCCACAAAACAAAAAGTCTGTCTGTCCGTCCGTCCGTCCGTCTGTCTGTCTCTCTGTCTGTCTCTCTCCCTCCCTCTGTGTGTGTGTTTATGTGTGTGTGTGTTTGCCTGTCTGTCTGTCTCTATGTATGTATGTCTCTCTCTTTCACACACACACACACACACACACACACACACACACACACACACACACACATACGCGCGCGCGCGCGCGCGCTCGCGCTCGCGCGCACACACACACAAATACACACACACACACACAAACACACAAACACACACACACACACACGCGCGCGCGCGCGCACACGTACACACGCATGCACACACGTACGCACAAACGCACTCGCGCTCATACACGCACACTTACCAGCATACTTAACATGACCGAAGGAGTTGATCAGTTCCTGCATAACTGGGTTGTCGTTGGGGGCAATCTGATGCAGAGAGGAAGACACACAAAGTGAGTGAGCTAGGCTACCACCAATTCAAAACATGCACAAGAAATTAGATGTATGACTTAAATATAATGTATAATAGATGACCACAACAGGGGGTCCTTCTATAGTACGCTTTGAGGGTCATGGTTTTACAGCAGTGACGGAGGAGGTATTTCTATACGAGGAGTTCTTCGTTTTGAGGGTTATGACTTGTACGAGTCATGGAGGGGGTGTTGCTAAAGTACGCATTGAGGGTCATGACTTTACACCAGTAATGGAGGGGGGTATTTCTATGGTATGATCTGAGGATTATGACTTTGTACTGGCAACACAGGGGTATTTCTGTAATGCGCTTTGAGGGTCATGATTTTGTACTAGTCATGGGGGGAGGGTGGGGGCGGTATTTCTATAGTATGTTTGAGGATCACGATTTTGAACGAGCAGTGAAGGTTTGAGAGTCATGACGTTTTACCAGCAGTGGAGGGGGGGGGGGGGATATCCACAGTACGCTTTCAGGGTCATGACTTTGTATTGTACTGGTACTGCAGGGGGTATTTCTATCGAACGCTGTGAGGGTCACGACTTCGCACCAGTCATGGAGGGGGGTATTTCTAAAGTATGTCTTGAGAATCTTGACTTTGTACCACGTAATGGAGGGAGCATTTCTCAAGTATGTTTTGAGGGTCATGACTTTGTACCAGTAGTGGAGGGAGTATTTCTCTAGTATGTTTTGAGGGTCATCAATTTTACCAGTAGTGGAGGGAGTATTTCTCTACTATGTTTTGAGGGTCATCACTTTTACCAGTAATGGAGGGAGTATTTCTCTGGTATGTTTTGAGGATCGTTTCTTTTACCAGTAGTGGAGGGGGTATTTCTCTGGTATGTTTTGAGGGTCATGACTTTGTACCAGTAGTGGAGGGGGGTATTTCTCTAGTATGTTTTGAGGGTCATGACTTTGTACCAGTAGTGGAGGGAAGTATTTCTCTAGTATGTTTTGAGGGTCATGACTTTGTACCAGTAGTGGAGGGGAGTATTTCTCTAGTATGTTTTGAGGGTCGTGAGTTTGTACCAGTAGAGGAGGGGAGTATTTGTCTGGTATGTTTTGAGGGTCATGTCTTTGTACCAGTAGAGGAGGGGAGTATCCACAATACGCTTTCAGGGTCATGACTTTTTGTCGGTAATACAGGGGTATTTCTATCGTACGCTTTGAGGGTCACGACTACGTACCAGTCAAGGCGGGGGTATTTCTATGGTACGCATTGAGAGTCTTGGCTTTATACGGGCAATACATTGGATATATCTGTGCCAACATTTTGACACTTCCACGCCTACTGCAGCGTAGAATGGCAAAGGGGGAAGAGGGAGTTGGCCAGGGGACGGCGGGGTGGGGCTGGGGGGTGGGATATGGGGCGGATGGTAAGGGGAGTGGTGTGGGGAGAGATGAAGAAAAATGAGAACGTCATAAAAAAGAACACGCCGTTTGCCAGCTTCCACATCCCCAACTGATCAATCTGGAAACCTTTTAATGCTCACACTCCAAACGACCCAGCTTTTAGCCTTCATCGATCCGAGGGGAACCACTAGTCTCAGCGACAAAACGAAAAAGGTAAGGTGAGACAGCCCCTGCTTAACAGCCCCACCCCCACCCCACCCCGACACACACACACACACACACACACACACACACACGCACACACACACACACACACACACACACACACACACACACGCACGCACACACACGCACGCACGCACGCACGCACGCACACACATTTAGGGAGCGTCCGCCACAGAAACCGGCAGCGAATTTAAAGCCGAAAAGATGCAGGGAAAGTATCCGAGTTTGAAAGGACTCCTGTGGTCAAAGCAAGGGAGCGAACTGAGAGCGAGCAGTATGGCAATTGAGGCTGTTAAAGGGCGTGGCCGATTTCTGTCTGTTACGCTGCTGTTGTTGTTTTGGCTGCAAGGCTCTCTCTGTCAAATCTCCCTCAACTGGCTGCATGCCCCCCCCCCCCTGCCCCCCTGCTCCCCCTGCCCCCCCCCCCCCCCCTCTCAGCAATCCTTCTTTCTGGGCCCACTTCCTCTGCCATACTCTGCCAAGTCATCACCTCAGCTTCCACAACCATAAAGAAAAATGGAAAGAATAAAAGCTTCTGGTCTGTTGTGGTTAGTTTTAGGGTTAAATTCTGAGCCTTCTACGGGGTGTTAGAGTCAAATAGGCCGAAATAGCTCGGTTGGTAGAGCGTTGGACTCGTAATCTAGGTGATTCTGGGGTTGCGGGTTCGAATCTCCGACGGACCGCTTCAGTACAGGGAGATTTTTCCCTCGGAGTTAACATTGGTTCCGACTCCATTTCCCAAACAGTCCTTCCAATGAGACTATAAACCGAGGTTCCGTGTGCCAACATACGCATAACATCTTGCACACACGTAAAATCCAATCACCAACTTTCGGAAGAGAAGGCCAGTTTGGCCGTTGGTATGGATGACACGTTACACATAGCATGCCTTCTGTGTAAAAAAATCGAAAGAATGAAAGAGTTGTTACACTGACTGAAGGATACTCATTGAATGACACGGGAAACGACTGGGTGAAACGCCAACAAGCAGCTCTACTGTCGGCTCTACCCAGGTAGGCAGTCCGTTGTGTAAACGAGAGTGAGGATTGTAAAGCGCGTAGAGCCTGGTCTCTGGCTGGGTATGGGCGTTATATAAGTACTTTCTTAAAAAAAAAGTCCTGACCCTTCTTCAAGTTGTTAGCGTTAAGGTTAGATCCTGACTCTATAGGGTGTTAGCGTCAGACTTCAATCCTGACTCTTCTTCAAGGTGTTAGTGTTGAGTTCAATCCCGACTCTTCTATAGGGTGTTAGTGTTAGAGCTCAATCCTGACCCTTCTACGGGGTGTTAGTGTTCAGGTTCAATCCGGACCCTTCTACAAGGAGTTAGTGTCAAATCATGACCTTCTGTGTGTTTATAACATAAAGGTCAAATCCTGACCTCTCTTGGCTTGGCGGCAGAGGGGCCACCATCAATGTCAAACCCTAACTTAACGCAGGTGGTTGATGTCCGATTTTAATGATGACGTTCCATTAACCTTGGTATGACTGGGATATCTGGGTCAAATCATGGCCCCTTGGAGTCATGGTACTACAGGCGTAAGGTTTAGGATTAACTCATGACCTTCCTCGAAACTTGGTGGGGCAGGGTGAGGTTCAGGGCTAATCGTGGCCTCCTTGAAGACTTGGTGACACAGAAAAGAAGTGAATGTTAGGATTAAAGTATGGTCCCCCCTTTATGGGCCTGTGAGGCAGAGGGACTACAACCTTCCTGGAGTCTTCCCCCTTTCCGCATGCACCTCCTCTTCCTCGTTCTGCCCTCTCCCCCTCTCTTTCCTTCCCCATGCACACCCCCCCCCCCTCCCCCACTCTGCCCGCTCCCCGTTCCCCGCTCCCTCTCTTTCTTCCATCTCTTCTTCCTACATGCACTTGTGTTACGATTTCATGAGAGAAAAAAAAATGCAATAAAATGTTTCTTACGAAAAACACCACCATCACCACCACCACCACCACCCAACCAACCAACAAACACACACACACACACACACACACATACACACACACACACACACACACACACACACACACACACACACACACACAAGCATCGTCATGGGGTCTTGGGAGGGGTTTCCTACCTCATAGAAGAAGCCAAGAACAGCCAGACCGTCCTCGTTGGCGACCGCCTCCCCCAGGCTGGAGTATTTCTTGTTGGCGCACACGATGTGGACCTGCATCACACCAGGAAGACTCTTCGTTCATGGCCTCCTTCACGTCTTCGCCTTGCTCTAATTCACCCGTACGTCTCTTTTTCTTTCAGTTCCATCCACCCCGTCTTCTTTCCTTCCTTCCTTCCTTCCTTCCTTCCTTCATTCATTCATCTATTTCTACATTCCTTCATTCCTTTCTTTCTTCCTTCCCTGTCTGCATGCTTCCTTCTTTTCCCCCTTTTCTGCCTGTCGTGATCCATATCTCCCTCTATTCTTTTCTTTCTTCGTCACTAATTTCTTCGTTCATTCCATCCAACATTCCTTCATTTCTTCCTTCGCTGGTGTAAGCTTTGGTCCCTTTCTTCCTTCCCTTTTCCTTTTTTTCCCCTCCTCCCATCCTCCTTTTATATTTTCATTTCTTCGTTCATTCTTTCCTTCCTTCCTACTTCTTTTTTTTTCTTCTTTCATTCTTCCTTTTTCTTCCTTCCATCTTTCCTTTATCTCTGTCTTCTTTCATTCCTTCCGTCCCTCCTTCCACCGTTGTTTTTTGCTTCTTCGCTTATTCCTTCCTTTCTTCCTTCCTTCAACCTTTCTTCTGACAATCCTTCCTTCCTTCCCTCCTTCCTTTCTGTTTTGTTTCCCTCCTTTCTTCCGTCCTTAATTAATGTTCTCTTCTTTCTTTCATCCCTCTTCTCCTTTCTCCCCCCCCCCTCCATCACCCCCTCCCTGCCCCCACGCGTTCTCTCCGTCCTACCTCCTTAACCCCATCCTCCAGTCTTTTTGTTTGTTTGTTTGTTCCTTTTTTTTCTTTCTTGCCTTCACTTCTTTCCTCTATTCCCTCCCCTTTTTTTTCTTTCGTTTCTTCATATCTTTTTACCTTCCTTCCTTCCTTCCTTCCTGTTTTACTGTCTTTCTTCTGTCCTGTCATTCATGCTTTCCTTTGATTCATGCTTTCATTTCTTTCTTTCTTGTTTTCCTCCTTCCTTTCTTCCTGCTTTCTTTAGTTGAATAGTTGCGCTTTAGAGCCCAGAAAGCTGGACAGTGCTGCGTTAGCACCGACACCAGCCACCGGTGCCGCACGGTTAGCGCCACAGACTGGCGGCGAGATGGGAGCTCGTGGGTTCGATTCCCATCAGAATTAAGCTTTGAATTTTCGTAGCACGGTCAAGTTTCCTTCACTTTATGAATGCGTCTGTCACAGCGATGCGCAAAGATCCTGAACAAAACAGCAGGTGCCTGTATCTCTCGGGCCTGCTTGATACTAGGACATGTTTGTGAAAGGAAGTGCAGACCACACCTCTGTCATATAGCCTCTGACCGAAACGGAGCTCCCATAGGTTCATCTCATCTTCCTCGTTACGCTAATACTTAGATAATAATACACACACACACACACACACACACACACACACACACACACACACACACACGCACGCACACACATACTCTCTCTCTCTCTCTCTCTCTCTCTCTCTCTCTCTCTCTCTCTCAAAACGGTGACCTCATCACCACACCACACCCCTCGACTGACGTCATCACATGTCTCTGATGACGTCAACGATGACGCAGGGACCCACCTCCATGGGGTAGCTGGCTGTATCTATGGTGTGTTCGGACCCCTTGGTGCTGTCGCTGCCCCAGTGGAAGTGGAACTGAGCCACCTTGTACTCCCCACCCAGCGACCCCCCCTTCACCTCCAGGTTCCCGCCGGTGTACGTCACTTGAACTGCACAAGTCAGACAGCAGAGGTGTGGTGTGTGTGTGTGGGGGGGGGGGGGGGGGGGGGGGGGGGGGGGAGGGATGAGGAGATAAGTCACTTCAGCTTTTTTCTTTCTCTCTTTCTTTCTCTCTTCTTCGAATATGAAACAAGTGGGGGAAAACAAAACATAGAGAAAGGGAAAGTCAGATACACGCATATTTCAAAGAGAGAGAGAGAGAGAGAGAGAGAGAGAGAGAGAGAGGAGACAAAACAGACAGACAGACAGACAGACAGACAGACAGACAGGCAGACAGACAGACAGAGACAGATAGAGAGAGAAAGAGACTGAACTGGTAAAATTCAGTCAGTTAGATTCGAAAACACACACACACCACACACACACACACACACACACACACACACACACACACACACACACACAGGCCAGCGCGCGCGCGCATTCCACACTCCCTCATAACCCCCCTCCCCTTCCACACACACAAAGACATACAACGGTAGACACATCCACACACTCATCTCGTCCACATTATCCACACGCAGAGACCCGCGGGCACACACACACACACACACACACACACACACACACACACACACACACACACACACACACATACACACACACACACACACACACACACACACACACACACACACACACACATGCGCGCCCGAACTGAGAGACAGACCGACGGACGGACCAGCGGACAGGCAGGCACAGAGAGAGACAGACAGCGAGACTGACAGAAGACAAGGACAGACAGACAGACAGACAGACAGAGGCAAAGATGGAACAGGAACGAGAAGAGACAACCGCCCGGTGAGAGACTGATTTAGAGAAAAAGAGAAAGAGGAAAAAAAAGATGGAGTAGGATCAGCAGCAGCAATAGCAGCAGCAGCAGCAGCAGCAGTAGCAGCAGATGCAACAACAACAACAACAACAACAACAGGAGGTCAGGGAGGGGCTGTCCATTCTTTAAAATACATCTTCTAAAAAACACACCCGAAACTTTGTTGAAAGTCTTTCCACTGTAAAATCTCAGATCAGAAGAAAAATGTTAATCCCCTTCAAAACTGCAAAGATCACAACAGGTGGAACATCTCTGGACACGGTTTTCATGGAGGAGGAGGAGGAGGAGGAGGAGGAGAGAGAAGAAGAGAAGAAGAAGAAGAAGAAGAAGAAGAAGAAGAAGAAGAAGAAGATTAAGAACAACAACAACAACAACAACAACGACAACAAAAACAACAACTGCAGCAGCAACAACAAGAATTACAACAGCAACAGCAGCAACAACAGCAACAGCAACAATAACGACAGCAACAACAACAACTATAACTGCAGCAACAAAAGCAACAGCCGCAGCAGAAACAGCAGCAGCAGCAGCAACAACAACAACGACGACAGCATCGTCATCATCAACAACAACAATGACAGGCAAAAAACAAAACAAACAAACAAAAAAAAAAACCAAAAAAAAACAAACAGACGTATTTACAAAGGGGAATTAAATTAAAAAAAAAACATGCGAGAGCAAATTCCACATAGGGGACTGCCCACAATGCCCCAGCCACGTCACGATCCTGTACCCCACCTGTGTGACCGTTGTTGAGGAGTTCCCACGTCACGCCCACCAAGCTGTCAAAGCCCATCAGAGTGAACGGCTTCAAGTTGTCGTTGTAATAGACCTTGGATGACTTCAGGTCAATGGGCGACTGCCGTTGGCCATCGCACTGCCCCGGGAAGTTGGTGGCCCACGCGTCCACTCCTGCACACCCCCAAACCAGCCAGCAGAGATTTGAACTCAGAAATCATAGCAGGTCCCTGGACACTTTCTCCCGCACGGGGTTTGAACCGAGAATGAGGTGTGTGTGTGTGTGTGTGTGTGTGTGTGTGTGTGTGTGTGTGTGTGTGTGTGTGTGTGTGCGTGCGTGCGTGCGTGCGTGCGTGTGTGTGTGCGTGTTTCTTCTTTTTTGTTTGTTTTGTTTTGGGCTGTTGGGGATTTGAACCCAGTGTCACTGGTCAATGTGGCGGTTCGTTTGCTTGGGTCTCTTGGCTGGTTTGATTTGCAATGGTCAATTCTTGGCTCATTTCGCTTCCTGTGATCGATTTCCTTTTTTTTTTTTTGACTTATGTGTAAAAACGAAGTCAATCCACGTAATCACCTAGTTTTTAGGTGGGTTTTTCTCACTAGTCATGGGAGCTTTAAGACAAAAAAAAAAAAAAAAAAAAAAAATTCTGGGGATATTGCTCAATTCTGATGAGACCTTTCTGAACATTCCTCGTCCAAAATTATCACCACGTAGTAAAGACCATAAGTCTACAATTAATATTTTCAGCAACATTTTCAACATTTTCCCAAACAATTCAACAGCTGAAGTCATTATGTTTTATGTTGATAAAAACAAAATAAAGTTTAGATATATTTGACGCAAACATTACCAGAACAAAAGGCTACAGTTTATCAAGATTTCGGACCATTTAATGCATCTTTCATGAAGCACAGGAGCAGACTGGAATAACATCTTGCTGAATATAGAGCAAAGTCTGGGCACATGTGATTTATATCTTACCAAACATGGTAAAACAAAAGCTACAAACATTCAAGGTAAATCGGCTAAGTGAAACGACAATAAAACATCAAACTCAAATAGCAGTACTTGTTTCACATTAACAGGCCCTTGAAAGCTGGATCAAACGGAATTAAACTGCGTGGGTAAAAAATGGGGGTAAACTCGAAATGGAAGCAGAAATGAAATACACGTCACCAATACGTAGATTGGAGATGACGTGGAAAGTTTGGCAAGAGTTGGGGCTAAGATGTGCATGTCTCGTCGCATGCGTGCGTGCCCCCCTACAGACAACCTTCCTTCTTACTCTCCTTCCACGTAATCCGGCATCCGCCGCTTGCCTTATATCCACCCCCTCCCATCCTCCAACCCTTCCGTGTGTTTTGATTCTACTGCACCAACTTTCTAAATGGAAGGAGCCCATTTTGACTGACAGAGTGCGGCCAGTTTCATCACTGAACAAAAGGTGGCATGTTTGTATTATTACCAGTTCACGCTTTTCAACACCTTCCATCGACCCGTTTGGAATTAGCTGCAGTGTGGAGGAAATGATAATCGTGACACGTGAGTCAGACAGGCAAATTGCCTCTCTTGCTTTGTTTCCTCTTCATTCACGCTGTCTGTTCTTACGTCTCTGATTAGCCCCAGTGTGAAGATATGACACACTCGACACCTGTGTCCCACGGACAAAATTATTGTCTCTCTGGATTCCAATCCTTTTCTTCCTTTTGTCAGCTCTTCGTACATCTCAAAGTCACCGCAGTGTGAAGACTATGACGTATGGTGTCTTGTTTTTAACCCTTTTCCTTCCTCACGTTAAGTTTGACGTCTCTGCTTCTCGGTCTCTTTGAATTCCAATCTGCAGTCTTCAGTGACAACAGAACAGTTTGTTTTGCAATTCCCTCTTCAGTGATAATCAAGCCAACCTGAACATGTCCCTTTTCGATGAAAGTAGAACCATTCTGAAATTTTTCCACTTCAGTGACAACAGAACCATTCTGAACATTTCTATCCTTGGTGACAAGAGGACAATTCTGATTTTTCCCCTCTTCAGTGATAACAGAACCATTACGAATATTTCCCTCTTCAGTGATAACAGAACAATTATAACTTTTCCCTCTTCAGTGATAACAGAACCATTATAAACAATTCACTGTTCAGAGATAACAGAACCATTATGAATATTTCCGTCTTCAGAGATAACAGAACCATTATGAATATTTCCGTCTTCAGTGATAACAGAACCATTATGAATATTTCCGTCTTCAGTGATAACAGAACCATTATTAACGTCTCCCTCTTCAGTGATAACAGAACCATTATAAAGTTTCCTTCTTCGGTGATAACAGATACATTATAAACAATTCACTGTTCAGTGATAACAGAACATTTCCCTCTTCGGTGGTAACAGGATCATTATCATTTCCCTCTTCAGTGATAACAGAACCATCATGAACAACTTTCTCTTCAGTGATAACAGAAGCTTTATGAACATTTTCCCTTTTCAGTTGTAACAGAGTCATTATGAACATTTCCTGCATCAGTGATAACAGAACCATTTTGAAAACTTCCTTCTTGAGTGATAACAGAACCATTCTAATCGCTTCCCCTTTAGTGCCTTTAGAACAGTTCTGTAGATGTCTCTTTGTTGACTGTAGAACATTTCCGAGCATGTCCCTCTTGAATAATCACAGAACAAGTCTAAACGTTTCCCCTTTCAGTGATAATAGAATGATTCAATTCGTTTCCGTCAAGACTGAGAATGCCACAATCCTCAAGTCTCCTTATACAATAATTGAACAATGTCGATTGTTCGTATCTATTGTTTAGTAGAATCATTGTGAACGTCTGCCTTCATCTTGATAATATGACAATTCTGATATTTCCCTCTTCAGTGACATCAGGACAGTGATCAACAATTGCCTCTTCAGTCACAATGAAATAATTTTGAAGTTTTTCCTGGTCAACGACTAGGTCAATGATAATCAATAATGGCGGCTGACCTTCCAAATTGAAACGAAACGATGAAAGAACAAAGTTTAAAACTTCCCTCTTCAGTGACATAACGCAAATTCCATATGTTATATATTAGCAGGCTGTTCTTCTATTACTATATCTAATGAGAAGCGATCGACAAATGTTAAGTCTTTTGAGATTTATGACACATTTTACAGCCTTTACTTTCTTGCTCAGAAATCGTAACACGTTTTACACTCTTCACTGTGTGAAAACAGCTGACACATTTGGTCACTCTGTCGCAACATCTGACACAGTTTACGCTCTACATCGTTCTACTGAAGACATCTGGCACATTTGACAGCCTTGATCATTCTGTCCAGACAACTGAAACACTTTACACTCTTCATCAGCCTGTCGAGGCATCTGACAGA
>CM065736.1:12854717-12857217 GCA_033310375.1 Conus canariensis | reverse complement strand
ACACACACACACACACACACACACACACACACACACACACACACACACACACACACATACACATTCTTCCCCCTCTTCCCTTACCCACACCACCGTCCGAACGTTTCCCCCTTAGTAAGTGGTTGCCACGCCATGTGTTAATAAAGGATCAAGTGTTTGCCTGTACTTGTCTCTCCCCAGTTGTTTATTTACTCAACGTTAGAGTTTAGTATCAGGTTCCGCCTGGGAATGTCTTTGGAGCAGGCCGTGGAAGAGAGGAGGAAGTGTTTTTAGTAGTAATGAGAGAGAGAGAGAGAGAGAGAGAGAGAGAGAGAGAGAGAGAGAGAATGCACTTCCCTGTTCTCTCTCTCTCTCTCTTCCCCCCCCCCCCCCCCAGTCATTTTCTCCTCCCTCCACCTCTAAGTCAGCTCACCCTTTCAGATATTCTGAGCAGAGAGAGAGAGAGAGAGACAGAGAGAGAGAGAGAGAGAGACAGAGACAGAGACAGAGAGATAGAGAGAGGGGGAGAGGGAGGGAGAAAGAAAGATGGAGAGAGAGAGAGATGGGTGGATGGATGGATGGATGGGAATTTATTCAATAAGGCTATGGCCCCTTTTGAAGGGGTTCGTGAACAAGAAGTCACAGTTACAGCAAATTTTCACAATGAAAAAACAACAACATGGGATTGAGCAAGTGAGAACGGAAAATATGTAAACAACAGAGTTATGAGCGAAGTAAGAATCGAATTCTGAGTTATTTGTACAAATACGTTGCAAACTATTTGACAATATTTTCATGATTAGATAAGCAATGTAAGGTGAGAGAGAGAGAGAGAGAGAGAGAGAGAGAGAGGGTGGTGGGTGGGGGGTGGTGGTTCCGGTTGGCTGACCAATCATATGGGACGTGGTGCAACCAAGCATGAAGGGAGAGGACTGAAGGGGAGGGGCTGAGGAAAGGGGCGGGTTGTTACCCTCCGCGCGGTCTCCTCATTGGTCACTGCAGTGACCGGGCCAGTCCATCCACGCCAAACAGCTAGCAGGCTTTCCGCGCTAGTGTGACCGAAGTTCGTTAACCAATGACTCAAATTCAAACTGTGCTTGCGCTAAGAAATTCAGCTCTATGTCTATAGCGGGCACCGAAGAGGACGTGTATTTCGTTGTGAATGGAAGCACGAATCAGCATTGTGAACATTCACAGTTTCAGAAGATCCATTCTATAAAACTACTAGAGCATGAGGCAGCAATTTGGCTTATATGTATTTTCAGCATGAACCTCTCTCTCTCTCTCTCTCTCTCTCTCTCTTCTCTCTCTCTCTCTGTAGTGACAGGACAATTTAGATACTATTGCTTCTACACTGGTTGGAGGACACCAACAATGAAACGGCTGCTTTACAGCTGTCTGGCATGCAAATGACGATGGCACGGTCATTTCGACCAGTCCAGACCACTTCATGGTATGAACCTGAACTTCAACATCGAGCTAACATGCTTGAAGCAACTACCCAGAGAAAACACAGTATCATCATGGTCCCTAATAGGCTGGGGAACAGGTGATCCCCAAAAGTCTCTGAAAAAAAGGCCAGGGACCAGGGGCCACCTAGGCCCTGGTGGGGTCCTGGGGCAATGATCCTGGTGGGGGGGCCCAGGGGGGCAAAGCCCCCTGGCCGAAATTGAATTTGAGCATTTTTGAAGACCCTTTCGTGGCCTCTCCTGATAGGCAAATTACCATATGGCATGCAAAGGGCATGCAAAGAAACCACACTAAAAAAAATCTTATCTACCATGCAGCATGCAAAGAAATCATACCAAAAAAAAGCCCTTACTTTTCTCCATTTTCGTAATGTACTGTGATACCTTGCTTCAAAAGTTCAATAATTCAGTCTTCACGAACTGAGTGAGTCCCAGTAATGTTCAGTGTATGTATCTACTAAACGATGCATCACCCAGAGATTTATTCAATACCATAGGCTATGGTAGAACCAGGTGTGGCAAGTAGAATTGGCTATGTTATATTCTAATGGTAGCCATTGCCTATAGGGAAACGACGCATTCCTATCAGCTCCAAATACAGTGAGTTGTATCGTTGAACCATACAGGGCGCCATGCTCGCCTGCTCTTCTCGGCACCCTCACCACAGATGCGTTTTATACACGAGGGACGCTAGGAATTCCCGCGAGTTTAGCCTGTGATGCCATTTCACCACACAGTCTCGTGGCGAGTGGGGCAAGGCATTTGGCGAGAGATCGCTACAGTATGATTGGACTCTCTGGCATGCAAGAGAAAATGCCTGACAGTGGTACTGTCCTCTGATTGGCGTGAAAAGTAGTGACGTGTAGTGACGTGATTGGTGAAAGTAGTAAGGTCATCCGACTGCTGCATGAAAAGTTTTAATGCCCTCTGATTGGTGCATAAAACGATCAGAATGTTAAGTTTTAAACCAGTCAGAAGAGTGCGAAGATCTTGTTCAGTTGTTAACAAGAATTTGTCCAGAACCATCCTCTCCTTACTCTCTTCTTCTCCCT
>CM065736.1:12844717-12852217 GCA_033310375.1 Conus canariensis | reverse complement strand
GTCATGACTCCGTGACAAAAACACGGGACTTTGCATCTGAACGAAGACGGAAAAGAAAAAAAAAAGTGGATGTAGAATAGAAGGGTACATAAGCCAGGAAAATCTGTACAACCACATTTTGCCTGCACACCACGACAGAGACAAGTTTTGGATGTTAAACACGGGTTTCCAAATACATAAGTCACGTAACTAAAACGCATGAACACTGTCGTCTCTTTTTCAGGACACGACATTATAGGCCTACAAGCGCCTCAACCTACACTGTGTAGACGCATTCTATTGATGACGGACGATTCTCTATTCTGACGTCAACAGCACGTCACCAATGACCCCGTTTGGCTTGGATGGACACAAGATTGATGCATGTGAAAAGAACGGCGTTCAGAAACGAATTCTCCTTCAGTTGTGCCCTGTCACTCTTCTTCTTTGTTCTACAATACACCCCCACGTCAGCGCAGGACAAAGACCAGCCATCGCTCTGATTGGCTTTAAGCTAACAGTCTGGCAGGCGCTAACTGCATATATCGCCAGGCTTTCTCTCTCACCGCCTCAGTCCCATTCTCGCGAGCTCAGCTCTTAACAGAGTAAAAACCCCGGCGGTTTTTCCTGCCCATCAGGAGACGTGACAGTGTTTGGTGTCTGGGTGAAGACAATTATTGAGAGTAATTAGAAAAGATCTGATTTTTAACCTTTAGTCCTCTGAGGCAATGTTCATGTTGTTCCTGTCCAAGAGGAAATGTACTTTTGGCGAACAGAAGCTGATTTTGACGGTGGATAATTCGAACTTCGCCGGTGTTTTTCATTTTGTCTCTTTTGCTTCTATCTACGAATCTAATTTTATTTTGTCTCTTTTGCTTCTAACTATCCATCTAATTTTATTTTGTCTCTTTCACTTCGAACTGTCAATCTACATGTCGGAATTCAGCTTTTGTTTCTGCGCAGACAGCTCACGTGACCTAAATGCAATTTGAAGATTGATCCGATTTCGGTAATTATGACCAATTCCGGAAGAGGCACAGTTTGGTCTCAAACACAGTGTGGACATAGAGAAAGCATGTGCGTACACACAATATAGGTATGAAACAGTTTGGGTGGACAGACGTTTCGAGTACAGACACGGTTTGAGAATAAATACACGTTAGGTATAAACGCTTTCTGGATATAAGACGCAATTAGGTTATGAATACCGGATGAGATTATACTCAAATTTGGAACAGACCGGGTATAGACACACTGAAAAGACCCCCACACTCATCCCCACCCCCAAGCCATGTTCTATTTTCACTTCAGGATGACCGCTACTGGTCAATCAGAAAGTAAAAAGGATAAAGACTTGTACATGCTGCATTGCTCATTAAAATCAACAACACCCAATCATCCCAGCCTGAAAAATTTCGACTGGGAAAACGAAGTCGTAGTAATACAAGAAGGAGGAGGAGGAGAAAGAGGAGGAAGAGGATGTGAAGAAGAAGATGAAGAAGAAGAAGAAGAAGAAATCAGAAATACATATGAGGAGAGTTATGCATGTGGCAGGAATGTGGCAACTTCATTTTATCACTGTCGAAAAATTGCTTATCGTAAGCCATAAGCCATAAATTCTCTCTCTCTCTCTCTCTCTCTCTCTCTCTCTCTCTCTCTCTCTCCTCCTCTCTCTCTCATACAGCACCCTATGTCTGACAATTTGATGGAGCAAGCACTTCCCTGCACAATCGTCATTACATCTGTCAGCCGGCTAATGCGTTGGTGCACTAAGCTAGGAACCCGGAGATGTACCTGTCAAACATCCTTTTTTCGAATGCCCCATTCAAGAGAGAAACCCAATTCGTCGGTCGGGGAGAAAGAGGGGATAGTGTGTGTGGGGAGAGAGGGGATGGGAGTAGATGGGGGGGGGGGGGGAGATGGGGTGGGGTGGGGGGGTCGGGGTGGGGAGGGGGGCAGGGAGTTGGGCGGAACCGGTGGAAAGGAAGTGGGAAAGAAGGTTAGAAATAAGAATGCGTCAAACGCGTCTTCAGGTTGCACCCTAGGAAAACGAATAACTACCAGCCTCTGTGTGTGTGTGTGTGTGTGGTGTGTGTGTGTGTGTGTGTGAAGAGAGAGAGAGGAGAGAGAGAGGAGAGAGAGAGAGAGAGAGAGAGAGAGAGATTCATACAATAAACGCTGTTGCCCCGTTTGACGGAATAAGAATGACAATCCACAAATCTCATGCGACAATAAGTGAAGCGAAGAAAAACGGAATGAAAAGAAACAAATAACAGTCTGCTAATGTACACATCCATACATCAGTATAGTCTTCGTTCAGATGAATAAAGCTCTTCAGAGTTCGTAGCCATGTTTGCAACATCTTTAAAACAACAACAACAACAACAACAACCGGGCAAGATATGGAAGTACTAGTTCCTCAAAATATATTCGTTCTGATTTGAAATAAGGGGGAGAGAGAGAGAGAGAGAGAGAGAGAGAGAGAGAGGAGAGAGAGAGAGAGAGAGAGAGAGGTACTGGTTCCTCAAAATGTGTTCGTTCTGATTTGAAATAGGGGGGGGGGGGGGGGAGAGAGAGAGAGAGAGAGAGAGAGAGAGAGAGAGAGAGAGAGAGAGAGAGAGAGTACTGTTTCCTCAAAATGTGCTCGTTCTGATTTTTGAAATAGGGGGAGAGAGAGAGAGAGAGAGAGAGAGAGAGAGAGAGAGAGAGAGAGAGAGAGAGAGAAGACAGACAGACAGACAGACAGACGACAAGACAAAATATACGGAGCGACAAAGAAGAGCAGAATGGAGAAAAAACCATTGCAAGAGATAAAAACAGTAGAAGAAAGAAGAAGAAGAAGAAGAAGAAGAAAAGCAGAAGGCAAAGAAAGAAAGGAAGAAAGAACGAGCATCACGTGGCCCTGGAAATGTGTGTCAGTAACAACATTACCTCCCCCCCCCCCCACCCTCCCTTCCTGCAGTGGACCGGAGTGCAGGCCCCTGCGTGAGTGTGCCGGCATTGCCGGCCGGCCGATAGGGGCCCAGTGTGGGGCAGCATTAAGACTGAGAGACAGGAGCGCCGGCATTCTGGCATCTCCCCTCCCCACTCCCCCCCCTCCCCCCCCCCCCCGCCTTGCATCCCCCCCACCACCACCCCTGCACTCAGTTCCCCGCCGCCAAATGGCTGTGGCGGCATCAGGCTGTCCCCCCTCATGGGTTTTACTGCGTCATTTTGTAGACAGGAAAATTGGGGAGAGAGGGTGGTATGGGGGGTGGAAGGGGGAGGGGGAGGCGGCAAGGGTGGTGGTGGGGGTGGGAGGAGGGTGGGTAAAGGTTGGGGGGGATGGGGATGGGGGAAGAAGGGGGGGGGGGGGTGGATACGGGGCAGGCTGGGAAAGGGGTGGTGAGTATGCTGAGATGATATGATGTCGGCGATGGATATGGATATGGTGTGTGTGTGTGTGTGTGTGTGTGTGTGTGTGTGTGTGTGTGTGTGTGTGTGTGTGTGTGCACGCGTGGGTATTTGTGTGCATTTATGTTGAAAAGCGAGAGTCGGTTCCACACACAAAAAAATTAGATCTAATATATTTTCCCTTTTACTTTCTGTGCGTGGCACTTGCATGTATATGTCCTTAAGAGGCCAGCTATTTTACCATATAGATATCCCTAACAGACGTTATTTTACCATGCTGATATCCCTAATGGACCTGCTATTTTGCCAGGTTGATATCACTAATGGACCTGCTATTTTGCCACGTTGATATCATTAATGGACCTGCCATTTTACCATGGTGATATCCCTAATGGACCTGCCATTTTACCATGGTGATATCCCTAATGGACCTGCCATTTTACCCTGGTGATATCCCTAATGGACCTGCCATTTTACCCTGGTGATATCCCTAATGGACCTGCCATTTTACCATGGTGAGATCTCTAATGGACCTGCTAGTTTTCCATGAGATATCATTAATGGATCTGTTATTTTACCATGTTAATATCATTAATGGACCCGTTATTTTACTATGTTAATATCATTAATGGACCTGTTATTTTACTATGTTGATATCATTAATGGACCTGTTATTTTACTATGTTGATATCATTTTGGACCTGCTATTTTTCCATGTTGATATCATTAAAGGACCTTTTATTTTACTATGTTGATATCATTAATGGACCTGTTATTTTTCCATGTTGATATCATTAAAGGACCTGCTATTTTACCATGCTGATATCATTTATGGACCTGTTATTTTACCAGGTTGATACCATTAATGGACCTGTTATTTTACCATGTTGCTATCATTAATGGACCTGCTATTTTTTCTATGTTGATATCATTAATGGACCTGCTATTTTTCAATGTTGATATCATTAATGGACCTGCTATTTTTCAATGTTGATATCATTAATGGACCTGCTATTTTACCATGTTCCACAACAACAGTAACTCCCCTCACTAGCAGGGAAAGGGTTAATGAAACTCACTAATAACATGCTGATATACAACAAGGGACTGCAATGTTCACAGTGCTGAAAACCTGTGACGAAATGTTTGTGGACCATGATGAAATATCCTGTATCAGGGAACTCATACATTACTGTGCCGTAAGATACCATAAGGACAGGCCCTGACCATTGAACCATCAAATCGGAAAGTAATGTACACCACCATGCTGACATCCATCAAAAGAAACCGTTATTTTCGCCACGACAATAAGTCTGATGGATCTGGAGAATAAAAGTCTAGTTACAACATCACCAAAACAATGGAACGATTCAGAAAACAGATCTTCTCCCCCAAGCGAGGATATATATATATATATATATATATATATATATATATTATATATATTAAGGGAATGGTACTGAGGATCAGCGCAATCTTAAAAACAGTGCTCAACCACAGTGGGAGCGACATTTGTTATATTAAAAGCAAGTTAAAATCAAGCTCTAAAAACATCTACAAATTTGTTTCACGCTGTGCGGTCGTCAGGATGTGATGAGCTTGTGTTGCCAGTGCCACGTATATATATAGCTAGCTGGTTTGCTGTTGTTTTTTTTCCCGTGCTACATGTGTTTCTCAGGTGTTGGTTTTTTTCGCTGATAGGAACTTCCATCTGTGTCTGCAATTGTTAACCATTTCTGTTCTAACATTTAGAGTTGCCAACTGTGGTTTACATAGTATAATGTATTTCTCTGTTAGGCATAGATTGCATTTTTTTGAAATGTTGTTGTATGATGCTGCTCTTTTTAAAATTTTCCAAGATATGTTGTAGTCTATGTCTTTTTCTTTAAGTTTCCAAATGTATTTACTCAATTCTGTTTGGTTTTTGTATCTTTCTTTGTTGAATGATTGTTTATGGTTTGCATATCTAGTTTTGAATTGGTTTTCCGTGATACCTACATATGTTTCTTTTGCGTTCTCTGATGTTACAGTGGCTTGGTACACAATGTTGTTATAAAGGCATTTGTTGCTTAGGGGGCACTGTTCTTTTTTGGTACAGTTACAAGATTTCCTTTCGTTACCCTCCTTTTTTTCTGTGCTGCTTTTCATTTTGTTTGCTGAATCGATGGCATTTTTAAGGTTCGGCATACATGAATATGATAATTTGATGTTGTTTTTGTTGAATATCTTGAATAATTAAGCATAAGCATTCATTTCTGCAGTGGTAGATAATTCTGCCTAACTAACAGTACGTGCTTGAGTGGGTGAATGGGGAATAATAAATGCTTCTCAAAATGAGCCTTCAGCAAGCTTATAGTCTCCAAGGGGGAGAGACAATCTCCAATGGGGAGGAAACTCACTAACATATAACTCCTGGTCAGATACCAGTATTTCGAAACCTGATTGTTTCTCCTCAGTGACCACGGAAAGTGGTAACTTGACTCCTCTGTCTTTTCGGTTTATATATATACTCACCACACACACACACACACACACACACACACACACCAATATATATATATATATATATGTGTGTGTGTGTGTGTGTGTGTGTGTGTGGTGTGTGTGTGATAGAAATAACATACATAGAAAAGGCAAAGGATGGATAAAATGACTCAGCTTTGATGGAACTGTCATTTTCCTATTCTGGTCCTGTTTTCTTAAAGGTACGCTCACATGAATCCGCTGGTACCCTTTAAGGAATTAGCACCAAACCGACTTGCTATCATTCAGGATTATTGTTCCAAGCTGTTGTATGTTGCACACCGAAATAATATTGAAAAAAAAAAAAAAAACAAAGAAAAACCTCTTGTCCCCCCCCCCCCTATCCCCAACCACGCACGCACGCATGCGCACCTCGCCATAGATAAACTCATGCCCCCTATCTCCAAAACCTTTTTCTTTATCTTCAATCCTGCGTCCAGTCAGTAACTGCATTTGCTTTTACTTTGGTCTGGTTTTTGGTCGCTGGCTCGCTTTTAGCACCAGTCATTATCTAGAAGCCACCATCCAAAAATAACCAGGAAGGCGGGGGAAAGGGGGGGGGGGAGAGGGGTAGGTGGGAAGGGGGGAGGGTGCGGGGGGGGGGGGGGGGGAGGGGGGACACAGGCGAGGTAAGCAACAATTACATGCAATACGACTTTCAAAACAAGAACTCAACTGACCCCCCCCCCCCCTCCTCCCCCCTCTCCTTTTCCACTGTTCCCTTCTCTGAACCTCTCCTCCCCTCTCCTTTCCTGCTCTTCCCTCCTCTACCCCCCCCCCCCCCCGCGCTCCCTCCCCCAGCCTCCCCTCCCCCGTTCATTGTCTCCCCTCCCGTCCCTCCCCCCCCCCTCCCATGTGTTTTGATGATTCATCAAACCGTTTGGGACTTAATGGGGAGAACCAAAATAGGAGTGGGAAAAAAAATTAAAAGGACAGGGGTGAGGTTGGGGGTAATGGGGGAGGGGGGGGGGCGTGGGTTTACCGGGGGGGGGGGGGGGGGTGAGGGGGGGGAGGAGGTAGTCACTCTTCACTGATCGTGATTTGCCTTTTCCCCCCAGAGCAAACGGGTCAACCGTGACCCTACGTATCAGCAGTGGTGGTGAAAAAAAGAAGTTCTAAAGGAAGGCTGCAACGCTGGGAGTTAGGTATGCTAAGCTTTGAAACGTGTGTTGACAGGCTGTCACGGGCATCAGCGCATTCCCAGGGTTTGTAGGAGGAGGGCTCTCTGTCTGTCTGTCTGTCTGTCTCTGTCTGTCTGTCTGTCTGTCTCTCTCTCTCTCTCTCTCTCTCTCTCTCTCTCTCTCTCTCTCTCTCTCTCTCTCTCTCAGCCCCCTTCTCTTGGTACGGGGCGAGACCTTCGATCGTGGTGAAGGTGGAGACGGCAGGACACGTGTTCTCAGCGAGAAGCGGGACAGGCGTGATGATCGATCTCAAGACTTCACAGCAAAAACCTTGCTCTGGGATGGGCCATTACACGTCGTTTTTGACTTTCTGAAAGAGAGATTTTTGTTGGCGTTGTTGTTCATTTGATCAAAACGTGTAATGGGAAAACAGACCTAGTTTTAAAGCACGCTGTGTGTGTGTTGTGTGTGTGTGTGTGTGTGT
>CM065736.1:12829717-12832217 GCA_033310375.1 Conus canariensis | reverse complement strand
GTTGACTCTGGGCGGCTTCATCGGACGAACAAAGCGTCACTGAGGCGGTCGAAAAACTTCCTCTGCCAAACATCCCCGACCATTGGCAGGAAGACCAGGGGGGAGGGGGGGGGGGGAGAGAGAGAAGGGGTGAGGAACAGGATGGATGAGACAAGATTGATTCATCTTTGACCACTTTATTATTTTTTTTACCCGACTTTGAAGCATGACACACAATGGACATGTTTCAACTGACTCACAGCAAAGGCACATGCTGTGTAAACCAATCCAGAGAAATATAGGAAGTCAAGAATGGTGTTGAAACTATCTTCGTGTTATAACACACACACACACACACACACACACACACACACACACACACACGCACGCACGCACGCACGCACGCACGCACGCACGCACGCACGCACGCACCACACACACACACACACACACACACACACACACACACACACAAGCATTCTTACCCGCATTGACATTCGTTCTCGATACTAGACATTTCTCCTTGCTCTCCACTTTGTCTGGGATTTTCTGTGTGGGGCGCTCGCTACAATGGTTGTGGATCTGTGTGTCTGATTAAATTAGCCTAATGAACACGCTTCATGTTGGCGCGGGTCTGTCTGTAATGAAACGACCCAGTCGAACCTGATCCAGGTATGGTCGTGTCTATGACCAAATGATCGTGATGAATTCGACTGCTATCGATCATTGGCGTGCTCTTCTCTGATGTAAATGCTCCCAAGGGGCTTTGATCCAAAAATCTACAAGCAGCAAAAAATGTGTTGCGTAAGTGTTTGTTTGTATGTTTGTTTCTTTGATTGTTTTTTCCTTTTTTTTTTCTTTTTTTTCCTGTCCATAGCCTGAGAGGTCATTTACGTGTGGGTGAAATTGAACTCCGTAACCCGGGCTGCAGTTCACACACACACACACATCACACACACACACACACACACACACACACACACACACACACACACACACATACACACACACACACACTGTGAGGCATCTCTTTCCCCCGTATGTCGCCATCTCTCTTCACTGTTCCTCTATGATGCACTGCGTTTCCATAACTGAATTCCTTGCCACGCTTTGAAGTTGACGTAACCACCAGTTTACTCATTAGCTGAACGATATTTAAAGGAGCTTGATCGTTCCGGGTGCATGTCTTTACTGCTTTGAGAGAGAGAGAGAGAGAGAGAGAGAGAGAGAGAGAGAGAGAGAGCACAAAGAGACAAAGAGAGACAAAGAGAGACAGAGACATGAGAGAGAGAGAGAGAGAGAGAGAGAGAGAGAGAGAGAGAATGAGAGAGAGGACCGAGTTACCTCCCATCTATCCCCTAACTGTTTTAATGCGTTTTAATGCAAATAGACGAAGGGAGAGCATGCAGACTACTTCTCTGAAGAACCTTAAGTTGAAGCATGCCAAGTGGTGCGTTTGAAGAGATGAGAAATAGCCCAGTACAGCCACAAACTGGAAAAGGAGGGGATGGAGGGGATGTTGGCTGGTGGGGGGGGGGGGGAGTAGTGTGTGTGTGGGGGGGGGGGAGGAAGGTGGAGAGGAGCTGGACTACCAGGGAAGGGGGAAGGCCTGTACTACAGAAACGAATCTCCGGCATTCTGCTCTCTCTCTCCCTCCCTCCCTCCCTCTCTCTCAGCACTTCTCAACACTTTACACTCTGTCCCTTACTGACGCCTCCAGTCGCCGTGCATGTGCCGACCGTCATCATGGAGCTGTCATCAGATGGCCTCAAGATCATCCGTCAGACGAGGCCCTGCTGCAGTACGTGTGATGGTTTCGGGAGAATATGTTCAAGAACACACACAGCAAAAAAACAACAAAACAAACAAACAAACAAACAAACAAACAAAAAAACATATACTGTGACCCTCTGCAGAAACAACCATCCTTTCGCTAATGAAGACAGAACGAAGGAATGCCTCCCCTCCCCCCACCCCCACCCCACCAACCCCACCCTCCTCTCTCTCTCTCTCTCTGTCACTTCTCTCTCTCTCTCTCTGTCTCTGTGTGTCTGTCTGTGTGTGTGTGTCTGTCTGTCTGTCTGTCTGTCTGTCTGTCTCTGTCTCTCTCTCTCTCTCTCTCTCTCTCTCTCTCTTCTCTCTCTCTCTCTCTCTCTCTCGGGAATGTTCGTATCTGACCTGGTCGTTTCTAAATTGCCCCTTTCTTCGAGTGAACCCCTGCAGAGTGAGTAATCCACATGAAGTGTCCGCCTCCACCCGCCCCTCTCTGGTATGTCCCTTCGGAGTACCGCCTCCAAATGCTCTCCCTAAGGGCCTCTTTGAAACGTCCGCCCACATCTCACTCTGGGGTCTCTGGCGTGTGCCCCTTAGGGCCTCCGTTCTCTTGTGTTCCCCCTTGATGAGAGTGTTCCGTTCTAGAACATCCATGTTTATAACGTTCCCGACTAGAACGATCACGTTTACAGCTTTCTCTTCTCTGAAACTCCTATTGGCAGTGTTCCCTTGTAGAACGTCCCTGTTT